>SEMN01000548.1:0-344729 GCA_005408345.1 Macquaria australasica
CTCTAGCCTAAAGTTAACTCTAGCCTGCAGTTAACTCTAGACTACAGTTAACTCTACAGTTAACTCTAGACTACAGTTAACTCTAGACTACAGTTAACTCTAGCCTACAGTTAACTCTAGCCTACAGTTAACTCTAGACTACAGTTAACTCTAGCCTGCAGTTAACTCTAGCCTAAAGTTAACTCTAGCCTAAAGTTAACTCTAGCCTGCAGTTAACTCTAGACTACAGTTAACTCTAGACTACAGTTAACTCTAGACTACAGTTAACTCTAGCCTACAGTTAACTCTAGCCTGCAGTTAACTCTAGACTACAGTTAACTCTAGACTACAGTTAACTCTACAGTTAACTCTAGCCTGCAGTTAACTCTAGCCTACAGCTAGCCCTAGCCTGCAGTTAACTCTAGCCTAAAGTTAACTCTAGCCTGCAGTTAACTCTAGACTACAGTTAACTCTACAGTTAACTCTAGACTACAGTTAACTCTAGACTACAGTTAACTCTAGCCTACAGTTAACTCTAGCCTACAGTTAACTCTAGACTACAGTTAACTCTAGCCTGCAGTTAACTCTAGCCTAAAGTTAACTCTAGCCTAAAGTTAACTCTAGCCTGCAGTTAACTCTAGACTACAGTTAACTCTAGACTACAGTTAACTCTAGACTACAGTTAACTCTAGCCTGCAGTTAACTCTAGCCTAAAGTTAACTCTAGCCTGCAGTTAACTCTAGCCTACAGTTAACTCTAGACTACAGTTAACTCTAGACTACAGTTAACTCTAGACTACAGTTAACTCTAGCCTGCAGTTAACTCTAGACTACAGTTAACTCTACAGTTAACTCTAGCCTGCAGTTAACTCTAGCCTGCAGTTAACTCTAGCCTAAAGTTAACTCTAGCCTAAAGTTAACTCTAGCCTAAAGTTAACTCTAGCCTAAAGTTAACTCTAGCCTAAAGTTAACTCTAGCCTGCAGTTAACTCTAGACTACAGTTAACTCTAGACTAAAGTTAACTCTAGACTACAGTTAACTCTAGCCTGCAGTTAACTCTAGCCTGCAGTTAACTCTAGCCTACAGTTAACTCTAGCCTAAAGTTAACTCTAGCCTGCAGTTAACTCTAGACTACAGTTAACTCTAGACTACAGTTAACTCTAGCCTGCAGTTAACTCTAGCCTACAGTTAACTCTAGCCTGCAGTTAACTCTAGACTACAGTTAACTCTAGCCTGCAGTTAACTCTAGCCTAAAGTTAACTCTAGCCTAAAGTTAACTCTAGCCTAAAGTTAACTCTAGCCTAAAGTTAACTCTAGCCTACAGTTAACTCTAGACTACAGTTAACTCTAGCCTACAGTTAACTCTAGCCTACAGTTAACTCTAGCCTGCAGTTAACTCTAGCCTAAAGTTAACTCTAGCCTGCAGTTAACTCTAGACTACAGTTAACTCTAGCCTGCAGTTAACTCTAGCCTACAGTTAACTCTAGCCTGCAGTTAACTCTAGCCTACAGTTAACTCTAGCCTAAAGTTAACTCTAGCCTAAAGTTAACTCTAGACTACAGTTAACTCTAGACTACAGTTAACTCTAGCCTGCAGTTAACTCTAGCCTACAGTTAACTCTAGCCTGCAGTTAACTCTAGACTACAGTTAACTCTAGCCTGCAGTTAACTCTAGCCTGCAGTTAACTCTAGCCTAAAGTTAACTCTAGCCTGCAGTTAACTCCAGCCTACAGTTAACTCTAGACTACAGTTAACTCTAGACTACAGTTAACTCTAGCCTGCAGTTAACTCTAGACTACAGTTAACTCTACAGTTAACTCTAGCCTGCAGTTAACTCTAGCCTACAGCTAGCCCTAGCCTGCTAGCTCACCTCCTCAGACACAGCGATGATGAAGCCCATGACGTCTTCTCCCCGAACTTCTTGAATTATTAAAATATTTCTGGCGTTTTCTTTAGTGATGAGTTCACGGTCCGTTTTGGAGACGCAGACGACTTTGACCGGGACGTGTTTGGGGAAGTGGAGGCTGGCGGAGAGCCCAGCCTGTGGGTCCCGGCTGAGGAACAGGTGGCAGTGGTCCTGCGTGTTGAAGAAGCCGCTGAAGGTGACCTGGGTGTCCTCCTCGGACACAAACTCCCGCCACGTCTCCGGGTCCAACCTGAAGGAGCTGACAGCGAAACTCCGGACGGGATCCAACCGCTCGTCTTTACCGTCCATCTTTACGTTTTATACCTTTTCTTTCTGTTTCTACTTTCTTCTCGTAGTAAATAGATGAATTTACAACAACTATGTTAACCAAGTTGTCGAAAAACGAGTTAAAATGTCATAAAATCCCGACGGTTGATTTTTGTTTCTAACGGTCAGTTCAGTTCAGTCACGCGCGTGGTGCCTTCAAGTCTCGTCTCTTCGCGTCGTCAATACGAGTGTTCAGTGCGTACTGTTACATTTGGTCTGAGGTCGCTGATCACGCCGGCGTGATCAGATCATGTGACTTGTTCAAGACGTCACAGCGTATAAACAAAGTCACATAGAGCATTTTCGTCAACTTCTCTTGAAAGTGCTGGTTTGAAACTCCATTCTAGTTTTTGTTTGAGGTTGATAGACCAAGTAAAATTGGAGATATGATAGTTTAAATATTATATAAAAATCATATTTACGCCTGCGTTAAAATATGCAAGATGCGATGGTGCAAGCGTTGTATTTATTTAAATATCTTCGTCGTTTTTTGTCATACGACGAAACGGAAACAAATGTCCGAATCTGCTGCCTCTGCTCTCCAGGCTGGACATGCTGGGGATGTGCAGAGAAGGAGAGCGAACAGAGACGAGAGATATTGAGCTAGTTCTTGGAAGATTTCGAGTTTTGTCGGAGAAACATGAAGCGAACACTAAACGTGGAGCAAGTCATCGAGTTGTTTCAGCTGGAAGACGCAGTTTACGAGAGGTAAGACAAACATACTTATTCTCTCTGTAAACTCTTTGTGTATGTGTATATACAGTATTCCTACTCTGGTTCTCACTGAGCACATTACTACATTACTGCACATCCCGCCTGTTACTTTATTTATTTTACTGTACACCAGTCTACCTTATATTTTATTTTACTCTCTTATATATATTATATTTTAATTCCTATATTTATATAACTATATAACTTTTGCTTCTCTCAATTTACTCATTTACTTTGTGATTTTCTTTTGTACACTTAGTATGAGCTTTGTTGAAGGAGCCTGAGAACAAGAATTTCATTGCCAACGACTGCTTCGCTGTAATTGTTGTGCATATGACAAAGATCTTGAATAATCTTAAATCTTTTTTATGTGTTATTGTCATGTACATGTACAGTGATAAGCAGCCGGGAACATCTACAACCCCAACAACAAGCACACGGAGGGGGAATCAAACCAGGTCAAGGTCTCCACAAGCCCAGCCAGCACAGCCACACCACAGCTCTGAGCCCTGGAAAACAGAAAATGATCCTGATACTGCCCCACAAACCAGTAGGTTCATGCCCCGCCAAACACACATTCCACACACTCACCAACGGACCTTTTCCAGTTGTACTTCTCCACGGATACAATGAGGACACTCTGCAGAAACACCAGGAAATGGGCAAGAAGTACAAATGGGCTGACGTTGAAGTTGAGGAACTCTACAAATTCCTTGGTCTCCTCATTTACACAGCGTTGTTGACAGAAACTGTTTTGAGGAGTGGCACAGATTAACACCTATGGCCACACCTGCTTTTTGTTGTAAATAGTTGTATATAGTTAGATTTTATCTCAATTTAACCTTTTATATGTTATATTTACAACCTGTGTTTAGGTTTGCAACCTTTGAAATGCTTGGTTGAGCATGTTTGTGTTGTTTATAGTAAAAATAACATCATTTTCCAAATCCGATTTGATGTGTTTTGTGTGTTTTTTGGGTCCAATATGTTGATACAGTATGTCAAAATGAAAAACTAATTGTCAGGTCATATAGATCATGTTGTGCTGAAAAAAAAGATACCAAACACTGGCGTGGTAAACATTTTTTTACGTTATATATAAAGGCAAAATCAAAAGTATTCAAAAATGGCCAAAATACCCCACGACTTCTAAGAGTTCCGCTTTGGGTCCTTCCTGTTCTCAGAAAGTGTCTAATCCATGAAATAAACATTATTCACCCCCACAGACACACAAGCTGCTTTAACCACGTGGATTATGTCATTTATTAGCATCTCCCAAAAGTATAAAGCCTAAATAAATAAATGATTCACCTGACAGAAATGTAGAGAAAGTTCAGTCTCTCTCTCTCTATATATATATATATACATATACATAAATATTAGTCTATATATGTATTCGTATGTATGTGTGTGTGTGTGTGTGTTATAATAGCGTATTGTTATTATAAATTAGTTGTACTTTAGTTGTATTTAGATTTTATTAGGAGTTTCTAATATCCCCATTTACAGGAATAAGCTGTATTTTGAAGAAACAGCTGAAGACAAATCATTCTTTCCTGGTTTGTGTGTCTGTCAAATGTATTATTTACTTTTTTTTCATTTTATAATTAATTTAAGATAAGATCATTAATTTTGGAGGCAGGCTGTACTGAATTGTTCCACGTGTCGGTCTTTATTACGTTATTACTTTATTATGTCACCACGTTTTCTTAGTAAATCTGCAGCTGCAGGTATTTTAATTTATTTTTATTGTAATGATGTGTTTTTTGTCAATGTTGTGGTTGATTCTACTGTCTGAATCACTTCTTATTGTTGGATTCTGCTCAGCATTTTCTGTCACTAATAAAACTCGTGCGTGTGTGTGTGTGTGTGTGTGTGGCCGCTACACTCCAGTCCAGAAGGTGGCGGTAAATCATCTGGGCTACCCAATAAAACACACCAGAAGAAGAATAACGAACTGTGATTGGCTGCTGGATCGTACAAAGACACTATGGAAAGCTGTCCGCTGGCTGCATGTCGTCCTCCGGGGACGTGGAGCGGCTCCGGTCCGTCCGGGGACGTGGCAACCAGCTGACGTTAGCTCCGGGTTCCTCTGTGGACTCGGCACCGAACGACCGGCCCTGCTGGACCCGTTAACGGTAAGCAGGAGTCCAGCAAACCGGACTGATGGCGGCAAAGTTACCACGTGGCCCGTCTGGCTAACAATGCTACGTTAAGCAGTGCGCATGCGTGCGCGGAGTCGGTTTCTATGGTATGTCGTTAATTATTGGCGCTGCGGTGACGTGTGAACGGTGTAACGTGAGCAGGTGTGCGACAAGTCGCTCCTCGTGATGTTCTGGGCTTTGAGCGGCAGAACGAGTAGAAAGCGCAGGTGTGAAACAGGCAGATCGACCTGAATGAAGATGAGCAGCACTGAGAACAACACCTGTATCCGCTTTAAGCCCAGCAGAACAGCGGTACCATCTAAACCATACATTTACACCCATAGGTCACTGTTAGTCTGGTGGCTAAACGCATGCGCTCTAATCGAGGGGCGACGAGCTGTTCTGTCCATTTAGAAAAACGTCTTTCCCACTTTGAAATTAAACACGAATACGCCGAAAGCCCAGATGTCCCAGTTTTCCACTAGCACGTAAACGCATCATGACTTGGAGTCTGGAGCTGGACCCGCGTTAAAACGGTCCCAGAACCCCGAAAGTAACCTGGTCCGTGCGAAACACCAGACACTTGTCTGCGCAGGAAGGATCAGATCTGAGAAGCTGAAGTAAAGTGAAATATTTGTACTGCTTGGTATCTGTATGTGGATTGGAACACAAATCCTGTTTCAGTTGCAGATCAGGTGGTACACGTGCGAATATTGAGACCATTTTCACTCCACATGTAGCGGCCAGGTGTCTCCTGATTCAAACTCCTCTTGCCTCCAGCAGCCTCTGCTCGGTGTTGAAACGACGACTCTGATCACCTCCACCTGTACTGGGTGGAGTTGTTACCTTTGTCCAGGAGCCATGAGCTCACTCTCTCACACTGACCCGAAGGTCTCAGGTAAACCTGTGATCCAGGTGTGTGAGCAGCCAGGAAGCGGCAGCAAACCGTTTGACCCAAACATTATTCTTCTTATTAACCGAGGGATGAGGCGGGCTCGTGTGGACCTGGAGTCAGTTTAGAGGAAAACGTGACTTTGTGCTGAAAAATGACAAAAGAGAAACTGGAGTCCTGAAGTCGGGGCTGGACTGGGACAAAAAATTGGCCCTGGCATTTGACCCAGGCCGGCACACCACGATGGATCACACACCACCCATCTTCACACTCCCTAAAAACACTAAAGCCATGTAATAAGTGAGTATGTCGGGTTAAAAAAACATTTTTATCAAAGTAATATATCAATAAGATAATGAGAATTTATATTTATCAATCTTTCTTCACATTTATGAGATTAGAGCTAAACTTGTATCGTTCATCTCTTGTATGCAGCCGTTAACCTGGTGCTTTTATTTTCAGTTGTGCAAAACTAATTGGTTCATCAGACTGCAACACTGGATATACAGTTTCTACTTTTGTGTGACTTAAAATGTGAATATTTCACTTTAGATGTAATTAAAAACAGAATTGTGGAGCCTGCCAGAAATGTACTGTCTCTTAACTTGGTGTTTGTTGTAATTACATCTTTTATAATTAAGTCTTTATATAAACAAAATGACATCATCATGGCAGCCATTTTACATGCAGTCACAAACGAATATACTTAGAAACTAATTACAGGGTTCGTTCGTCTTAAATATTATAGAGATATGACTGTTTCTAGGCTGTCTACATAAAGTATTTTGGTATGAAAATCCGTATTTTTAACCAAGTATCCTGTATCATAAATACATGATGGCATTTGTAACGAACCAAACCGCTTGAAAATGGGTTGATAATTCGGCGAGTGGTTTTCGTTGTGGATGGACCTCCTGCCTTAATAGACTACATGAGTTGGGAGGCGCGGCTTCCCTGTACCAATATGGCGGCCGTGTTGACGCATCACTGCAATGAACAGCAGCGGCCAATGAGGTGGCCTGTCGTGGATAACGCTTTGCACACGTTTGGCACTGAGCCCAAAGGGGGAGGGGTTTAAAGATGTGACTGGGCCGGCCCGGTGTCGGTCAGAACAACGGGCCGATCTGACAAAAAAACAAAAGGCCCATCGGGTAAGGACCAGGATCTGTGTGATCCAACTCCCCCCTGGACTGATGGGCAAAGGTAAGATCCACTGAACCCACTGGACCAATAGGGCTCTACTGCAGTCTGGAACCAGGTCAGCTGTTTGTTGGACTCTGGTCCTGGGGGGTCCAGGTGTTCTGACCCAGGTCTCTGTAGATGTATCTGCTTACCTGTCTGTCTGGAAGTGATGTAACGAAAGGCCGACTGAAGCCCCCCCCACAGCAGTCTGTTCACAGAGGGGGGGCTGTGACAAAACCGGACTGAAGCGTATTCTGATCCAGGCAGCTTGGAGGGTTCAGAGGATCAGGATCAGTTTGAGTCTACCTGTCCTTCAGGTGAGTGTCTACCTGTTGATTTACTCTGCTCTCTGATTGGCTCTGACAGAATTACCTGTGACCTGCCGAAGGTGAAGCTGTGATGTCATCAAGGAGGTCAGACCTCCAACATGGTGGTGAGTCGTCACATCACTGATGAGGTCATAATCTTGTGTCACACGCTCATATCGTATCATGCTCTGTGACATCATCGCTGCTATTCAAACCTGCCAGACTTTTGTCCAATCACCGCTCACTCGGCAGGTGTGTGATGTCACAGAGTGGGCGGGGTTAACGTCTGCTGGGAGATGATGTGAACAAAAGGCCGAATTGTAGCGCCCCCGCCAGGCAGTGTGTTCTCAGAGCGGGGCGCCCTGACAAAGACTGACCGAAGCGTTCGTCTGATCCCAAAACAGCTGACTGAAGGTCACGTGACCCCGACGGCTGAAGGTTTATTTTAATCAGCCAATCAGTAACTCAGTAGTGACTGAACTCCTTTACTGAAGAAGACGGATGCAGTTTGAAGCTTAATCAAATAAACTAGTAAGGGGACCTTGAGTTGGATTATTTTGTTCAATAGTGAACTTTGAGGCTTAAAGTAACAAAGTGAAATAAAAAGGTCAAACTTCTTGTGATGCAACAGCTGTCTGTCTGCCTGTCTCTCTCTGTGACCCCAGCAGAGGACCCCGTCTCTCTCTGTGACCCCAGCAGAGGACCCCGTCTCTCTGTGACCCCAGCAGAGGACCCCGTCTCTCTGTGACCCCAGCAGAGGACCCCGTCTCTCTGTGACCCCAGCAGAGGACCCGTCTCTCTCTGACCCCAGCAGAGGACCCCGTCTCTCTCTGACCCTCTGGTTTACTGTGGTGTTTTTGCTGAGTGGGTTTGCGGCAGGAGGTTGAGGACAGCTGGTTCCCAGTCTGTAGAGTGTTGATACTGGAAAGACTCCAGTAAGGAAACGCTGTGTATTCAGCATTGAATATTAATCTCATGTAAATTGGTTAAATCACATTTCAGCATCTTTCTTGTTGAGCGGTATTTAACATGCTGGGATGTGTTTAATAAAGAAATAAGCTCATGACTTCATGTTTGTGTATTTTATTTGTTCTACTGCAGTATTGTGTTAACCTGTAACATAAAGATTCTGCAGAATCATTTTTTGTATTTGGGGGACAGCTAACGGTGTTGAATGAGTTGTGCGTCTTTACGCACGGTGGGTATACTTGGATTAAGACGTGCGCACGAATTAATTAAAACGTAATGAATTGTATCTCGTGCGCACGCAATGGCATTTCGAGCCCTCGAAGTGTCTCTCTCTCTGTCTCTCTCTGCGTCTCTATCTGTGTCTGTCTCTCTCTCTCTCTGTCTCTCTCTGCCTCTCTCTCTGTGTCTCTGTCTCTGCGTCTCTATCTGTGTCTCTCTGTCTCTGTCTGTCTCTCTCTGCCTCTCTGTGTCTCTGTCTCTCTCTCTCCCTCTGTCTCTCTCTGTCTCTCTCTGTCTCTCTGAGTGCATGCTGGGAGTGTGAGTTGGCTGTGAGAGCGTCTCCTTTGGAGTGAGTGTATTTCTTTCTTTTTTCTATCTTTCTATCTGTTGTGACGGTGTGTTAATATTTGTGGTGTTGGGTGGTGGTAGTTTGGTGCACAGCGGGGTCAGGGGGGTTTTGTTAGCTCAGCCAGCGCGTGCTGGTTGGCGTCTTGCGTGTCGGCATGGAGTTCACCAACCTGACACGGAGACACGGCTTTAAGATCGCCGCTTCTTTCCCGTGCTCCGTGGAGGAGTGCAGTTTGGCGGGGGGGAAGGTTGTCGGGTACGGCAGCGTGAAGTCTGCCGCTCGGATGAAGTAGAGAAAGCAAACAAAGTAGTTGAGAGCGGAGTCGTGATCAGCGACACGTTCGTACCAGTGTTGCCTCTGACTACGCCAGCCAGGAGGCTGACGGTCTCTAACATACCGCCCTTCATCAGTGACGGGCTGCTGGTTAAAGAGCTGTCCAGGTTCGGGAAGATAGTCTCCCCGTTCAGGAAGCTGTCCTCGGGCTGCAAGTCGCCGCTCCTGCGGCACGTTGTGTCTCACAGACGACAAGTCAGCATGATTCTGAATAAGAAGGATGAAGAATTAAAGCTGACTTTCAAAGTGAATGTTGATAACTTTGACTATGTTGTTTTTGTAACATCCGAAACGTCTAAGTGCTTTGGTTGTGGCAATGAGGGCCATGTATTAAGAGCCTGTCCTAACAGAGCTGCTGCTGCTGATGGAGGAGAAGAGGCGGGAGGGCAGAACCAGGGTCAGGCTGAGTCCACAGAGCCTCAAGTTCAGAATCAGAAACATGTTGAGCCAGAAAAAGAAAACCAGACTAACAGAGAAAAGGAACCGGAACAGAGCAGTCAGGATACAGCAGAAACAAGTGAGGACAGAGGTGAACACAGTTCAGACACACAGCAGGAAGCTGTGACACCAACAGGTGGGACTGAAAATAGCAGTGTGATGGAATTAATGGAAGAGGAGGCAAATGTTAAAAATCTTAGTGTTAAAAGAAAACAAAACCGTGATGATAAAGGCTCCCAACAGAAAAAGGGAGCAGCCAGTGAAGCCACAGGGAACAAGGAAGTGGACCAGGCGTCCTCAGGCTCTGAGGCTGATATGGATGAGCAGGGTGCAGAGGACAGTGAACCCCAGACCTGTGATGGAGGACCAGGAACTACAAAAAGCAGAGAAAGACCATACAGTGTAGGAAAAATAAAACAGTTTCTGCAGTCGACAAAGAACATGAGGGGAGTGAAGGTGGAGGATTACTTTGCTGATAAAGAGTGTTTTCTTGTGTCTGTACGATCACACATGTACAACAAGAAGAAAGCAGGCTTCACTGACCAGGAAATATACAGGCTGAAGAAGATATGTGTGAAGGTCAAGCAGGATCTGAGCGATGATGATGATGATGATGATGCTGAGACAGTCTAAGACACTGTCTTATTTTTCATTTATTAGTATTGTTTTTCCTTCTCTCACATTTCATGAGTGACTTCAGAGTTACAACACTTAACCTCAACGGAGCCAGAGATGTGAGGAAGAGGGCCAGTTTATTTGAACTGCTGAAGCTGAAACACTCAAATGTGACTTTTCTCCAAGAAACACACAGTGACGTTTCAGTTGAGACTGAGTGGGAGAGGGAATGGGATGGGCAGGTCATCCTGAGTCACCTCAGTACAAACAGTGGAGGAGTGGCTGTTCTGTTCTCCAGAGACTTTCTACCACAGTCTTTTAGTGTCGAAGAGGTGATAAAAGGCAGACTGCTGGTAGTTACAGCATGTTTCGAACATTATAGTGTTGTTTTGATAAATGTATATGCTCCCACTTCAGGACCTGAAAGAGTTAATTTTTTAAATGAAATCGGTTTAATTTTGAATAATTGTTCTGGTGAAGAAATGTTGTTTTTAGGAGGTGATTTTAATTGTACAGTGAATGATGCAGCAGACAGAAACCACCGTGAGCCTCATGCTGCCTCCAAACATGCAATGACTCAGTTAATAGAGACTCAAAGTTTGGTGGATATTTGGAGGGAACTGCATCACAAGGAAAGGGAATATACATGGCTGCACAGCAGGGACAGCACCATCTCTTTGGCTCGACTAGACAGACTCTATTGTTTTAAGCATCATTTCAGCACGGTCAAAGGGTGCAGGATAGTTCCTGTGGGTTTTACGGATCATTCAATGGTTATTGGCAATATTTGTGTTCCAAATATTAAACATAAGAGTGCATATTGGCATTTTAATACCACCTTGCTTATGGACGTTCATTTTAAAGAAACTTTTGTTTTCTTTTGGGAAATTTTCAGGTCTAGAAAATCTGAATTTACATCCCTAAGACAATGGTGGGATTATGGTAAGGTTGAAATCAGGCAACTGTGCCGGCAATACACTCTCGATGTCACTCGTAACATTATTAGATCTATGAATGACCTAGAGATGGAAATAGTGGAAATACAAAGTTCTGTAGAGTCCACAGGAAATCGAGGTCAAATTGAGATCCTCAAGTCTAAAAGAACCTCACTGGCCGACCTACTGGGCACCAGGGCGCAGGGAGCGTTGGTCCGGTCTCGTTTCCAGAGTGCTGCTCTGATGGACTCTCCATCTAAGTTCTTCTTTGGCTTAGAAAAGAGGAATGGACAGAGCAGGCTGATCCATGGCCTGCACTCTGAAACAGGACAGCTGCTGACTAACTCTACTGCTATCACACAGAGAGCGGTGAACTTCTATAGTCAGCTGTATACCAGTGAGTATGAAGAGGATGACGTGGGCTTTGACTCTTTCTGCAGTAATCTCTCTAAGCTTCCGGTAGAAGTTAATGTAGAAATAGAGGGTCCTCTGCTCCCAGAAGAACTGTGTACAGCTCTGCAGAGTATGGAGGGGGGAAGAGCACCGGGGATTGATGGACTTCCGGTGGAGTTTTATAAAACCTTCTGGACCGAGCTGCGTGAAGACATTTTAAGTGTCTTCAATGAGAGTTTTCATGACATGTCATTGCCACAGAGCTGCAGGAGAGCAGTTGTTACTCTGATACCAAAAAAAGGTGACCTTCAGGAAATTAAGAACTGGCGACCTGTCTCTCTCCTGTGTGCTGATTACAAACTGCTGTCCAAGACCTTGGCCAACAGGCTGAGAAAGGTGATGGCGCACATCATCCATCGAGACCAAACGTACTGTGTGCCTGGTAGGTCGATCTTTGATAATATATCACTAATCAGAGATATTTTGGAGGTCTCCAGCTCATTGGGAATAGAAACTGGTCTCTTGTCGTTGGATCAGGAAAAGGCTTTTGACCGGGTTGAGCACCACTACCTGTGGAAGCTCATGGACAGTTTTGGCCTCAGCCCTGGTTTTATTGCCATGATCAAAGTAATGTATGAGGACATTGAGAGTGTGTTGAAAATCAATGGAGGATTAAGCAGACCTTTTAAAGTGTGTAGAGGTGTACGGCAGGGCTGTTCTATGTCAGGAATGCTGTATTTAATATCAATAGAACCATTGTTGCATAAAATACGCTCTTGTATAGATGGTCTGTTGTTGCCTGATTTTAATACAAAGTACGTTTTATCGGCGTATGCTGACGATCTTATTGTAGTTATTACAAAACAAGGGGAAATTGATGAACTAGGAAAAATTGTGACTAATTTTGGGAATATTTCGGCAGCAAAAGTAAATTGGGGAAAAAGTGAGGCGTTAGCAGTGGGAGGCTGGTTTTCTGTTTTACCCAAACTCCCAGGAGGATTAATATGGAAAAGAAATGGTTTGAAATATCTTGGCGTCCATCTGGGAGATGAAGGTGAAGTGAAGAAAAACTGGGAAGGAGTGTTAGAGAAGGTAAAAGGAAAATTGGCTAAATGGAAATGGCTTTTACCGCAAATGTCGTACAGAGGCCGAGCACTGATTATAAATAACTTGGTTTCTTCCATGCTGTGGCATAAACTGGCATGTCTGGAGCCCCCTGCAGGCTTGCTACAGGAAGTACAATCTGTTGTTGTGAACTTTTTCTGGGACAAACTTCATTGGGTGCCTCAGAGTGTACTGTTTTTGCCAAAGGAAGAGGGGGAACATGGTCTAGTGCATTTTAGCAGTAGATTAGCAACTTTTAGGATACAGTTCGTTCAGCGATACCTTACAGGCACAGATGATGTAGTATGGAAGAATTTGGCAAGTTTTATTTTGAGGAAGACAGTTAATTTAGGGTTGGATGCATCTCTGTTTCTGGTGGATTCTAAGCTTGTACGACTGGATGGATTACCTTTGTTTTACCAGGGACTTTTTAAAGCATGGAACCTTTTTAAATGGAGTCGTCTGGAGCCTACAGCCTCTCTGTTCTGGCTTCTGGAAGAACCCTTGGTACATGGATCCAGACTGGATGTACAGAACAGGACTGCCCCTGGACTCACCCACAGGCTGTGTGACACTGGAAATATCAAGTTGGGACATATAGTGGATGTTGCAGGTCCTGGGTTTGAGAATACAGAGACAGTGGCATCTTTACTTGGTTTCAGGTCTCACCGCTACACCAGAGACATTCTGAATCTGTGGATTAAGACACTGACCAAAGACGAACTGGAAATGCTGCGGGATTATAATGCCGGAATGGAAATTCCGGATCGAGGCGATCCTTTTCCTGAACTGGGCTTTGCCATAAATTTGAATGGCCTTAAAGGACAATTACTTGAATCTAAATATGATAAGAGTTCAGATTTATACATGGCAACTGGGAAAATAATATATAGATACTGTGTAAAGGCCTCAAACAAAGTGAAACTGAATGGGAGACAGGACACAGTGTGGAGAGACACACTGAATGTTTGTAAAAATGTTACACCAGTATGGAGGGTTCTTTATAAAGCCCCCTTACATAAGAGATCAGGTGATCTTCAGTGGAGGATTTTGCATGGGGCCTTAGCTGTTAATGTCTTTGTAGCAAAGATGAACCCAGCTGTCTCCAGTAAATGTCCTTTCTGTGAAACGTCAGAAACTGTGTTTCATTGCTTCTCAGAGTGTAAAAGGCTTGAACCTTTGTTTGAACTGTTAGAGTTTTTGTTCAGGAAGTTTAACTGTAAATGGTCCATAACCACTTTCATCTTTGGTGCTGGCTATAACAAGAGGAATGCAAAGAAATGGCAACTGCTTAATTTTGTGGTAGGAGAAGCAAAGCTGTCTATCTACAAGAGCAGGAAAAGCAAAATAGAAGATGCTTCTTGTCTTGAGTTGGTTCCTCTTTTCGTGGCATTAGTGAAAGCCAGAGTGTGGCTGGATTTTAGATTTCATACGGCCATGAACAGTCTGACTGAGTTCATGTCAATGTGGTGTTACGATAATATCCTCTGCTCAGTGATGGAGGACACATTATGTTTCAGTCCTGAGTTTGCATGAAGTATTAGTGTTTTGTTGAAAAGTTGTTTATTGATGGTTTAACTGGAATGAAGTATTTATATCAGTGTTAATAAAGGTTGTTTAAAAATCAAAATCTCCCTCTCTCTCTCTCTCTCTCTCTCTGTCTCTCTCTGTCTCTCTCCCTCTGTCTCTCCCTCTCTCTCTCTCTCTGTCTCTCTGCCCTGAGGCATCACAGGAAGCAGAAGGCCAATTTTTGGGAAAATAAACGAGAGGAGAGGGGCGTGTGTGTGTGTGTGTGTGAGCCTGCACAGATATTATTTTTGTCGAACACGATTTCGCATGATGCCCTTATCACAGATTAAACACAGACTTGCAGACTTACAGACATCAGAACACGTGACATGTTTTTATGTTGTTTTTAAAAATGTCAGAGTCCAACAAATTAACTTTTCAACTTTTGTTGTCGACCGTTTTGTTGTTTCTGACATGAGACTGAAATAGAGGTAAAAATTAACCATTTCTGAGACTGTTAACCAACCAGACAACTGTTAACCGTGACTTAAACACCGAGCGTATCTGGAGTGTATCTAGTGTTTGTTTGTGATAATTGCAGCCCAGCATGACCACACTTGCAGCAGTTTTTCTTAAAAACATTTTTTATGTTATTTGTTAAAAGTTGAATGCACTTCTGTACTTTTTCTCTCAATTGTAAGCTAGCTGTTGGCTAACTTTAGTGCTTCCTATAGTGAAGAGTAGTGCTGCCACTGAGCTCCATAAACCAAATGATTAGTTTTACATATTAAATTACAAAATTGCTTAGTTTGGTTTATGTTATAAACGGTCAGAGGAGACTGTTGGCAGCGGTACACAGCCTGGCTGCAAGTTCTGCCTGAAAAGACAAGTTCTTGGGGAAATAAGTCCTTGCACCACCAAAACTGGTTCTGAATCGTATCATTTCTGTGCAGAAAACTTGAATGATTTCAGCTTGACGGCAGGAAAGCTGTGGGATTAAAGAAACACGACGTGACAGACGTTTAGCTGCAGATGTTGATTGACGCTCAGCAGCAGCAGCAGACGTTGACGCTCACACACACACAGAGGTGGATGTGACTGTACGGACCATGTGACCTGCTGTCGGCGGGCGGCTCTCTGAGCAGATGGCGTCTCCCTCTATGATCTGATTTCTCTGTGTCCTCAGATAGCTCAGCCGATCCTCAGCAGCTCATCTGCTGTCGTTCCTGACATTTAAATACATTTCACTCTGCCAAAGCACAAAGGAACAGCGGTTAAAGTGGATAAAGATAAATGAAGCGCTGGTGATTATATTACAAGCCGCTTATATAAGTAAAGAATTCCCTCTGTTGTGTTTGGATTACAGATGTTCCTCTGACAGTTTCTCTGGTTTCATGTAGCGAACAGGGGATGTGCTCTCACTCTGTTGTTTGACTTCAGTTTGTTACCAGGAGAGAGGCAGCGTGAAAGTGACCTCCCTGAACATCACACACACAGCTGATGCCTGGTCAATTATATGTGATCGATTAATGCTCATTCCTCCACGTTGTACCTTCATTTACACACAAAGATTCACTTTAAATTCAGCCTGGATGAGTTTGGTGTTCAGGATCAACAACCAGCCGATGAACTCAGGCAGGTAATAATAAATACACTTAAATAAAGGTTTACAAGCTGCTTTACAGGGTAAAAACCACAAACAACAGAATGATGAAAGTGTTAATCATAAAAGACATTAAGAACAATAGCTTCATCAATAGAACAATAATAAAATAAAGCAATAAGACATAAAACACAGTAAGAAAACATAATAATAAAGGACTGAAACAATAAATAAAACAGGAATTCTAGACCATTAAAGTGCGTTTTAAGAAGAGATTTAAATGAGGAGACAGACTTGGCCATCCTGATCTCCTCTGGAAGGTTGATCCAGAGTCTGGGGGTCCTGATGGCCAACGCTCTGCCATCTCTGTGTTTTAGTTTAGATTTAGGAACCACCAGGAGAGCAGCATCTGAGGACCTCGGGGCCCGTGACGGCACACGGGGAGTTAGAAGGTCAGAAATGTAGCTTGGGGCCAAACCGTTCCGGGCTTTAAGAGTGAAAAGTGTAAAAAAAATTTAAAATCAACTCGAAAACGTAGCAGGCAGCCAGTGTAAAGATGAAAGGATGAGTGTAATACGCTCTCGTTTCCTTGTACCTGGTAAAATCCTGGCGGCTGCGTTTTGGATTAATTGTAGAGAGGAGAGAGAGTTTTTGCTGCAGACAGAGAAAAGGGAGTTGCAATAATCTAGCCGCGATAAAATAAAAGCATGAATGAAGGTTGTTGGAAGACAGAAATGCCTTAAAAAAGCATGACTGTATGACGGATTTGATGTGGCTGTTCAAACCAAAGTTTCTGCACTGCGGAGTAATAAGATGGGAGTATGAATCTAGTGTGAAGGTGAGGGAGAAAGCAAAGGTTGGAAATAATAATAATAATAATAAATGAAATTAAGACATTTGAATCAAAGAAAACTGCCACAAAACGTCCCTGTGGAAGAATTTAACAGCCTCAAGACGTTTCACCGGAAATATTAAGTGATGAGTGAAGCAGCTGGTCAGCAGGTGTGATTGATGCCTGAGGGGTTTTTATTTTGTTATCTTTTTGGCTGAGATGGAAAAGTCGATGTAGTGATAAAGAGAAGATGTGATTAAAAGCTTCTCCCTCGCCTTTTTCCTCCTGCAGCAGCAGCATCAGCAGTTTGTTACCATCACAGTAACAAGTTTGACTGTTGTTGGAGTCAACAGTCAAACTTGAGCAACAGAAAGTCCAAAACACCAGAGAGCAGTGAGCGCTGGGCATCAAATCCAAAATCCAAGAAAGGCTTAGAGCACACCTTTGTTTCGATACATCACAGTGATCAATAACTTCCTGTCTTCTTCGTCTGCAGCCGACCTGCTGGTGAACACGCTGTGCCTCCCCTTCACCCTCGTCTACACGCTGCAGGGAGAGTGGAAGTTCGGCAGCACCCTCTGCTTCCTGCTGCCCTATGCCCAGGGGCTCGCCGTGCACGTCTCCACGGTGACGCTCAACGTCATCGCCCTGGACCGCCACAGGTGGGTGGAGCTTAAAGCGGGGGGGTGACTGGGGAGGGTTGTTGGGAAGCTGTGATCAGTGTTTATGGTCGGCTAAAATGTGTTCAATTGGTTGCATTAAGGCCTCATAACCAAAGTCAAGGAGATTTGGAAGAAAAAGATTTTTATTACATTATCGCATCTTCTTTGGTCTGAGTTAACGTTGGTGAATGAGGAGGTCAGCTTTAAAGTGTAACACAGATAATCGATGCCGGTAGAACCCACAAAACATGTCATACAGACAGAGGAAACAGTCAAAGTACAATAACCACAATCTGACAATCTGCAGAGCGAATGTGATCACATTGCTGCTTTTCTGGAGAGTTGACGACCATCAGCACTGATCCTGATCATCACAGACTGACGTTCGTCAAGAAGTAACAGACCGTACGAGTGGTTTTGCATGTTTAAACACCACAGTTAACCATTTAACCAAGGAATATTCTACATTTTTAGAATGATTTCCATGCTAGCTGCACGGCTCTGTGGATGCCAATGTTGGTTGGTCCATCACTTTGGTTCAGACTGAAATATCTCAACAACTATCAGATGGATTCCCATAAAACTCAGTCCAGTCATGCATGGTGCCCAGAGGATGAATCCTACTGACTTTGGTGATCCTCTGACTTTTCCTCTAGCGCCACCAGCAGGTCAAAATCAGCCTCAGTTGTACTTTGTGTTTAGTGCTAATCAGCAAATGTTAGCATGCTAACATGCTAAAATAAGATGGTGAACATTTTACCTGCTAAACATCTGCGTGTTAGCATAGTCACAGTGAGCATGTTAGCACGCTGACGCTAGCATTTAGCTCAAAGCACCGCTGTGCCTAACTACAGCCTCACAGAGCTGCTAGCATGGCTGCAAACTCGGTCTTGTTCCAAGTTCAACGTATAGAGGCTGGAAACGTGCTTGTTGTAGCTCATCCATCGCAGTTTATTCAGCCTTTTTAGTGCACCTTTCCATCAGCAGGACCCCGAACCTCTAACCTGCCCGCTCACTGTGTGCTGACGTCCTCTAAACGACTAAAATGTCAAATATTAAAAGTCATTTTCACCTTCATGCTCTCCAGAAAAGAGGATTACAATGAAGATTGACATGCAAATGGAGCCCACTCTGCTGGCCTCACTGCACTGCTAACAGCACAGCTCGGCTTTGGTTGGCTGCTGTTTTGGCAGTTTGAGTGTAGGCGTTAAGAGTAGTAGTGAGGTTTGGATGAACAATGGCTCATTTGCATCGTTTTAACCCTGCAGACCCGATTTTAAAGCTGCTGGACCTGAATAACCTTTCAACAGAGAGGTGAGCTCATACGTGAAAAGTTTGCTTCCAAGATTAAATATCCACGATTCTCACAAAGCACCAAACTTTAAACGCTTCTTTTGTTAACATATCTGGTCCTGTGAGACGTTCGGAGCTCTCGGCAGCGTCCACAATCTGTTGTTGTTGTTTGTGTCTTTTGTCTCCACCTGTCCAGGGACTGCAGATGGAAATCTGGTGCAAAGCATCACTCAGTCTGTGTTTGAAGTGGAGCTTTTTGGCAGATGGTTTCCTGACAAATACATTCAAAAAAGAAAACGTTTCGACATCTGAGCATCTGATTTCTGTGTTTCCGTTCTGTGTTGCGTTGCGGGACAACGGTGTCCATTAGCAGCACAGGCAAAATAATCAAGCCAAATTAGTCACAAATTAAACACAATAAAGCCTCACAACATGGTTAGCCTTAGCAAGTTTTTGAATGAGCTCAAAAACTGCAAATTTGATTCTATTTAATGAAACGCTGAGGTTCTCTGTGGCTTCGTCTCTACACGTGTGATCCGTCGTTAGTTTAACGTTATTTCTCTGAAACTGAGCGTCAAACTGAACTAAAACTTAAATATAATCATCAGTGTTGTGGTGAGTAGGTCGGCACACAGCTGATATTTAACATAACGAGCTCCACTGAAGAAATGTTCTCTGCCTTTGCTTCTACACGTTGCAACGGCCACTGTTAGCATAATTACCCGCTAACACACAATCACTGCACTGAAATAAATTGGAATCCTTGTTTAGTTCAAACAAGACACATCATGCAAATAAAGATCAGCCTCAGAACACGAATGCACAAACAAACCACAAATGAAGACACAAACTTTGACTTGAGAGGAAAGAAAAGTCAGAGTCGTGCTTTTTAAGAGGTTGCAGCTCAGATTTCCTCGCAGGTTTCTGCATCAGCAGGGAAATGTAAAAGCTAAAAGCAGCTTTTGATCCAGTCTGCACAACAGCGAACAGACGGCTGCCAGAGGACCACAGAGACTCAAAGGAAGCACTGTGCTGCTCTGTGGCTGAATCTTAAAAATCAAACTGTGAAGCTTACTGGAGGCCACGACGAGAACCGGAGAACCGGAGCAATGAGTCCGCTGCCAGACAGAAGAGGTGATTATTCAAGTTCGGTTCTGCTCGTAATGAAAGAAGTGAGATGAAGACGTGTGTGTGTGTGTGTTTTGGTTTGATTATCGTTATTAGCGACAGGATAATGGTGGATGGTTATGTTGTTCTGGCCATCGGTCGGTCCAACTTTTGGTCCTCAGAGGTTGAATCCTAATGACTTTTGTGATCCTCTGACTTTCCTCTGGCACTTCCACCGTGAGGTTGTCATTTTAAGGTTTGAGTGAAATACCTTGACAACTATTTGATAAATTGCCTTGAATTTTGCTACAGATATTCAAGGCCCCTCAAGGATAAGTTCTACTCACTTTGGTGATCCTCTGACTTGTTATCTCGTGCCATCTTCAGGTCAAATCTTTCGTTTATCGTTTATGACTAAATACCAGCAAATTGAATGACATCAGCCCATCAGCCTCAGCATGCTAACACGCTAACATGGTAGTTCACCATCTTATCACAGAGTTCTCCTTCGTTTGTTCTCCCAACCGCAAAACCAAGATCTATTTTCTTCAGTTTTATCTTGGATAACTGATCACATTTCACTGCGAACTCGTTTAGTTTTATTTATTTTATGTAACCAGGAAGTCTGTTGAGATGCATTATGTCCTTTACAAGAGATGTGACCAAACATGGCAGCCTAGAGTCCTGCAGGTTACAGTCGCATCAAACATTTACACGAACCAGAGTGTGGAAGTTTAACCTGCACTTTTCTGTTGTTGCATTCCTACTTTCACTGAGGTGAAAGTGTCTCTTCCACTGCTGCAGTCTGGTGCTGTTCATGTAAAGAAAATCATTCATTATTGATCTACAGCAGTCATTCCCTGATCTTTTCAAAATAAAAAGGTGGAGCTGCTCTGTGGAGTTGTGTAACACTGAGTGTGTGTGTGTGTGTGTGTGTGTTTCAGGTGTATCGTGTACCACCTGGAGACCAGGATGCGTAAGGATGTGTGTTTCGGGGTGATAGCGTTGACCTGGGTGCTGAGCGCCGTGCTCGCCAGCCCTCTGGCCATCTTCAGAGAGTACGGCTCCTTCACCCTGGAGCCTGGAAATACCATACAGGTACGTACACACACACACACACACACACACACACACCTGTAACACTTCCTTCCTCGTCCTGCTCTTTGATCTCCCTCCTCCCTCCATCGCTGCCTCCCTCCATCTCTTTCATCTCTCCCTGCGTTCGTCCTTCCTCCCCTCTCTCCTTTCATTGCTCCCTCCACCTCACAGATCTCCTCTCCATGATCTCCATGCTCTCTCTCTGCTCCACCCCTCCACCTCTTTTCTCCTCCCTCTTTGAACTCTTTTCATTCCAGGTTTAATACCACCAGCATATTTTTCTCGTTTGTTGCACACGTCACCTTTACCTTCATTTTTCATCTCCACCCTGACCACATGCTCGTATTTCTGTATTAGCCGTGTTATTTCTCTCCTCTAAATGCAGCTAAAGTTTTATTATTTTTCCAAATTTCTTAATTTTCTAATCATATTCAACCTGCTCTCATCCTGGAATAATTGGTTTTTATCAGGTTTAGTTGCAGCTTTTTGCCTTTTTGTTTTTTAAATCTTCTTCTTTGGTTCAATGACCCAACAGCCCACATGATTTATTTCAATCTTAAATTGTATCTAATCTAATGTCATCTATTAATTCTAATTGAAACTACACTACTTCATCTAATCAAATCTAAAAAAAATTTATTTAAGTAATCAAATCAAACCTAAACTAAACTAATCTAATCAACTCAACTGAGTCTAATTAATCTAGACAAATGTAATTTAAACTAAACCTAATTAAACTAAAATCCAATCCAAACTAAATTAAACTGCACTAAACTTAATTGAAAGAAATGTAATTTTCACAAATCAAGCTACTGAAGCAACGTCTGAACACAAACATATTGTCTCCTTGTAAAGTTTATAATGTGGAACTTGCGATTCCTTTCACATTACACAAAGCCATTTGACTCATTGGTAACATACAAATATGCAAAAGCAGCTTTAACCTGAAGGAATTTAATGTGTCCTTAATGTGTCCTCTGTCCCGTCCGGTCTCTCAGGTGTGCACAGAGAAGTGGCCCGGTAAAAACACTGACGGCACCGTCTACAGCATCTCCATGTTGATCCTGCAGTACTTCCTGCCGCTGTCCATCATCTCCTTCGCCTATGCCCGCATCTGGTCCAAACTGCGTGGCCACGTCAGCCCGGCGGAGAGCGTTGGTGGCAGCAGCAGCGCCGGCTCTGAGCGCCACCGTCGGCGCCGCAAAACCACCAAGATGCTCGTGACCATGGTGGTGGTGTTTGCCGTCAGCTGGCTGCCCTTCCACGCCTTCCAGCTGGCCACGGACATCGACAGCACGGTGCTGGACATGCGCGACTTCCGCCTGCTCTACACCATCTTCCACGTGGTCGCCATGTGCTCCACATTCGCCAACCCGTTGCTGTATGGCTGGATGAACCGCAACTACCGCGTCGCCTTTCTCGCCGTCTTCAAGTGTCGCAGGGGAGGGGAGAGGGGGAGGGGCGGCCGGCTAGACAGCATTCACCCCGTTGGAGGAGGAGGAGGAGGAGGGAGGGCGAAGAAGATAGTGCTTGAAACCCAGGATGTGGTGTCCACCCACTTGAACGCCACTGATGTGTGAAAGCCTTAGGGAGGTGGAGATGAAGAGGGTGATGGAGGAGAAGGGGGGAGTGATGACAGAGGAAGAGGCAGGAAGCAAAAAGCGAATCACTGTCAGGAAACTCTTTTGTTCCACAAAAGACAAAAGACGCGAGAAGAAAACGAGATTCCACATGGAGACAGAAACAGAGGGGAGATGAAGACGTGAGACAAAACAGAAACGACAGAGTGAGAGGAAGGCGGCGGGGGGATTAAAGAGTTTTTGAAAGCCCAAAATAGAGGAGGAGGAGTCGACGAGCAGGGATTAGAAAAGAAGAACGACAGGAGAGCTGAATGACTCACGGTCGCCTCGACCAATCGAGACGCCGTCGCTTTGGGGACGTGACCTCATCGTGACGCCAGCACTTCCAAGACCTTTTTTTTTTTGGGAGGATTTGTTCAAGGATGAAGGATTTGTGACACTGACAAAGTGAAAAAGTTTGTTCCGGAAAGACACCAAGAGGACGCCTGAAGACAAGGAAGTGGCTTTGAGTTTCAAAAACAGTTTTCATTTTTTGAAAAGATTTGTTTTCTCAACACTGACAATAACCTTGGACTTTCATGCACATCTTGTTCAAAATAGGGCTTTACTCCATCTTCATTCCACACGTAAAGCATTTAGCTCGTACATTTAACCCAGAGTGGCTTACAAAGGTGGGGGGGGACGCAAGGACACGAAAGCTTGGCAGCAGCTTCCTTCACCTGCGACAGATGAGAGCCGATTGTTCATGAAACCGGAGGCTGCTGGGAACCGTGCAAAAAGACTTTGTCAGGTGAACGAAAAACCAAAAAAATAAAAATAAATCACGGATTCTTGAGTTGAGACGGAGCCGAGGAGATCGAGGATGCATGATGCAAGCTTTGTGAAATCTCAGACATTGTTACGTAATAATTATAACGTGTGTTTAATGTGGATTATCCTACAAAGAAAGCCAGATGTAGGAGTGTAAAACAGAAAGACACGGAGGTGGACAAATTATGACTAAGAGGGTACAAAAAGGGAGAGAGTGGTCAAAATACAAGCGATTCAGATTAAAAAGGGCGATACTTTGTTTTTTCTTTTTGTAAGTAGATGAAGGACAGAGAGCAAAGAATGAGAGACGGGGTGATGAGAGGATCAGTGGCAGGAGGGGAAAGAGTGAAATGTGGAATAATGAGGCCAAAAAATGTCCCAGCAAGATATTTCAAACGATCAGGCTGCAGTTTAGCTGGAAACAGCAGAGAAAAGGTCATTTCTTACAAGCGGACAGATGAATGTTCGAAGAAAAAAAACCAGAAAAAGCTCAAGTGATTTATTTCTTCAGTTTTTGTTTTGTCAGGTTCAAAGAAGTTTTAGGTTTCACACCTTTCAGGGTGTTCAAAGCCACTCAAGGACGCTGTTGTTATTCAGAACTTTAATGTGATTCAGTCAAGAGGTGATTTGTTAAATTTGGGCGGCTGCACAGTCGGCTGAGTCTGCACACACTTTGAGTTACGCTTCGATGTAAGCTTCATTACAGATGTTAATCAGCTCCAGATAATAAGATATGAAAGAAAAGAGATTGTTCACACTGAAATGAAGCTCATTTCATGGATACATCATCATTCATTTTAAGGGTATTTGGTGCTGAGAGACTGATTTCAAATAACTTCCAATATGGAAAAAAGGCCTGCTGATGCAAAAAAGGATCTATTGATCATGATCAGCATAACATATGTAATTCTAGAGACTGATTTAGCTTCTCATTCCTGTAACATTGTCTGAGTCATGATGGTTGACAGTTAAAAACGATCAAAATGCAGCAGAACCAGAGTTATCGTCTTCTCCTTCCTTGTCAAAACCTGGCGCCTACATTACCCACAATGCACCTCTTCCTCTGACAGTTTGGTTGGAGATTGTGGTGTGTTATGCTGGTAGCAGCTAATGTAGCCTGCAGCAGAGATGAGCAGCGGGCTGCAGAGGTCTGGTCTTTCTAACTCCACACCAACACACCGTTTTCATCTTCAGCCCCGACCAACGCTGACTCAAGTGACATCACTCGAGGACATTTATCAGACTTCACAGAGCTCCCCCTGGAGACACTAAAGGCTTTATACTACTTCTAATTAAAACACATTCAGTTGTGCTCAGTGGCCAATCAGAGGGATGAAATCAAAGCAGGAAAGAGTAAGGGTATCTGACCAGCAAACAACCTCTGCCAATCACAAGAGTTAAAGGGTATTAGATGTCCAGGTTTGGAAGTGATGTATGATGCATTAGTAAATGATTTATTAACCATGAATAAAGCTCTTAGCTCCGACTTATAAACCCTTTATAAACCTTACAGGCCTTTTCCACTAACGAGCCACTGTCACAGGTTCTGCTTTTGTTCCAGCTGCTTTTGGGGGGGCAAGTACCTGAACCTAAATTTCGGCGCTGCTCAGCAATTAATAACACAGGACATGTGTTTAGATATGCACCGCAGGGAGGCCATATCTGTGTGTTTTGCTGTCTTGTTATTCGCTGCAGATTGTGCAGAGTTGAGGGACACACTACTAGTTCATTTTCCCAGTAACGTTCAGGTAATGTTAGTATTTTCAAAACAGTAGTAACCTGAATGTAGCAGAGCAGCAACGCTACATGTTTTACTTTCTCTTCACCGTCTTATTAGCTATTAATTTCCATGTTCCAAATTAAATTCATTGTTCAAAATGTTATTACCAAAGCTGGTTCCATTATGTGCTTAAACTTTAATTGCCTAATTGTAATTGCACTGCTCTGTTTAACTCTGGCGGGGTGGGGGGGGTGGGGCTGTGTCAACATGTTAATTTAGTGTCAACACAGCCGGCTGAAGAACGACCTGCAAACACTGCACAGTGTGAACGAACATTACAGCAGCTATTAGTTAAATACTGTTAAATAAACCGGCAAATAAGATACACACACACACACACACACACACACACACACACACACACACACGTGTGTTGTGAGAGGGGCTCAAACACTCGGCAGATAAAATCCTTCATTGGTTTGGACTAAGCCTCTGTGCCCCTCTCTTGTCTTTTCCTCCTTAAATCCGTCGATCCTCTCTCCGAGCTGCGTCACCACCTCGTCCGACCCGCAATCCCACAATCCCCCCCCCCCCCCCCCGAACCTCACCAGTTGTTTTTATATCCGTCCTCGTTTCTGCTCTCTGTGAATGCATGTCTTCAAAACGCTAGAGATGGTGTCTTCCTGTAAGGACAAACAGAATATAACTATAAGAAATGTCTGTTTTATTTTGGTATGAAGTGCAGAGTCACACAAAAACTACAGCTGCTAAATTCCAACGAAGGATTTCAGCTGAAGTGTTGTTGATATTTTACTCACACAGCCTCAAACATCAGTTTTCTGACTTAAACTTTTAAGAATAACAGTAAACCATTATGTGCTTTAGTTTGGTAAAAGCATCCTGAGTTATACTCGCTGGGGTTTCAGTTGGATGTTCTGAACAGCATTATTCTTTTTCAGTGGAAGCAGGTGGAATGGAGGTTCAGAAAGACGGTTTGACGTCATCTGGTTTGCTCTCAATCCCCAAACCTATCCCACAATGCAGTGCGTGGATAAGTCATCGTCCACCCTTGTCAGTAGGGATGAGTCATTTTGTGGACGTCCAGAGGTCTGAACGTTCAAGTCCCATTTATTTGAGCACTTCAAGGCTTGGACGGACATGAAACTCTCCTGGTTGAATCATCAGTGCAAAAGTCTTTGACTTACAACTCCCAAGGTGCATTTTGGGTAATAAAAACTCACAAAGCTGTGGAGTCACTGTAATTGCCAGTTTCCAACTTCCATATAGCAATTTACGTCAACATAATTATCATAATTACAGTACAGATATATTCTGATATATCTAATATGGCGCTTAATAATACAGCGCCTAAAAAGTCTAAAGAAATATGGACGTCTGTAATCTTTAGCTTCTACTGGCCACAAGCTGCACAATAAACAGATATTTTACACTAGCTGTTTGAAATGCACCTTGGGAGTTGCAGGTAACTTTAGCTTGTACCTTCAACTTACTTCTTAAAGTAAGTTGTAATACAGAAGTGCTCCATCTTTGAGTCACGTAACATCGTCAAAGGGGAAAAATGAATGTAACTTTTAGTTCTGGAGCCAGGGCGCACACACGAGCAAGCTAACGCACTCGCTAGCTCCCACGCTAACCTGCTAATTAGGTCCCTAGTGTCTACTAGCAAGTTAAGCTAGGAACTGACCGGATTAGTTGGCAGAAAGGTATTGAGTAACACAGCTGACTCACTAGTAAGCTAACCAGCACAGCATTTATTCCAATCGTCAAAATACATTAATTCAGTAGGCCTCGGTGAATCTCGTGTATGTGGACTGGCTAGCTGGCTGCCGTGACGTGTGCCTGGACACTAGCACTCTGGGACTGAAGGTTAACCAGATGGCATCAAACTGTCTTCATGAACCTTTAAATGTTGTTTTCTGTTAAATGAAGAAAAGAACCGATCGGATATATTTAGTTACTCAGTGATGATGTTGGTGTATTTCTGACGAGGTTTGTGTGACGGGGGACACAGATGCTGCTTGACCTTTTATCAGACATGAATGTAAACTGCTTCGTAACATGGTTGTACTGTTGTTTATTGTATCATTCTGTGTACATATTGACCGTGTGAAAGACTGTAACCATAGCACAAACTGTTGGCCTGTGTGTCCAACAACAGATGTACTATTCTCAAGCACAATCACGCCTCTGGGCTCTTTCTTACTGTGTGTGTGTCCTTGGATATCTGTGCTGCTACATAATTGAACGTTATTGACTAAAGTTTCAGCTTAGAAACTTAAAGCCATAAACTAGAATATCACACGCTGCCGAGGTGCTGGTGAACCGGCAACAAACCAGAACGTGGTGTTTGAGTGGAGAGAGTTGCTTTCAAATAAGAAATCGACCCATATTATAAGGCTGAAACACAGAACCAATACCCAGAACGTCATATTTTTAATCACTTCCCTTTCTTGATCCAATAAAATGTTGTTGCTAAGATGGAAACCATTTTGTTGTCGTGAAGGACACACCCCAACAAATCACGCGTCACTAATCACAAAGGCCTGGATGTCCTCTACACGTTACAACAAGTTTAAAGAGACTGTCCCCAAAGATACGTCCGTGTAGGTCGTCTGTGCAGCAACTTATTACGTCCCATAATTACATTTATATGTACGGCGGCCTCCAGTGGCCGTAGTAATAATGACGGGAGACGGTGAGGTAGTATAAAGAGCAACAAAGTCAAACAACACAGGGACGCTGGTGTAGGGTCCTCACAGGTATAGTGAGTCAAATCAATTCAGTGTGTGATTGTTTGTGTGTTGTACTGTATGTGTGTAATACTGTGTGTGTCAGAATATTTATATATATAAATGTGTGTGTGTGTGTGAGGGTTCATTTGCATGGCTGCTGCTCCATTTCAAATCTAATTAGTTTATCCTCAACAGATCCTAATTAGCTGTAAGTCCGAGAACGCAGGTCTCCACGGCAACCGAAGTTTGGAGAGCTCTCTGTCTTCATATGCATCGTGCAAACAGGCCGAGAGCTCAAGTTCAGTTTGTTTTCCAACTGCAGCACAAGATGAATACAGATCCAGCAGTTAGACTTCATATAGATTTTGTTCCAGTATGTGAGAGTTTATTGCTTTTGAGACAGATTCTGTTGTTTCAACATGTTTCACCAAACAAACAGCACAACTGAGGCAGAACTGTGAGCGCTGCAGAGCATAATTGATGTTTTTAATGGATTATGCAGTTTGGTTCAGCACCAGGTGGGTGGGTGTATAATCAGTATGCATTACAGAGACTTAATTTGCCGAAAGATCATTTAAAAAGTTTCATTTTTCCATAGTTTTGTTGCAAAGCAGACATCGTTTTTGAATCATTTTGACAACAAACTCTTCAAACTGCATCTTTTTTATCAAAACATCCCCTTAACTGCAGTCATCTGCTGTGATTTCAGTTCCTTCTCACTTCAATCCGTCTAATATTTCTGACAATATGAGGTTAAACAGGGACTGAATTGTGGCATTCAACAGTGCAATAAAGCTGTTATTTATCTCCAGTGTCAAGTGTACGGAGGGTCACAGCTGCAGGGCCGTGCTTTACAGTTTCGAGTGTTTCTTCTTCAAACATTGTAAACCACTGAACAGTTACAGTTTACGCTTTTGTCTAGACCGACTGACATCTATCTAAATACTCAACACGAAGCGTTGAGTCTGGATCCACCTGGCAGCTCCAGGTGTGATCCAGTTCAGCAGAGGTGACTGATGATCAGTCACAATTAGTCAATTAGTGCGCCTCGCTGTGCAGCACAGGGCATTTATACAATACAAAGAAATCCCACAGTTTATTAATGTAGTTCTAATATTGCTGTTCACTCCCACATTGTCCATCAAGGACTTTTAGTTTGAGCTGAAAGCCCTGAACATGAGCTTTGGGGGCTCTTTGTGTAATCATCACCATGAGGAGACTGCTGAGATAAGTGGGAACACTGGCAGAAACAAACACCTCCTTTAATAACAGTTACGGATCTTTTTAAAGTCATTAAGACTATTTAGAGAATATAGTATGGAAGTTCAGTGAGGAAATTATTCAGTTTATATTCACTAAACTGAAATTTCACCCCCACATGTGAAAGCAACAAAATAAGCATTTGATTAAAGTTTTAATTGAATTTTTTACATTTCAATGTTTGAAAAATAATTACTGCTGTTAAAATTATAAGGTGCTGCAAACAAGAACCCCATATTATATGTCGGCCAATAAGTAACAACACAGTTTGAAATAGTTTGTCATTGCGTAATTTGTCTACCAGAGAGCACTGACAAGTTTATTTTTTAAGTTTTTAATAACCAAATTTAAGGGATTCTTATCGGAAATGCTGATATATTGATATTGGTCTGGCTCTACTCTAAATTTGAACGGGCTAGATTTTCTGAAGCCTGAAAACAGCCAAGAGGAAGGACAGAAGTAAAAGATTTCTCTCAGACCACTTGAATTACAATATGCTGCACAGTTATTATGGAATTTTTGCCCAAAGATGCCAAAAAAAATACTGCCTACCCCACCTTTAAGTACAACGCTAACATTAGCTGCCATAAGCTACTAGTCATACCAGACCAAGTAAGACCCCTGTGTATGTTGAACTGAGCAAAGATGTTTTTTTATTCTTCATGAATTCAACTTTTCATTTTTAAGAGGAAGATTGTGTTTTTTTTCTTCTTTTAAAAGTGACATTATCGTGCTGTATATTTTTAATCTTTTATTTTGATAGGGGACAGAAGAGAGGTGACAGGAAATGAGGGGAAAGAGATGAAGAACAAAGGTCTGAGACTAGACTCAAATCAAGAACTTAGCAATTATATGATCCAGATTCCAATTTCTGTTTTTTTTTTAAATTTGCATTTAAAGCGTGGCAGGTTTCTTGGAGACCTGGTTTCTGTGAGTACACCATGTCATCCCCAACTGAATTAAACTCAGTCCAGAGGTGAATATTGTCGCGCTCACTAAGATGTTATCGAGATACGTTAAGGCCATTATAAAACTCTCTTAAGCCAAAAGAGCTAATTGAACAGTTGGAATTCAGCCGTCATGCCTGCAGATTTCTGACGAAGCAGCTTAATATGTGAAGTCAGGAGGATCATCCGGCGTCCATGCAGAACAATTCCACTGCGTACGGACTCATTCCTCACTTTAATAAAGGCTGAATGACTGGGTGACTCATTTGCATGCCTATGCGCACAGACTCACACACTGGGTGACTCATCCACTAACAGTTTTCTTCATACAGCCTCACCCACGAGACCTAAATGTCTCCAGCGTATCCGCAGAGTAACACCGATCTCCACGGCACATAGAAGTGAATTAAGCCAGGGAGCATCCAGGCACGACACAGGAATGAGATTGGCCGGATGAGTCTTCGTGGAGAAACCGGAGGGAGGGACAGAAACGTTAATGCAGTTAGCGACGGTTTGCTAACATCTAGGTTAAAGGAATACTCCACCGAAAACATACGTAATGTTTTGAGAATTAAGTATTCGTGTTTGGAGCTGGTTCCTTCCTGCAGGACGGCAGCTGCAGTCAGCTTGGTTTCACAACACTAACAATAGATTTACATAAAGAGAGACCATGACCAGACCACTACTTCAGCATAATCTCTGCCGTGTGTTGAGTCTGTTGAGTTAAACAGAAACGGTTTCTCCTCAACAGAACGTCCTTCAACACAGTTGTCTCCTCACAGCTCTGAAGCTCCAGCAGGAGTCGCCTGTTTGACGATTTATTGGTAAAGCAACAATCGTTTGGGACATTATGAGCGTGCAGCAGAGAGGTGAAGTATTTGATACTTTAAAATAAGGCATTTTTTGGACGTCTACATATAAACAGCTGCATATTGTTTCAACTATTGGTGATATTAGTCCCAGATCTGCTAATATTTTCATTAGATGTTGCACTTTTTTTTTTTTTTGTCAGTCTGTTTGTTGCGCCAATCACTGATGGACATATAGCAGACTAGCAGAGGACATATGACAGAAGAGGAGAGGAGCGTCTCACCAGTCAAGAGGACTGATTCAGTCCACATCTCTTCATCACATCGTACAGATAAGCGCTGAGATCTCACCACACTACACCTGAAGGACAAAACACACTACCCGCGTAGACGAACAGTGGATTTATTTAATTTGTTCTGTTACTTTCTCAGAGCTCTCAGAGTTGGTCGAAGGGGCAATGAAAACACACCGAGTTTCCAAACTTAAAGGACAAAATAAGAGGAACATAAAACGGAACTAACAAACTGAATCTATCTCAAAGTATTTGGACCATTTGGGGAACTGGTTAAGCAATTGCACTAAAAGAAAAACCAGATAACTGTACTATGTTCAGTGTTACTGTTAAATAAATACCGGCTATATGTTGAGTTCGCAGGAGTTCTGGTATTTTTTATTCCTCTACTCCTCCTGGAAAAGTGTAGGTTAAGCTCTTGCATGTATCACTGCATAGTGTGCAAAGAAAGAAAGAATTAAAGGAAGACGACTACAACAGGGAAATAAAAGAGGACAATAAAGACAGGGAGCAAGCAGCTGATTGAGAGCCATGGGGAGTAAAGAGGAGGAGGTGAAGAACAGTGACAGTGAATGACAAGGAAAGAGGGAGAGTAGATGGAGAGAGACAGGGGCTCCACACAGGGGAGACAAAGATTAATAGCTTATTTCAGCCCATATATTCCCAGTTGTCTTGAGTTGATAATGGTTGGTATTAGGGGACAGAGTCAATGGCTTTGACCCTTAAAACCCAACACTGGATTCCAATTTCATTCTGAACTGTAGTGACTCAGCCCGGCTGCCAGAGGGAGTGAATTACAGGCTGCAGGGCTGGACTGATTGAGCTTGGAACCATTATGCTTTTCCGTCATATATATATATATATATATATATATATATATATGTTACATTGTTGGATGTTCATATTAAACGAGGTAAACATGTGCAGAAAGCTCAGACTCTGAATACTAGGTTTCGTGATGAGCTCCTCTCTTCCTCCCCAGCCTTCAGCTTTTCACCTTTAGCACCTCCTCATTGCCTGTTGCTCCTCCTTCACTGCCTCCATCTCCTCCTCACTTTGCTTGTCCTTGTCTTCCACCAATTCTTTTTTCCGTTTCCTTTCTATTTCTCACACCCTCGTTTTTTCCTTCACCTTATCCTTTTCCTTTGTCATAACTGTTACAATCAGTGATGGGAATGCCGGCTCTCTTTAGTGAGCCATCATCATTTGGCTCAGCTCAGCAGTTTAGGCAGCAGTGAAAATTTAAAACAGAATCAACTTTTGGAGAAAAGCAATCCGATGTCACGCTGCGGTGGCCAGTCAGACCCAGGTGAAGAAGAACCTTTATTAGCATGTAGCATTGTAGCATTCAGCTGTTTACCGAGCAGCTGTGAAGATGGAAGAGAGACTGATCGATCAGCGCTGTGATGACAACCTCGCCACGAGGGAGCACAAAGACATTAATCTCCGTGCACTCGCTTGGCGTTGTATCACTCTTCAAGTTGGGATTGCTGGTTAGTATTTCTACTTGTGCAGCGTGGCCGTGTAGCGACACTCCCACACCGCCGCACAACCCTGTGCTAATCGTCGCAATGCCTGATTTGGTCTGAATGAATTTAGCTCCCAAGGGCTTTTTATTTAGTACGACTTCTGGCCTTTATAATTCTGCCAAATTTAGCAATGTTGTGACCCATGATTGGTATATGTGCACATATATCACTTAATTTATTCAGCGCAATTATACTAAACCTTATACTTTCCAGAATACCATGATTTGACATTATGTTTGGTATAAAAAGTCTGTGTAAAGGGAATTCAGAGATATGGGGGTTGACTGGCAACATACAGAAGTCTCACCATGGTTGGCTGTTAACGTTATTACCAAAGTGAGATGTTTCCGGATCGTATTTGACAAATAAGTTAAAGGATCATCCTGTTATTCTGTCTCGTATTCATTTACACACAAAAAAAAGAAAGACAAAAAGGGATCGGCTCTCAGACAGGAGCTAAATTACAGCAGACCTGCCGACACTCACGTTTTTCTAGGGAAACTCCCGTAATTTGCACGGCCCTCAAACTTTGTTATGAATTATCGTCATACACGGATCCGTAAGTTTTATATGTTTCTCTGACGTCACCCAAGTTGCCAGGTCATCTATGAAACACAATCTACACACTACATACAATTTCAACCCATCTGTCGCTGCAACCTGGCAAACACAACCCGATTCAAGGTGTGCAACTAATTTTACATTAGCTGTTGTCAAAACGTCAGGGCAGGAAAGAAGGAAGAACATTTTGAAACCTAAATGATGGCAGGTATGAATTACAATGAAATTACATACAAAAACAGCCTATGTACAAGTATTTAGCTTTAGGTGTTCCTGATGCTCCTGAAAGCATCATTGGTGTTCGAGAGCTCTCATTGTAAAAACAGACAGAATCCTGTTTTGCAAGTTCACTTCAAGTTCAGGCTTAAATCAGTACAACTAGAGTTAAAGTCCACATAAAGTAAAAGTGAGAGGAAAGAGAAGACGAGGTGTCTGATGGAGTTTGCTTAATTGTCATCGAGATGGCTCAGTTGTCGTCACACGACCATTTCCATACTTCCACACCAGAATACGAGATACTTTTAAACTCTTCTTACTTGTTTTGTTGATTTTCTAAGAGAATTGTTCTTGAAAATTGGAGTAAATGTCATGTGTGTTCATGCCGGCTCAACTTTTATCTGATTGGCCACCACCACCCCAAACTTCATGCTACATTAGAAGAATTTAACAGAGGTTGTTTTAGGCTTTTTGAACAAATAACCAATGCAAAGCATTTTTCTAGAGAGGATGGTCTTGGGAGAAATCCAACAAGTTCTCCAAATTAAACAACACAACGCGTTGTTGTCCATGCCTCCAGAGCAACACGTATATTTTGCTGGACAGCTTTGTCACTTGAATATAAACGTAGTTTTAGGGGCACTTGCTGAAATTGTTCTTCTTCTCAAGAAATCCCCTAAATTCTCACCGCCTTGGATTCCTTGCACTTTTTATCTGTGACAGATTATTTGTTTGGCTAACATTAACTGATAAAAGGACATCATTTAAAATCCACGTCCTCTAGTATTTTGGCAGCTACACTGCATCCCAAGTGAAACATTGGGGATCAAGTTACTAACTCAAGGACACTCTGACAACAGAATGGAGGGAGAACATTCCTGCTGCTTTCTGCTTTCTGACACTCATTTCTCCAGATTTCTACAGTTTGAAGGATGCTTTAATGAGAACATGAACACATCATGGAGGACACTGACAGGTTGCACTGGGACAGCTGGATGTCCCCGCAATCAGCCACCACTCGTCAACACGAGTTTGTCTCCCAGAGAGAGCTGAACAGAGAGTCTGCCAAAGAAACAACGTGTCTGCCAATCTGTAATCATTCTGTGGTGACACACACACACCAACACACACACACACATACACCAACACACACACACAAACACACACAGTAAATACGTTAGAAAGTCCTGAATAAATGTGTCTGTCAGTGTCGCATTCTTTGACACATACAACACATTGTATGAAGATCAATTGGAAAATGTCCTCACTCTCCAGGTCTCAAATTGGTCCTCACAAAGATAGAAGTACAGGAGCACAAACACAAAAACACAACCAAACAATTGGCCAGGCTTTAGCAGTGGTTCAAGACAAACGGCTCTCAGAATCATTGAACAGTGAAACAACAGGAAACAACAATTATAACGTTGGTTGGCTGACTGACCCACAGCCAGTCCTGAGTCAATCCCTGAAAGAAACAAAAACAGCAAAAACTTGCAAACTAAAGAGTCGAGAGAACAAAACAAAAGTCAGCGGGACCAGAAATAAAAAGTGAAACGAGTCAAATCATCGAGTAGAATAACGAGATGAAGCTCGTGCTGTTAATGAGATGTCTGGTTTCGATGCTCGGCTCGCTGCCATGGCAAACTGGAAACATGTCACTGCTGGTGTTAATCTGTCGGTGTCTGATTACTGCTGGGATCTTTAGATCTCCTCTATTAGCGGGAAACCTTTAATTGCTCTGCTAAAGTGGGAGGAAGTGTAATCATTGAGCCAAGACCCTGATGTCACAGATTCAGTTTTATTGGTTAAATCTGATCTGTTGTGTTTTCTGATTCTTGCAAAAGTCGTAGTGTAAGGTTGGAATCCTCCTGTTTGGACTAAGATTATTTTGTTATTTTGTGTTTTTTGTGTTGTGCTCATGCAGGTCATCTGCTGGTCCTGGTCCTGGAGTGTGGCCTGCGTCCTGGAGAAAAACCAAATGTGGAGCAGCCGGACAGAAAACTGAATGAAGGGAGAAGATTAGCAACAGACCAGAGATTATAAATATGGTGTCAAATATTTCCACTGCACTGGGAGACACTTCCTTTATCCCACCGGCCCTCTGATGCCTGCAGCAGTAAATACATGCTGTCCCAAATGCACCATTTTTCCCAGATAAGAGACTATTATTTAAAGGGCACTGACGTTGACCTGATAAAAATGCTGAAAAGAAAACACATTATAAACATCACAGGAGTCAACAAGAGTCTGGCCTTTAACTCAACACATGCTGAGCCAAAGACAGCAGACACAAAGAAGCATGGTGGACACACAGGTACTAAACCTATTATTATTATTATTATTAATATTAGTTTATTTGTAAGGGACTTATTGGAACAGATGTTTTACAGGAACGAGGTGAGAGGTGCAGGTCATGTGGTTCACAACATGTATCAGCAGAGATAAACTGATCACAGAGAACATGTAGTCACCTTAGTTTTTGTTATTGTTGCATGGCTTTTCTTTATTAGTGCCTCCAGGTGAATGTGCTTTCAATGTAACGTGAGAAAATAACATTTGTTTGAGTCTTTGTGTTTAGGCATGACTACAGGTCTCAGGTGTTTCAGGTGAGCACTTGAACGCGTCAATGAAGAAGAGTGTTGAGTCCTCGCTCACAACAACTTTGACAAATAAATATAAAATTTAAAGTGGCAGGCAGCTGTTTCCATCAAACAAGCTGTGATAAACAGCACCAAACTGTCACAATCCCTAGGACTCTGTGTTTTTTGTCTTGTTGTTTCCTGTTTTATTTTGAAATCACAGATCTTGTTTTCTTGTGTGCCTTTTATTTCTTGTCTTTGTTCTGTTCCTTCCAGTTTTGATTGTTTTCACCTGTGTCTTGTTACCCACCTGTGTCTGCTTCCCTCGTTGTCTCCTCCCCTATATATACCGGTCCTCTCCCTCTGTTCTCTGTCAGGTCATTGATGTTGATGATGTTTTGTGGGTGGCTCTCTGTGTCAGGTATCTCGTGTTTCCCTGCGTTTGTTTTTGTGTTAATAAATCGTCGTTCTGCGTTTGGGTCCTTTCCCCTGCTGCCTAATGGCAAACCTTAACACAAACACTTTAATGGAGACCAAACCAAAGCTAATATTTGAGTTGCATTCACCAGGTGGACACAAACCGATGGGCCAAGGGGATAAAACAGTATGTCAGTGTTGTGTTGAGAGCTGCCGTCAAATCAACTAATGTAGCTTTAAATCATTTCAAACACTCCTGCTAATCTGCTAAAGAAACTTTTCTTTCTAGAGACGTGTTGCAGCTCTTAACATTAACATTTCTAGAGAAACTATTTCACCACGAGTCACGGCTGAGCAAACAAACCAATCAGAGTTAGTTTTTGACCGCAGGGCTGAACGGCAGGCTGCTGGTTTCACTGAGGCACATTGACTGAACCGATGTTCCGCTTCTGAGTATGAAATCTAAACTGATCCATAATGGTTGCAGTAAAATGGATTTATCTAATGGTGCATTGAAATCTAGGTCACACAGCCATCAGTTTCACTGTTATGTCTCTCTTCCATCACCGCTCATCTTATTAAAACAAACAGATGGTTGAAACTTTAGATGAAACATTAAATGAGTTGTCAGTGTTTTAAAGTAGAATAAATGGACAGAAGCAGGACCTGGAGCTGATCCAGTATAAATAAATCCATGATGAATGCATGATGGAAACTTGACCACACCAGCACCCGTCCCCCACAGCTGTGGTCTGAATCCAGGACTGCGTGCTGGTTTCCATGTTTTAGCCTTCAGCTGTCATCCATCTGTTTCCTGCTATCCATCACCGCACTGGACCACGTAACGCCCGTCTCCCCTGGCTGCACATGGAGGCCACATCTGTCCGATCAGGTTAGGGTCAGTTTCATTGATACGTGCGTGATTTGTACTCAGTGACCTCAACATCTCTCCGCAGTCTGCTGGAGCTTCTGCTGTAATGAACGCTATAAAATGGGACCAGGATCAATAGATACCAGCTCCAAAAAGTGGATTTAGTGTTAAGTTACTTTTTAAAATCATACAGAAATATAAAATAAAATGAAATACGGATGCACCAATTAGATAGTGTTTCAGTTTATTCACAAAACAGAAAATACAAACGCAATCAAACAAGACATAATAAGGACATGTGAAATGCTTGAGAATAGGGGCCCAGATAGTATTTAAAATGTTTTCTAACACATTTTCTAAAATGTAACTCTAACCTAATCCTAACCTAAAAAACTACTAAATGGTCCCAAGACATTTATTCCATCAGTCTAAACAAATATCAAATAAAAAAAATGGTACAATTTTTTAAATGGATTTCAGAGTAGAATCATTAGTCCAGCCGTTTAGTATTCACGCTTTAACATGTTTTAGTAGTGACTGCTGCCTTAAGCGCTTTCTGAAAACAGACACAGATGGTGACAGTTAGGTTGTAATCAATCTCATTCCACACCTGTGGATCTCTTTTTTACCCTTTTATAAGATGGTTTTTCCTAGTCTTAGATGTATGCGAGGGAAAGTAAATTGGAATAAAGTCACAAAGTCTGTCCTGGAGCTTATATACAGCATTGTAAGCTTCAGAAGACTAGAAAAAAGAGTCAGTGGGAGCATTTACCTTGGACGTAAGTGCAACGAGTGTTACATATTTGGGCATCATTTCATTATATACAGTAAAGCAGACTTAATGAATAAAATGTCTAAAAGATGCATAAGGGAATAAAACCCAGAAGTGGTACTTGTGCTCCATCCCGTCCTCCCATGCGGCTGCTGTTTGTACTGTGAGTTTCCTCAGGCGAGTGTTTTTCTGCTGGTGTGAGTCTGTCAGATTTGAGGCCTAACAACTGTCCCCCCAGGCTCAGCTCGTTGTGAGACTTGTCAGTCAGTCCCACGCTGAGGCAGCCAAGAAAACATCAATAATTCGTCACCACACACACGTGCACGCGCACACACACGTTGTGTGACACAGAAATGTGCGGAAACACACACATTTCTGCAGTCACACACTCTTCATCTGCTCTCTACAAACATAAGTCAGTACACACTGAACTGTGTCCTTCATCAGTTTAGCACTCGACCTCTGTGCTAGAAGTCTGGATGAGAGGGAAAGTAAACGACATGTGATTATATATCATTTATATGTCACTGTTCTCACTGGACTAACTGTGTGCCAGTTATTATCTGTATTTCTGATTAAGGAGGATCTTGAAGGATGAAAACTGGTTCTTTCCGGTACTTGCAGACACCGAGTAACTAAACGAGTTATGTTTTTATTCATCAAAGTGAAGTTTGACCAGAAATTTTCTTTCATCAACCTACAAGAGCCGTGTGTGTGTGTGTGTCCCACTGACTTGTTTTGGTGGTTATAGATCTCTCTCTCGCCCAGAGCGTTGTGCTGTATATGTATTTAATTTCAAGTTAAGATCAGTCAAACTCTGCAGGAATGCAGCAAACTCTTTTAGCTTTCTTCTACTGGAGGTTTTTTCTTCTTCTTTGTACTGACAGATGGAGAAACACACAGAGAGAGAGAGAGAGAGAGAGTACGAGCTGTGTGCCTGCAGCGTTTGACAAACACACTTTGATAATAAAAGTCGGACACGACACATCTGGTCACAGCTGCTTTTACACAGTTAGTCGTTAACGGGGAAAAATACTCTGTCTCGTCTGTCTGAATCACAAAAAGGGGATGGAACTGAAAACTTGTCTAGGAGTCACAATGTCTGCCTCTGTCCCTCTTCAGTGCTACTCTTTACCAAGCCCCCAGGAAGAGCGCCAGGCTTTGAAGCCAATTTGACATAGTGGCCAAACCGTGTAATTACAACTTCCGGGTCCGTCACGTGATGCACACTGACCCCAAGAGACTTTTTCCCATAGACTCACATTGTGAAAGAGACGTCTGTAAATCAGATTTTTTTTTTTTTTTTGAGCTACAACAACTCGCCAGTACGAACACTTAAACAGCCCTTATTTAAATCATGATGTCCTAAAAGTTGTAAACTTCACTAACAGCTGAATCCAGAGTTAGTCTCTGTGGTTCAGGTGAGTGAACCTGAGATGGAGCGGTTTGGAGGCGGGGCTAAAGGAAGCACTAGTGCGCTCGCTCTATGGGCCGTATAACACTGAAGCTATGTGGAAGATCCAGGTAATTTTATACCCGGGAAGTTGAACCTTTCTGGCTTCACGTGTTACTGAGCAGCTTTCATAGGAATGAACAGGGCCCCGCCTCCAACGCTGTATCCAGTTCTCTTTATACATCCATGCTCTTTACCTGTCACTCCAGATTCTGCCACTCCCATCTGCCCTGCAATCACCTCATTCCCCTCACCTGAGCTTCCCCACCTGCAGCTCATCCCTTCATAAACCGCTGCACTTCCTTTGTCTCTTCGTCCTTGTTGCCGTCTTGCCTTGTGGTTTTTCTTTCGAGCGTTTTACTTGATGTTTTAGTTTAACTCCTGAAATTTCAATGTTCGTTTTTGTCTGCAATCATGTGGAAATTACTGTTATTGGCTGAAATAAATCCTTTGAATGAATAGTGCCCTCATAGCTGGGGCACTCCTGTGATGGCATCATTTGTGTCCTGATGCTAATGCTCCACACTGAGTATATAGTACGCTAAAAGTTGGAAAATGACAAAATACTTGACATATTTTCACACTAAAATAGCAACATTTGAGTCTTACAGCAGAAAATGTGTCATTGCATCTGCAGTGCAGGAAACTTTAATTGATTCGTGGGTGACTGACTTTATCTCACTATCCTGCTGTGTGTGTGTGTGTGTGTGTGTGTGTGTGTCTGAGAGGCAGTGGGAGGTTGAGCTGCAGCTGTCAACATTTTCAACCAATTTAGCAAAGTGCAGAAAATTATGGAAATTACATGGGCAATGATCACACTGAACGGCGAAATTACTGGTTACGGCCCGTAATTAGGCTCAATCATTTCCCGAGAGGGAAACCAATCAAATGCAGAAAAAAAAGCCTTCACTTCCTTTCCTCTTTGAGGTGCTTTCAGCTGCTACACAGAGCTGCAAGGATGCAGGTTTGAATGCCTTCGAAACTGGAGGTCTGCAGATACATCGAGGCTTTTATTGTACAGCAGTGAATCTGAGTTTCATCACAAAAACAAAGCAAATCTAAAAGTACATAATGTTACCTTGGCTGCAGAAGCTGCAGTTTAAAGACCTGTTTATGCATATTTCTACAGGTCTACCTTACCTGAAAGACTTTATCTGATATAATGTGATGATAACCTATAACTGCTCTGTTATTTAACAGTGAGTGTTTCTGTAGTTTGTTTACTCATTATCATTCATTCTTTGGTTGAACACCTTATCTGCTGTGTGTAAATTCATTCACCAAAACTGAACAGCTCAGGAGGCGTTTTAGGTCGTTTCTAACATGCAGATTCTTAATGGCAATTTTATTCATTCTGGTATTGTGTAGCTGACACCTCGAGCTCCATTTAGTACCTGCTCTTGAGCTTTTGACTGTATCACATGATCTTCATCAGCAGATGTTTGCCCAGTTGTCATGGAAATGTAGATGTTCAAACTTTTAAGGACTGTTCGTCTGTGTTGTCTCAGAGTTGAGATTGAAAGTTAACTCTTGACCTTGGAAACAGTTGGCAAAACAGTCTCACCATGAGGTCCATTCAGTAGCTGTTCTATGTATCACAGTAAAACTACTAATCTCTTTTACATTTGTCTAAGAACAAGACACTCTAGAAAAAGAAATGTCTCAGTTAAGCCTTCCTAGTTACAGGTTAAAAAAACAATATGATTAAAACCTGCGTCTGTTAGCGTTCATGTTACATGATTACTTTATTTGGATTGAAATCTGCTTCTAACATTCACCTCGCATTCAAGTTGAAGACGCGATAAATGTTACAAATCTGGTTTATTGAAATCTACGGAAGCAGAGAACGGCCGTGCTATTTTTTTTTTTAATGCAGTTATCTTGAGATAATCAACAAAAGGTTGTTTCCTCCTGTTAGCTGACTTATGTTTCTCAGAGATCAGGAGTGCCAGCATGCACAGATGCCGTCTTGACACCTGTAGCAACTGAGTTAAGCTGAAAATGTCAGATCAAGAAGTGCAGGTGCCCTTTATTGATCGACACATCAGACTGTACTTCAATCAAGGTCTAACACAGGCAGAAATTGCATTGTGTGTTTCTGTTAGAGATAACATTCAGACAACATTGTCATTTAAGGAGAAGACAAGATAAATTAACCTGTTATCACGAGAAAACAGGTTTTGTTAGCTTGAGATAACGGAAGCACAGCCGCTCATCTCTCCAATAAGATCACAGTTGGATTTGAGTAGTCGATCACATCTCTTGAGTCTTCTTACAGTTGTTTACTTTGTCTAACCAGCAGTTCAAAACCTCAAATTTACAGACATAAAATGAACACAATTTTATTCCAATTATTCAAAGAATTGAGCGCATTTTATGTTTTTACTTTTGAGTCCTGAATGCAGAGTTTTATGTATCTGTCCTCCGCAGAGCCTCCTGCTTGGAAAGCTGATAATTAAGTCATTCTGGACTGACTAGTGTTTTGTGCAGAAAAGGTACATTTGACAAAGCAGAAAAGTCCATCATCCTCAGTTAAAGCGACTGGAACTGGAGGTGTTTTGTCTTTCACTCTAACAAAAGCAGACAGCGTTCCAGTGTTGTTGCTCTGAGGCTTCGTCTGTCTTTGAGCTCAGTCCCGAGCCTCGCTCCCCTGCTGCTCAGCTGATTTGCTCAATGAGAGTTTTGTTGGCGTCGCTTCGTTCGGGACATTCTCCCCGCGATGCCCAAGCGACGTTTGGCACCGTCGCTGCTTGAATTTGCTTTTTAACCTCCTTCTCTGTGAATGCCGTCAACGCAATGATACACTCCTGAGACACATTCAGGCTTCACTTCCACTCCTGCACAGTTTGCTGAGTTCAACCTTTTCGTCACGCTTGAGAAAATAAGTTTGTTTGTTCAAGGAAATTATTTTCTACAAATCATATCTGACTTTAGGAGCGTACTGCTGGTTTTAGCCCATTAACTACCAAATTGTGTTTGTTGCTGACTGTTTCCCAAAGGCATTTCTTTTTGTTGTTGGATTTCAGGCAGCAGCCACTGGTTGAAAAACAACTTCAAGGTTAATTCCAAGACAGGAAATGGTGGGCGGTGATAAAGTTTAGTGTCGTCAGTGAGCTAAAACATGCAGAACAAGCAGAGTCACAGGGAACAAGCATGTGGATGGTGTTCGGGGCTGATTTGACAGGGCTCCAGTTGAAACAGGATGTTGGCGCGGGACGCACAGCGACAGTTCAGAAGTGGGTGTTTTTGGATTAGAAGAGAGAGAAAATGCTCATCGTTCACTGTGAAACAGCCCACTGTGAAGGCTTTGTTCATCAGCTGGAGCTGCCAAAAACTGGGGTTTTTAAAAAGACTGCAGACACCGGGATGTCAACTCGCCAAATGTGTTCAACGTTGTCACCTGGACATTGTTCAAATGCCATGTTTTATATAATAGTTTGTGAGTGTGTCCATGCAGAGAGGGAGGGGGTAGTCAACAATCTCTGGTGGTAGAGTCATCACTTTTTATTCTAATTTCAAACTACTGTTCGAACATGATTAAAAATTAAACTGTAATGAACTGTTTGAATTCAATAGTCACAGTACATAAGCACAACAGGCCATCCGTCTGAACTATCACGCCTGTTATCCTCAGTACAGGGCAATTGTTCTTCTCTTTATTAACACAAAATGGAGGAAACAAGCTGTGCTGCACAGATAATGGCACCAAATCATCTGAGGAGGAATGTGAGGAAGCATTTGGATGATAATAGATGGAAAAAAAGTGTGGATAAAGGTACAGTTGTTTGCTGCGTCAGTATATCTGGAACAAACTAGTTTGTACAAAGTGTTGTCCAACCACGTTTAAAGTGTTAATAACTGTGTGCTGTCATAGCCTCCTCCAGGCTTCATCCCCCTGCCTCTCCGAGAAGGTCAACCTCTTGAGAGAGAAGTTCAAACCTCGCCTACATTTACGCCTCCATTTGGTTCGGAAAGTTGCCAGATTCCCGATGTTGCCGTGTCAGCATCAGCACGTTTACGATGTCATTGTGAGCATGCTAACGTGACAACCGCACTTCGCCAACAATCAAGAACGAACTCTGAACCTTCACTTTTATTCGTCTGAGAGTTTGGTTTTCTTTACGATAAGCATTAGCTACAGCTGCTAGCATGGCTATAGGTTCTTAAGGTGGGTTCAGACCACAGACTGTATATAAAGATGGCCGACGGGTCTCCACTTCCCACTGTAAAATGAAGCCAGAATATCCCGGATACGGGCGCTGCCATCTTGTGCTGGTGGCGTTGGTATCGAGGCCCCGCCCATACACCCGCTCGACAAATCACAGCACACAAGTTGTCAATCATGACGTCACACCCCCTTTTTATAGCATCAAATAACAAATTAAAACCAAACTGATCAGAAAGACGAACACTTGAACAAACATCAGTGTGATGAGAACTACCTGACATGACGGAAACCATCTTTGGGATTATTTGGGGCGGGGCTTATGAGCTATACTGCAGCCAGCCACCAGGGGGCGCTGTCATGTCGTCCATCTTTATATACAGTTTGTGGTTCAGACTTGACACCTCCAGTTATTTGTGCACATTTTGCCACTATTTCTTTTTTTGCAGTTCGTATTTATTCCAGCCAAACAACTGATGTACCAACATTAGCTGTAGCTCGCTAACACCGTGTAGACTGGAGTGTTTGAGACAGCTGAGACTCTGACTCTGACTGAACTCACCAACAATTCCAGTTCTTTGTTATTTTTCTCCAGTTTCCCTCCTTTTCTTCGTTTCTCTGTACGTTCAAAGTTAAAGTTAAAACATTTTCACAAATCAGTTTTATAAACCTGATTTTAAATGATTTCAAATGGTTTTATAATGTAGAATGTGTACTCTAAAAGTCATTTAACTTAAAAAATATATGTTATGTTTTATAAAGAGAATTACAGTCTCTGATTGGCTGGCAGGTGTCTGTTCTATCATCCATTCATTTCCTATCGGGACACCCCGTTGTGCATTTCTTCACAGCCAACCAAGTGAGAATATTCTCATTTTTTCGTTTCAGTGACTTTAATAAAAGAAACTCAAACTGACTCTTGAACCTCCCGCCATCCTTTTCTCCCACTTCACTGAGCCGCTGTGTCTTGAATACTCCCCGTTTTATCTGCTCATGACTTGTATCCACGCATTCTCATCAAAAAAGAAAAGCTGTTGAAGCGAAACACAATTTTCTCCGTTTCGCATGTCAAGTGAAGACACAATTATCCCTCAGTGTCTGTGACTCCAGGTGACTCATTGAATGAATCATTGCTGCTTTTTTAAATTACTTTTCACACACAAAGGACACAGATATTCAGCAATTTTCTGCTGAATGTTTGGCGTAAACAGGACACACTTCTCCTGAGTGCTCTGATTTTATTCTGTATTTAAGTTGTAATATTAATTATAAAGCATATTTTACAATTTCCATTTTAAGGGATACACACAAGTTGTAAAAGACACATTTTTTGGTCTTTCTGTATTAGTAAAGACAGTAAAATGTCCTACCACATTTTCTATCTGCTCTCTTCTCTTACCACCATATACTAACTCATTACCTGACCTCCCCCACACACCTGTTCCCACGTCCTCATTAGCCTTGCACAATATATACCAGCCCATTCCCATTATCACCGCCTGATTGTCTTATGTGCTTTCAACATAGCGGTCCAGCCATCATCTCTGCCCCTTTGCCCGATCCCTAACTATACAAGTTTTCCTTATCTGGTCTCTGACCCCGAGTAAAACTTAACTTTTAACTTCACCTGCCTGCTCTCTGAGCCTTGCTTTTGGGTCCAAACCTGGTAACACTGAGCCGTTACAGTTCACACTCTCAAATCAGTTAACATAGCCTCAGACTGAACCTGTGACAGTGTGTCAAAACTGTTGAAGGAAAAGTTAAGGTGCAAAATGAGAGGAAAAGATTTTCTTTCTTCATCTGCAAAAGCACCTTAAGGCTCTTTGGATGTCACCACACGTCTTGTCTGTTGGTCCATGAAATATCTCAACAACTACTGGATGGATTGTCATGAAACTGGGTATAAACTTTCATGTTCCTCAGAGGATAAATCTGAATTACTTTAGTGATGCTCTGAGTTTTCATTTAATGCCAAAATGAAGAGGTCAAAATGTCCACTGGCCCTCCAGTTCATGACAGGATATTTCTGAAACTTGCCTCATCTGATGTGCAAACATTAGCATGCTAAAATGTGCTAGGCTGCTGCAGTAACCCTTTTGATTTAGGTGACATCTTGCGCCACCCTCAGGACAAACGAGCATTACAGTGTGATGGGACTGGTACACTTCTACATACAAAATGTGACCAGACAGAAACCTGGTCAGTCAGTGCTTATTCTTATTTAGAACGACAAACCTTTGTTTGTTTTGAAGCAAAGAGTCATTGATCACGTTGATTAAACCTCTGCCTCTGCACTGCATCTCACACAGATGTGTCAGGATGGCTCATTTTGTCATGTTTCCAAAAGACACTTAGCTTGTAATACAAAAAAAAATTTCATAAACAAGCGTTGTGTGTGTGTGTGTTTGAATATTTTCCCCAGGCAATTTGTTCATATGAAGACGTTGAGGAAAAACCATGACGGTTTCCTTCATTTAAAATGAAATTGGGCTGTTTTACAAAATGAGTCTGTGTTGATGGCTGTGCCTGTGTGAACAGCAGGAACATTAGTTTGAAGAAATGTGTCAGACCAGTTGAGGAAAACCATAATATTCAAAGGCAAACAACTGAACATGAATCACTGAGAGAGCAGAGAGAGAAAAGAGAAGAAAATGAAAAACGCTGCCTGTTTACCATGTAAAGCTCCACTAAAATAATCCTGAATACAAACTCCTCCTCAGTATTTTATAATTGGGTTGAATTAGCCTGCAGCCATTTCCAGCAAAGAAACAGACATTAAAGCCTTGTGGACCTGCTGACATAACGAATACGTCAGGCCTGGATGCAAACTTTAACGGCATTTTGACCTTTAATAGACAGCTGACAGTAAAGAGTGACAGGAAACACAGCAAGATACTTAAACTGGTTAAAGTTGATCTTCAGCAGCACAATTCCAGATTTATACATAATCAATGAATAATGCGAATGACAGACTACAATGCTCACATTCTTTAGGGAAACCTGCCCTGAAGGATCATTTGGTTTTGCAAATATTCACCTTTTTTGTTGAAAAGCCAAACTCCAAAACCAAAATGACAAAATAGATGTAATAGTTTTAACACCCAACCATCCACCCAAACCTCCTCCTAAGGGCCTGGTCAGATCAGTGCACACAACAAATTAAATTTATTTCAAAGGAATTGGTACAACTGCGTAGAGTTCAACTTTGGTGAACACTGACACATGAATTCACACCGCTGACCAACTGCAAACCATCTTGACTGCTGGAATTTGAGGGAATGAAGAGGACAGATCTGAGTCTGAAATGGAGGAAGCTATTATATTAGCTGTGTCGCACCATCCAGTTTTATGTAACCTGCTGTCGGGTTTAAACTGGTCCATAAGACACTTTTTGTTTAGCTACTTTGCAAACTGGCAGTTACTCGCAGTAACACGCTGACACCAAATAGCCTCTTAATGTGTCACCAAGCGTCCAGCACCACCTATCTCGCAAGGATGATTTCACTTTCTGATCCAACCAGACACACCGCAACAAGGTTTTGGTTGTCATATTACTTTGTTTGCTTTTTTGTTTCGGAGTGGCTTAGCATTATTAGCACGATCACAAGAGGCCACATGTCAGGAAAATGTAAACAACCAGTGCTGACATCTTTCCTGATGAGGGTGTCGAGCTTCTGTTTCCAAGGTCGAAAGTTAAACTTTCAAGCTTGCTTCTCTGTTTGTTTGCCAGTTGCTTGTAAATGACACATTTTCTTGAACAAGTCTGAATCAAGTAAACAGAGTTGAACTTGGGGCAACATCATCTTTTTGAGGAGAAATCACAAGTAAACAGACTCTCACACTGCGAACAATAAAAAGTACAAGTCTTGGCCCGGGCAAATAGGTTCATTTTGTTCATACTAAAGAACCATTCAAACGATTCAGAGGAGACGAGGTTCAGAAGATCTTTGTTTCTGCTTGAGTGACTTGTCAGTTCTCCCCACATTAATAGTTTCTGTGGATGCTTGGAAGTCAGTCACACAGGGCATTTTTGGTTCCTTCCCATGCAGCCACAACCTAAAACCCAGCCGAGTGAAAACAGAACTGACACTGATTAATTCGAGCTTAATGTTTGTTAGCACAGATTAAAACAAAGCACGACGCAGCAGAGGATTTTGCAATATGCAGGATTGTAATTGTATGAAGGTGAACATGTGTCCCAGCGTTGAGGTGAACTGTATTCTGGGCAGCAGATGGACGACGTTGGTTGGTGGCTGGGGCCTGAGCTTCAGTGTCATTACATGTCAAACACACACCACCAGAGCCGTGTGTGTGTGTGTGTGTGTGTGTGTGTGTGTGTGTTTTTTTTTATCGATCTCGCACTTAATAAAAAGTTTTTCTGGACTCGTCTAAGTTGGCTGTGAGATTTTTCGAAACCTAAATGGATTTTCAATCTGCAAATCAATTTCCTGAACTTAATGGCGTGTTAACGTCAGTGAGCATCCCAGAGATGATTTTTAAATGCCTGTTTTCTCATCTGACTGCTGCACATGTTGGTTATTGAGCTCGTGTCAGTGTCGGTGCTGGGTGAGAGCAGAGGAGATACGGAGCGAGTCTGTGCTTTCAGGGGAGTTAACACAGAAGTGTTTTGACATTTCAGAGGATTTTATTGGCTGGCAGATGGCAGATGCAATGCACTCAAACTAGTGTGTGTGTGTGTGTGTGTTTTAAATGTAAAATGACTGTTTGTTACAAGAAAGTCAAATTACAAACCTGATCCTGCATCACTCGGTTTATGTCAAACAGCCAGAGCAGTGAAGAAATTTCAGATTGCATGAGTCAAACCATCACAACAGAAGCTGTCGGATACAGAACAGATTTCCCTTTCCTTGGAAAATAGAATAAAGGGTGATTGAGAGTTTGAGAAGTGAAAAAGAGAAGAAAAGGGGAAAAGAGAGAGACATGATGGATGAAATGAAAGAAGGCAAGAAGGATGGAACAGGTGGATGGATGGATGGATTGTAGTAAGATGGATTTATGAATGGATTGATGGACGGATGTAGAGTGTCAGACAGATGAATGGATGATGGAAAGATGGATATGGATAAATTGATGAATGATAGATGATGGATAGAAGGAAGGATGGATTGATGAACAGATTGTCAAATGGATGGACAGAATTGATGAAGGGCAAGAGTAGAAATGGATAAGTAGAAAAAAGGATAAATGGAAGTGTTGAAGAATAGATAAAGGAAAAGGCAGATTGGGTGGATGAACACAAGGAAAAAAGATGGATGGAAATTTGATGAGTACATGGATAGATGGATGAAATGGCTGATATCAGTCTCTCTCTCTTCCGCTTTTCCATCAGTTTCCCCCCAAATGACCCCAAACTCTTCCATCATCCATTTTTCATCATTTCCTTTTTTTTGTCCTTCTCTCCAAAAATCGTCCATGTTTAGCTTGTTCCTCTCTGTCTCTGCTGTCTCTTATAGACTTTTCCCTCCCTCTGCGTACGAGTTGAAAAGTTCAGATATTTTTCTTTCACATCAAGCAATCTGGAGTTTAAAGTTAAAATAAACCCAGAGACCTACAGGGACGAAGCCAGCAGCACTTTATGATAATCAACATTAACAAATGAATTGATCTTTATTTCACACTTGCTAATCATCCGTGTGGCTGGTTTGCCTTTTCTGTGTCTTTGTTGCTCATGACTGTCGAGGCTATTAACTTCAGATAAAAGTGGAAAATTGCTTTTTTTCTACATCCATGGAAAGCAGGGCCATTTTTGTAAAGTGAAGACATGTGTGGAATATGAGGACATTTGGGCAAAGTGAGGATATTGTTGGAAAGAGGACATTTTGTCTTGTCCTCACTTCAAAGGCATGTTTGTGGGGTCAGACTTGGTTTTAGGGTTAAAGGTAGAATTAGGTTAATGTTTAGGGCTTGTGAGTGTCTTCAGAGGTATAAAGGTACAAACACGTGTAGGAATCATGAATTTGGAGGAGCGTGTTGTTAGTATTAGCCTGTGGTGATGTACACACAACAGATTTCAGTCAAAGACTTGAAGCTATCACAAAGACACATGACGAAACAACAGATAACAGAAAGAAAGAGACAGTGCAAGTTAAAATAGTCTGTCTGTTTCTATTCATCTCTCACTCTTGTTCTCCTTCTCCACCCCCCCCCCCCCCTTTCTGTTGGACATCTTTCCATCACACATCTGTAAACACTAGTCATCTTTTCCATTTGTCTTTTCTTTCCGTCTGACATTTATCTTTGTCAGAATCTCTGATGTGACTCATTGTTTCCGACTTAGACGCTGATGTTTCCACCCCTGAAATTAATACCTTTCAAACTTTCATTCTGACTTTTGTTCCTTCGAAGAACAACTTTCATCGACCTTCTCTTCAAAATAAAACACCCTGTACTGCTGTCTGACATCCAAGCTATATTGGTTTCGATCAGACTTTAAGCGACTTCAACTGGAGACACAGTCAGGCGGTGGAAGGAGCACTTTAAGGAACTCTTAAACTCGACGGACATGCCCTCTGTGGAGGAGGAAGACTTGGGGGGGAAACCTTGCCTTTCTCTCTGGCAGATAACTGAGGGAGTCAAAAAACCAAAAGGCTTATGGCCATATCCCTTGGGGTATCTTACGGGGTCGCTCTGGGAATATGGGGTACCAGGGCCATCCAGTCCTTGTATAACTGGAGCAATGCCAGAGAAGTGGAGACTGTCCAATTTGGTGGCCTCAGGCTTGGCCTTGTATCTCTGGTTTTTGCTGATGGTGTAGTTCTGCTGGCTTCTTCAGATCTCTGACCTCCTGCATGCACTGTAGCTGGTTGTGAAGTGACAGGGGAATGAGAGTCAGCACCTGCAAGTCTGAGGCCATAGTAGTCTGCCTGAAAGCACAGGACTTGGCCCCTTCATTTGGGAACAAGTGCTGCGAATTCAGGTATCTCGGGGTCTTGTTCATGAGTGACGAGGGTAAGATAGGGGCATGAGATCAACAGGCAGCGTTTGCAGTAATGTAAGTGTTGTGCCAGAAGCCCTCATTTACCAGTCGGTTTATGGTTTAACTCTATGCTGTGGCCATGAGCCTTAGGTAGTGCCCAAATGAATGACGCCACAGGCACAAGCAACTGAAATTAGTTTACTTCTCAGGATGGCTGGGTCTCAGCCTTAGGGATGGGTGAGGAGTTCAGACACCATGGTGGTTAGGGCATGTGATTAGGATGCCTCCTGGATTCCAGACACATCCAGCTGAGAGGAGACTGTGAGAAAGACCCAGAACCCTCTTGATGTGGGTCCTGTGCTGTGACTTGTAGGCAACACTCCCAAAGGTGTTTACCAGCTTCAAAAGGGGTCGTCTAATCAAATGCTTGAGTTCATAGATGTCCCCCTTGTAGGAGGTGGTTTATTTCTGGCAGCAGTTTGTTTAAATGAACACAAAGAACTTGCAAGAGATGCATTTACAAATGCATAAATACAAGCTGCCCAATTGGGGATAAAAACCCTTCACATCAGCCTCCCTGTGGTGATCACACGGAGTGTTCAGACTCTGTTTGGATTTAAGGCCAACCAGTTCTAACGAAGGAGTAAGGATCTGAGAGGAGGGGTCTGCCTTGGAGGCTCAACTCAGGGGAAAAAAAGTCTCCTGGGCATTACTCATAGAGGACAGCTCTAAATACTGCAGTTTCCATGAGCCTCGGACGCTGTTGAAGAAGCCAGTCAGAGGTGCAAATCAGAGGAGTAGCGAATTCAAAATACCTCTGCATTGAATTGACAAAAGATAGCACCACAGTTCCTGAATCCATCCATAATTAATCCATCAACCCATCTCAATACTGTGATCTTTAGCTTATGCCCGCCGTAAGCGGTGCACGTAACAGAATTTTAAGGTTGGTGATTGGATGTTTTGACCTTGGGAGTTGTAGTAACTCCCTTGTACCTTCAATTTTTTCTTTTTTTTTTTAAATCAAAGAAGCAGATAACTTGTAATGCAGTTGTTAATCTTTTGAACTGATGATTCAACCAAGAGAGTTTCAAGCCATAGAAGTGCTTCAACTGTGAGTCACCTTACATTGTCTATGGGAAAATTAATGGGACTTCCAGAATCAGTGGCGACCGAAATAGCTCCTCCAAGTTTGCAACTCCATAATACCACTAATAAATTAAAACTCAAGGATTACATCACTACTGAATTTTATTGTGATGTATAAAACACACAGTTTAAGTGTCACAGCAGCAGTGGCTTAATAAGGTGACCTTATGTCACAGCAGGAAGCTCATTTCTACACCACAATTAATCTCTCACACACACCCACACATCACTATCAGTGTCGCTGGTTAATTTCTCATAATATAAATGCTGACCTTCTGGTCTCGTGGTACTAATTACCTCCCAGAGGCAGAAACAATCTTCAGACCTTCAAAGGCCAGATGACGACGACGACGACGACGACGACCGGACACACGTTCCCTGTGCCAATTAAAACCTCACAGCGGCCCATCGGCCTCCGCTGATGACAGGCCTCTTAACAAGCAGGAAACAAGACATTTAGGGAGATTCTGAAGATGAAGAGTCGCCCTGGTTATCTGAATCTCAGTGTGTCGCCGTTCAAAATGTTTTTGTAAATCTCACAGAGGGGCTTGCAGCTGAGAGGAGCATCACTCTTCTGCTAATTAAGACCCTGAAGATTACAGCAGTGACAAAAACACATTCATAAACCGACTTTATTCATCTTCTGTTGCACTTAATATTATTATTGTTGTTATTATTATTATTATTATTATTATTATTGCTCACCTAATCGAAAACCATTAATGCTTCATAGACCATTCATATATGGATAAATGCTTCAGACATCGTACACAATACTAACTCCAAAATGCAAAAGTATTGCACCATAATCAACCACACACAACCTCTTTGTAATAACATGTACAGTTTACAGTCAGAGAGCTTTCAAAATCAGCAATCGCACGCATTTTCTACGACAAAGGCTTCTCCAGTTTCATTTGCTGTCATCAATAAACCGTCTGAGTGTAACATTGTGTGATTTTTATTTTTATTTTTTTACTTAATTGATTGGCAGCTCCACGGATCACAGCATGCACAGATGTACTGCAAAGAACTGAAATACGCTGTGAACGCTGTTTTCAAGAATTGATTTGCAGATCAAAAAAATGTGACGTTAAAAACAAGCAAAATTTGGCTGAAAAGTTTTTGAGACGTCAAGGTTAAATATAACTGCCGTTTCTACATGTAGTTAGGACCTGCTTCACGTTGAAATACAGTCATTTAAATGCTGTCAAAACAAGGATTAAATGTTTGTCTAAAACAAAGAAAAGAAATTAGCCCAGTTTTTAACTCGGACGATTTTTGGAAGGGCTGCCATTCATGAGGAAATCTACTTGGAATATATTACTACGATTCAACTGTTCAGTCCTGATTAGCTGCTCTGCTTGTTTTTTCCCTTTTTGGATTACCGTAATGCAGGATATTCAACAACAATATGAACTGACAGCTATGAAGACCACAGACGCACATGCAGGCAGAATAACAAAAGACATCACATCTGTTTTAGCAGCTAGACGTCTCCTGCTTTTCTCCAGCACGTCGGTTCCGGTTTGTGACTTTGTTCTGATTGAAACGAGGCGTCTCAGCAAAGAACCCATCAGAGTCGCCAGAAAAATGACAAATCCTCCTCCTCCCATGAGCAAACGTGGTACGATTTACTTATTAGAAATGTAGATTTAGTATGTTGCCTGCCGGATGATGCGATTTTATGCCACATTCATTTAGTCCACATCATGTAAATGCATGCAAATGTTTGGCTTTTCACACTGATCACAGATCATCAGATCAGTGTGAAATGTGAACTTTGAGCTGCAGTGTGACTTGAAGGTTCAGGTGGAGCAGTGTAGAGCAGCACTGTGCTCAAACGTATGTTTGTTTGTATTATTATTTACCAAATGTGATGAAACATTCAGTACGTGCCGAACAGACCCAGGCAGGAGGCAGCCGATACATACACTCCCATCTCCGTATGAATAATTAACAGCACATTTCCACTCTTTGGTCCCCATTTGGCACATTAGCTGCACAAACACACACACGCATGCTTACAGTTCAAACCAGGTTGTGAGCTGCATCATTTCTCCCTCCCACTGTTCGTGTACAACATTGTTAATGCTGTCGTCCTGCAGCGTTGAGGTTCATTAATCCTGACTGGACTGGCTGTGTGTGTTTACGCTGGGGGTTTACACCTGGGCTCTCAGGTGAGTCTCAGGTGTGGCTTCCATTAAAGGATAAGCCTGCCGTTGTTCTATGTTTGTCAACAAATCGACATTATGTTAGCCTGTCTCTTAATACTTTCTGACTTCCCTGCCCTGTCTGCCCATTGGTCCCTATGGAAATCTTTAAAAACACCTCACAAATATATAGTTTCATGTTCCTAAAACAGCTGCTCACTGTAGTTTTTAGCAAACAAACAGGAGGAAATAGTACATTTGTTGGGGACTATTTTCAGCAGCGGAGGAATCCACATTTGGTGCTCTAGTGGAGAATTTCCAAACAGCAACATTACAAAATTGCACAGTGAGCCGTCTATGCTGTGCTAATGCAAAAATGGCCATTTGTTGGAGGTGAAAACTAAAAGAATTAAAACTCTTTATTATAACTGTTTCCTCTGGTGGCGAAACCCCCGTGAACTGGAGGCCTGAGGGGGGATTTAGTCTGGGACCTGCTTACAGTTACGTCATCATCTGCACGGTGAGGCTGATTCAACAGTTTTAATGATGTCTGATGCAAATCTCCTAAAGGCAGAAACAGACGGTAAACATCAGCTAAACACGAAGTGCATAATAAAAGGACTTTTTCTTTTTTGTAGTTGAACTTTTTACTTGTACGTACTTTTGTGATTATATTTTTGTAAAGTGGTATGACGTGTGTGTGTGTGTGTGTGTGTGTGTGTGAGAAATTGTTCTCACCAGAATTTGTTCAGTTTCACTAAAAGTCATGTATCGTTTCCAGACCTCCACACTGAATCAGACTATTTTGGGTCTGTTAAAAGAATAGTTGAACATTTTGGGAAAATACACTAATTTGCTTTAGATGATTTTGAGTTAGATCTCTGCAATAAATATGAAGCTAGAGCCAGGAGACGATTATGTTAGCTTAGCACAAAGACTCAAAGCAGGAGGAAACGGCTAGCCTGGCTCTGCCCAAAGTTTAGTTCCCTCTACTTATCGTCTTTATGCTAAGCTAAGCTAATTGGCTGCTGGCTCTAGTTTCATATTTAACATACAGATAGGAGAGTGGTATAAATCTTCTCATTTAACTCTCGGCAAGAAAGCTAACAAGCATATTTCCTCAAATGTTGTACTATGCTTTTCCCATCACAATATTATCACTTTTATTTCAGTCGTAGTTTTGTATGTTTTAGAGTATTTAGCAAGTTTGTTCTTACTGTGAATTATGTAAAACCTTTGCTTTTATTGTCCTGTATACACAAACCGCCCATGCAAAAGGGGTCACTGTCTCTGCTCTTAAGTTTTTAAAGAACTTTATCCCAACAAACAATTTCATTCACCTCCATTGTATTTTTATGGAGGCAGAAATCTCAGAGATTTCATAACCTGGACAAATAAAACCAAAAATGATCTGCATGGATAGACACAACACTGGTGGTAAGTAAGAGAAAATATGTTGTTTTTTTTGTTTTGTTTTTTTGGAAGTTGGGTGAACTGACCCATTATCCAGGACAACATAATCAAAAATTAAAAGGCAAAGAATCAGGAACACTCCCCGATGATGTTAAAAACGTTCAGAGTCTTCTTACCAGGCTCCGGGCTCGGCTCCCTGCTGGTCCGCATGCTGAGATCTCTAAACCATGAAGGCACGACACTGAAAATGCAAAGACACCCACTGCTCTGTTCAGAGAGTTACCAGTTATTCAAACACAGTTTAACAGCCAGACAAACAGTCTATTTTCCTGCCTTTTATATGTCTTTCCTTATTAACTTCTTCCTTTTGGCTTTGTTTGCTTAGGAACATTATAAAAACATCAGCACCCGTTGTTTTCTATGTGAGCCTACACATCGATAGCCTCTTGAAATCACAGGTCAACATGACGGGATACACCAGAGTCCTGTTTCCCAGCTTCAGCATGCGTCAGCTCTACAGAAAAGCTGCAGTTGTTATCACACTCGGCTCCCAGATCAGCACATCCTAGTTACTGCTTCTGAATGTCTGACGTGTCCGGTGTGTCTTCCACTTTACTTCTTAATAAGCAAAACATAAAGTACGTGTTTGTTTCAATTCGTGCCGCCTTTAGCGAATTTGCATCTGATTATATCCCCTCATGGCTTTGCATAGATTCTATATGAAAGTTTGGCATGATAATCAGACTAAATTGTCATTTTGTTTCACTTCATTATTCAGGCTGACATCTTGGGGAGGCGGTCATTTAGTGTGACTGCTGCAGGCGGTGTGACCGGTAATAATAAATTGGACACATTCAACTAGAAACATTCTTATAATGGAATTGTTTTTCCTGATGGTGGTATCTCTCTCTATAATCCCGTTCCACTTCGTTAAATTTGCTACTGTTTTTTTTGAATAACATAAATTGCCATAACTCTTGAATATAAGATGCAACTGCAATTTGATCGATTTTCACCCATTGATGCTACAAGTAAAACTTTAAATGACTATAATTCCATGGTTATTGCACAATTCAACTCTGTACTGTTCTCCAACAGTGATGACTGTAATCGGGTTTCAGCACCAATGGACTGTACAATGTATGGTTTGGGAGTGATTGGCCACCGGGGGGCTCTGTGCTTGACTTCAAGCAGCAGCAACCAGAAGCAGTCGCACACATTTTCTCCAGGAAATGGCTGTTCTAGTTTGTTTTTGATTTGCTCTAATCAATCAGTAGTGACTTACATATTTATCCTCTTTTTCTCTGTGCTATCAGAATAAGAGCAGTCAACTTTAACTTTACTAACTTTAGCTTGTCGTAATTTTCAGGGACATTTTTCTGTCGCTATTTTTAATGAATGTAGCTTGGTAGCTAGCTAGCTATGTAGGAGGATGGATGACGTCCCCATTCTTGAGTCCGCCTACAAAGCTCTGATTGGGCGACTGTTTTCCAACCGGGAGAAGACAGATGTCAATCATCACAACACCAGACCTGATTGAACAAAATGGAGGCAATTTAGGGCTCTGGGACCAGGCTAATGCAGTCACACTGCCTCTGAAATTGCTCTGTGTTCAATCTGAACACACATATAATAAACAGTATCGTGTAATATTAGATTCTACAGTGAGAAGAAGGTCGTGTCTGGTTACATTTTACTGCAGAGTTTCATTTCTTTTTATCCATCGCAGGTTTGGTTCAGGAGCGCAGACAGTGAGATCATTAACATTCTCCTTTCATTCCCCCTTTATTTCCCTACAGCTACCTCCGCTGTTTGTTTCTCTCTATTACTTTGAGATGTTGGGAGAGGCAACACTGTGTGTGTGTTGGTTTGTTTTGATGCCAGATTAGCGAGTACTTGGAGCTGCTACAGGTGGGTGAGACAGATTTCCTGTCCCAGTATTATCTGGTCTAACTGTCAACAGACTGTAAAAAATAACTAGGTTTCTTTACTTGGTTGTTTTCTTCATCTTTTTTCTGATCCAAACTTCACACCAGATTATTATCGGAGGAAACAGGATGCTGCTGAGGTGCCCTTGAACACCACACACACTCCTGCTGACTCTGTATGCTTTGAAGGTCCCATGAAATTGCATCATTACTTTCTTAAAGTGATTTATCTCGTGTTGAAACAGGATGTTGGAGAGGGACAAATCTTCAGTGTAAAGCATTGGGATATCAGTTATGGAGGAAAATAGTAATTGCCTTTTAATAGCATTTAAAAAATGTGTGATGTCTCTAATTGGTTGGACTTTTCAGTTACGTTGACAGTTACTGTTGACATCATGCATTTCAGCAACAAGGAAGTGCTCTGACTCTGCTGTTTGGTCCTTGAAGTTCCTGTGTACATGGGAAGTGGGAATGTGTCTCGTTGTGTAGGTGGACGTCTGCTGCTTGTGCCTGCATTTGAGCAAATATATGACCAGTTTTACAAGATAACATACAGCTGCCAGGACTGGAAGAAAATGAGACTTTCTTCCACTGCAGTCTGACAAACACTGACTGCTGTTTACGTAGCAAATAATGTTAATAACTCGATGTGGAAATAGGCAACTGTCATAATAACTTTATTAGGCGATGACACAATATGTCAGAGCGGTGTCTTTGGCCCATAGTGGCCAAAAATCAAACGATACAGCTTTAAATACTAGATAGTGGTTTGCATTTACATCGTAGCAATGGCTTAGCAGATGCTACATGTCCATAGAGTCACACATGGCACATTTCCACAGGCCACAGTCCAGAGACAGAGGCTTGACAAGACAGAATATAAGCTGAGGAAAGCAGAGAGAAGCTGCAGACGGAGCTGAGGCCATGGCCTGGAAAAACCTCCCGACGCTGGGATAATGTAAAGAGACAGGCTGTGTTGTTCCTGCTGAACTCAGGACCTCTGTCCTCCTTGGGGAGGCTGTCCTACTTCTTAAACACACAACAACAGAACAACTGAGCCATGATGCTGAAGAATCCATGAAATGAGCCATGAATCTTTCATGTTGTAATCTTGTGTTTTAGAATACATTGCTGTTGACCGTTAGCTATATCTCTGACCACCTTGAGATCCTCAGGCAGAGGTCTTTTGTCTGTTCCAGAGCCCCGGCTGAAAACTAAAGGGGACAGGCAGGCAGTCAGGGCCCCGAGGCTCTGGAACGATCTGCTCGAGGAAATCAGGTCGGCTGAGCCAGTCAGATCTCCTTAAAGTCCCTTCTTAAAACATGCTGATTTCACTTGAGTTTTAATTTTCTTTGAACTGTCTTTTATTTCCTTTAAAAATGTTTTTCTTTTCCTTTTCCTACACTGTATTGATATGTTTTCTTTTAAAACCTTTTTATGACTTGTCTATTTTGCTGCTTTTGTGAAGCACTTTGTAATGTGGATTTTTATTATATATTTTATTATCATTATGTTTAAAATTACATTTCCCACATTTTAATCTCAGAAATGGATCAGTTTCTCTACCTGCACAGTGTCATTTCATTTTATGGCGATGTTGGTCTATCGATCGGTCCACCACTTTGATCCAGACCATAATATCTCAACAACTATCTGAAGAATTTCTATGACTTGTGGTACAGACGTTCATGGTCCCCAGGGGATACAGTCTAATGACTTTGATGATGCCCGGACTTTTCCTCTGACGGCACCATGAGGTTGACATTTGTGGTGTTGTGGTGAAATGTCTGCAGCTGTTGGACAGATTGCCATGAAATCTGGTTCATCATTCATGGTCCCCAGAGGATGAAGCTCTAATAACTTCGGTCATCCTCTAACTCTTCATCTAGCGGCGTCATCAGATCAAAATTTTAACTTATCCAATACTTTGGTTTATGACCAAATACCTGCATTGTAAACATTATATGCTAAACATCAGCATGTTAGCGTTGTCGTTTGGATCACATTAGCATGCTGATGTTAGCATTTAGAGCTAAAAGCACTGCTCTGCACAGAGCCACTAGCATGGCTGTAAAATGTTTGCCTTGTTAAAGTATTGGATGTCCTGCTCCATACAGAAGCAGTAGTAAAATGGTGGTTACTGTTGTTGTGTTTGACGTCCTTATTGTAACATTTCGTCACGTCTGCTCGACCTCCAGCAACCCCTGAAGGTACCTGGAACGCATTTAGCATCACCTCCTGAGCCAAAGTTTGTTCCAGGAACTCATTCCCAAAACTCTAAAATGCTAAAAATGACATGACTATGGTGATTTAAGACTTTTGTAATGAGCAACAAGCAACAAGTGGAATTTTCTGTTTTTCTTGATAAACAGGACGATGGCAAGTAGTAGAATATAAGAATGACCTCAGAGATATTCAGTGACTTTTTAATTAATTTGTTTGAGCAAAGCTTTTGGGATCTCTCTATCCGTCCAACTTCAGGTTGTAATTTCTGTCAATACAACATTCACTGCATTTTTAATGTAGTGTCAGTTTTTGAGATGATAAACTGTGAAGCAGAAGCATTATGTTCCATCTGCAAACCCAAGCCATCAGACCATTCATAATCTGTCTGTATCCAAATCCCACAATACCTTCGGAAATCATTAAATCTTCCCCAGACTGTAACACACACACACACACACCCAGTGTCACAACAATGTTGGAGACGGTGTTTTGTACTGAGCTTTCGACCTCAGCTCTGCTCTGTGGGGAGTTAACTCTCTGTTCAGGCCCAGATCCAGCTCAGTGCATTACAGTACAGTTGGTTTTAATGTAAAACGCTCATGGATTATTTAGGAGGACTCTCTGAACTTTGACCACGCTTGCAGACTTTATGTAACCTTTCAAAGTTTGAAAAGATGTTTCTGTTATTTATTTTTATTTCTTCTTGGAAGAAACCAAGCCTCGTTTTTTCTTTTTCAGCTCTGCTGTTCTTTATAACAGTGTTTCTCAGGGTAATTCACAAATAATAACTAATAACGGCTGGATGCCAATGTGAGAAAATATGGTTTTTTTTGTAATTTGAGTGAACTGATCCTTTCAAATAGTTTGGACTTTCATAGCATACTGATATCAACTAAAGACTAATGGCTGCCTGGAAAGTAAGAAATTAATCAAAAACCTTGCAAGGGCCTTGTATTTGTAGTTAATGGACTAAAACATGCAGACCAACTGAGACAGTTCTTTTTAATTTAAATGTCTCGCTTGAGGGTAATTTTGCAAAGGTGTACCCTTTTATGTCTGTGTGCGTGTTCGTGTGTGCTCCTGCAATTTTTTTTTTTTTTAAGGGCCAATTAAAGTTTTAGACCTTAGGAGAGAGAGGACATTTTTAGAAAGTGTGGACACATCTGGAAAAAGGACATTTTAGAGGGTGAGGATGTTTTTTTAGAAAGTGAGAACCCCTTCAACAGATTTCCCCTGAAACATTCGGTTATTACACTAATTTAAATCACAGTAAGTGTGTGGTGCGTTTTGGAGAGTGACGACATTTTTGTAAAGTGAAGGCTTTTCTGGAAACTGAGGACATTTGATGAACGTGGGGACATTTGTGAGGATGTTTTTAGAGCATTTGTGGAAAGTTGGGACATTTTGGAAAGTGACAACAACTTTTTAAAATGGAGACATGTTTGCAATGTGAGGTTAGGGGGCTGGGGAATGTATTATGTCAATGCGGGTCCTCACAAGTATAGAAGTACAAATGTGTATGTGTACAATACAAAAACCTGCTGGATCAGCAGGGCTGTCTCAGAAATCCTTTATCTCATCACACATTTAAAACACACACACACACACACGAGTGACCCAGTTTGAATGAAATGGTGCCACCGTCAAATAGTTTGTGGAAAAGCTGTTAACGGACAAGAAACTCTCCTGTCTGACTTCCCGTTGCTCAGCTCTCTCTGCCATTAAGGCGTCCGCTGGGAGAAAAGATGAGTACAAATTGACTTCCTGTCACGAGATTACACACGAAAACACGCACACACATTCACGCACCACATCTACTTCAAACAGCTGCACAAACACACACACACACTGACAACACACACGGTGGCAGGCAGACTGTGGTTTGGGTGGCTGCACATTAAATATGCATCGGAAGACAATTAGCATTCGTCTGAGGCTCTGCGAGAGAGAAGAGGAGACGAGAGGACAGACGGGCAGAGTGAGAGAGGAAGACAGGAACAAGGGAGGAAGGTGGGAACAGAAGAGATATGGACACGGAGGAAGAGGAAGGAAGAGCTTGATGACTAATGTAGGAAAAGGAAAGGAAGGAAGAGACCGTACAAAAGGAAATAAGCACACAAAGACAAAGGAAGTGGAGGGAGAGAAGGAGGGATGTGAACACTGAGACAAAGAAGAGTTGAAATTAGTTGCTAACACTAAGATAGCGTGTTATCAAGCTCATGTACACACAAATGTTACATAGTAAATGTTTTAAAGATTTAAAGATGCTGATTGTGACCCCTTTAATTATTGTGTGTGGGGGATCACAAAATAATAATTAAAGTTTTCTCTAACTTTCTCACACAAAATTGTTAACTTTTTCTGACTTTTCTCAAATGTTTGCTTTTTTCCTGTGAAATACTGACAACTTTACCTCTTCAGGCTTGTAAAAATCCTTCAATACAAGTAATCTGAGAAAGAGAAAAATCACTCTTTGGTTGAACTGCTCGCAAATCATGTCCACACTAACCTGTAATGACGGGTCACAAGTAGATATTGCTTTTTAAGGGGTCACGAGCCAAAAAGGTTGGAAACCACTGAGCCACCAGCTGAGCCTGAGGTCGCTTCTACAGGTGTGAAAATGGCCACCATACAACACAAGTTTGCCAAAGTGTTTTTACAAAATTAACAGAAATTCTCTGTATTGAAATTTAAAAATGATAGGTTCCCTATCAGAACTGCATGAAAAAATGTACTGAACAGTGTTTGAAGTTTTGATTATTGAAGTATCTGCTCGTCCTGACACACCTTCACCTTCTTTTCTAAAGTTCCTCTCTACAGTGAGAAAACCATGAAATAAGGTAAGAAATCCGGGGATGGAGGAGGAGGAGGCCCTTTGAGCTCTTGAGTGTGTTCTTTACATGATCTGGAGACAGAGGAGGTTTCCTGCTGGGACTTTGTTTTCCCTGCAAACATGTCGGCGTCTCTTCAAACGAAGACTCGGCTGACTGGAATCCTCCTGGGTTTCACCAAAACACACTAACCACAGCCAGGCAATTTATGTGCAAATACTGACCTGACAGCTGTGTGTGTGTGTGTGTGTGTGTGTGTGTGTGTGTGTGTGTGTGTGTGTGTGTTGAAGCATGTGTGTACCTGAGATATTATCTTGTAAAAGAGTGTTGATGATGGAGGAGCAGGATGTAAACCTGTAATCTTGCAGGCACCAGGGTTGAAGAAAGCTTGTGTGTTTGTATTTATTTATGTGTGTGTGTGTGTGCGTGTGTGTGTGCTAAATGTTCACTGGGGAATTTGTGAAATTGAGGTCAAAATGTTGAGCCACTACACACACAATAACGCACTGAATACTAATGACGGACTTTAAACATCTCAATTCTGAAGGAAGAATGTTCTTTGAGCTGTTTGTGTGCTCGGTCCACCACTTTGGTCCAGACTGAAATATCTCACCAGCTACTGGATGGACTGTCATGAAATTTGGTGCAAACATTCATGGTTCCCAGATGATGAATCCTCATAAGTTTGGTGATTCCGTGATATTTCTTCCTGCTCCCCCACGGGGTTCACATTTGTGGTTCACACTGAAATATCTTGACAACTTTTAGATGGATTGCCATGAAATTTGCTACAGAGGTTCATGTTCCCAAGAGGATTAACTCATAATGACTTTGGTAATCTTGTGACTTTTTCATATAGCCCCACCAGCAGTTCAAAGTTTTCTCTTAGTCAGTGATATAGCTTGGCATCTGCCCGTTGGACAGGCACAAACATTCATGGTTCCCAGAGGACGAATCCTAATAAGTTTGATTCCCAGACATTACCTCTTGCACCGCCATGAGGTTGTCAGGATAAAATGTAATAACCCTGACTTTTCATCTGGCGCCATCCTCAGGTCAAAAATTTCACTTCATCCTGTATTGCTGCATTAATTTCACTCTGCTGCCTGTAAATGAAATAAATCAGAAACCAAGTAAAGGCTTCGTGTTTGCTGTGATTGACTGTGGCAATTAAAAGTATGTGGGAGTTGTTTGTCATACTGTACATTTAGGACATGTGCAGTCCACTGATATCACAAGGCAGGATTCTGTATGTAAAGAAAGTCGTTAAATTCCAAAACGCAGAATTAAATGATGTTTTCTTTTGTCAGAATTCACATCTGTAGGAAGATAAATGTACAAGATGAACTGACTTACTTCAGTATTAAGGACAAACTGCAGTTTTCCTAAACACATCACGAAATCCTTCATCAAACCTCCAAAAACACGAGGAAGCAGTTTGAATCATTTAAGCAATACGTTTTTCTTTTTTAACTCTGGTGCTGTGTTTTGTTCTTGGCTGCAGCCATGTTTATGTCATCTGGGAGTTGCTGTAATTACCAGTTTCTCAGATTTTCATCAACACCAATTCATAATTAGGACTGGAAAAGGACAAGGAAAATAAATGTAGGTGCCTCACATCAGGCAAACTCCAACATTCAAGGTAAGAAAACCCACATTTAATGCAAATAGTGCTTCATTGTCAGTGCACAGTTTATTTTAACCCTCACACGACCAACTCTGCAGTCATACAACCAGTCTTGAGTTGAATGAGGACGCGAATACTCAAAGTGATAAATGTTGGAATCTTTCTCACCTATACTATCATCTCCGCATGCAGCATTAACGCCTGCTGATGAGGCTCATGGGTAATGTAGTTTGACATGTTTATTTTTTTAAGGCTGGTTCTGATATTCTTAGTCTAAATATCCTATGTCAAACCTGTTAAGACAGGTGTGTATAAGAGAAATCATGCAAAACACAATGAAGTCCTGCACTTTCGTCTACGACTGAAACGTTGCTCTTTCAATTAAAGTAGTTTTTGTAGTTCCCAACTTTCTATCTAGGTTTCTAGGTCTAAAGGTTTTCACATAAAGCAAAGAAGCAAATAATAGAGTAAAGCCCACAAAAATGAACTTCAGTTTGTGTATCAGATTAGTTTTCTTTCCTACCTCGGCAATCCTCTCGTGACCTCCTTGTAGGGGTCCTGACCCCCACGTTAGAAACCACTGCTCTACTTAGCAGGTTTTAGAAGCTTTCCTGCACCTACACACTCATTTTAAAATTGTAGTTTTATATATTTTTTATCCATAAACCATCCAGAAAATGTCAAATTTCATGCCGGAGTAACTCCATCCCTGCAGTCATGTGTGCTCCAGCAGCTTGGAGGATTAAAGACATATTGATGTGGCTCTTGACTTCCCCTGCCCAACCTACTCCAGCTATTCTACTCTCTATATAAATTACTATATATATATATATATATATATATATATATATATATGAGAAAAGACCAGTCGTGAGTCAATTAATTGAGGCTCACAAACCAACAACATTAGTAAAAAGTCACTTCAAAGGGACTTCAGAAATGTCCGTCTTCAAAAGAGCAAATGATCAAAGGCCTGTGTGTGTGCGTGTGTGTGTGTGTGCGTGCGTGCGTGCGTGTGTGTGTGCGTGTGTGTGTGCGTGTGTGTGTGTGTGCAGTGTTATATCAGTTGTTAAAGTCTTTATCCGCTATCAGCCCGAGGACCCTCAGGATGGCTTTTCTCTGAGGCTCAGAATCTATTTCAGGCTTTTTTTTGTATCTCAGTACAGAGATATTTGTGTCACAGTGAGCTGCTACACTGCAGCAGCACGACGGACGGACGGACGGATGCTTTATTTAAACATGCAGACATGTTGTGTGTTAATGCTTCACCAGAACAAATTCATTTACAGATCAGACCTTCCTCTCTCAGACTTTCCTTCTGCTTATTCTTTAACTTGTGTCTCGTGAAGCTAAACTGTGTGTTTATGAATGATAATAAAGCATCATTTGAGTTTAACCTGCTGAGAGGATGAACAGTGATGGACGGCAGCTGTAAAAGACAAACTGATCACGTGGCTCCATCTAGGGGAGATCTGTGGGAGCAACTTTAGTTCACGTTCAGTGTTTGATTTTATGCAGAACATCTTCTTGTGCAGTTTATTTTATTTAATGTTCCATATTTGGACAAGATTCTTATGAGTATAGTTTTTAACGACAGAATAAAACCGAACAAAAACAAACCAAAAAGTAATTATAATGCAAAGAATTCATGTTTGTAAAGACGTTTAGTAAATGGTCTCTTAAAATAGCTTAATAGATGATGTTTTACCTGTGGATGTGACATTTTGAAAGCATTTCTCAAAGCACTTGTGATCAATAAAGATTATCTCATTTTATATCATTTTGTTGTGTTTAAACAAGTATTTATAGGCTATATCACTTCTCAAAACCAACGTTACAAAGTGTTTTACATAAAACAGACGGTGGTGGAAGAAGTTTACTTATGTACTTTTACTTAATGTATTTATACATAAGTAATCTCAGCAAAATGTAGCCTACTTAGAGTATCAAGTACAATTACTTGTGATACCAGATGGTCCCATTCAGAGTGTTTATTATATATATTACTGGAATATTATTAGTGATGCATTAACATGTAAGCAGCATTTAATGTTGTCACTGTTGGGTATTTTAATCTATAACAATGCACCATATTTATGTAGAAATAAATCAGTGTTAATCTGAAAAGTAACTATAGCTGAAATAAATGTAGTGGAGTTAAAAGTTAAAATATCCCTTTTAAAATGTAATGTAGTAGAGAAGTAATAAAGTAGCTTGGAATTAAAATACTCAAAGTACAAGTAGCTCAAAGTTGTACTTGTACTTGAATAAATGCAGTTTAAGAAGCCATGTAAAGGTTTTTAAGGGACAGGCAGTAAAATAAAACGCGTATCGTCTTGCTGTTTGTCCTGAACGAGGCGCCGTCTCCTCGTAACCAAGCGACACCGCGATTGGCGCCAAATTTACTGCCACAACCCGCCTCCTCTTCGCTTCCTCGGAGCCCATTGGTTCACAAACCCGTCCATCAACTCGACCCGGAAACAGACACGCAAACACGTTCGGCCTCCTGGAGTCCGTGCGGAGGTTTCTGTAGTTTTCTGTAGTTTTCTGTAGGTTTCTTTAGGTTTCGCCCAGTTTGTCCAGATGTGAAGTGAGCAAACTGAACAGCTACAAAGACGTTAGTTTACGTTCGTCCGCTGACTCGTTAGAGCCGAGAAGAAGCTCCGGCAGGTGAGTCCTGAACCCGGTCTTCTGCGGAACTACTACTACCGCTGTTAAAACAATATATAATGACTGAATAATGATGTGGACTCTGCAGAGGCGTCATGGCGTCTCTGCTGGGCTGCAGGCAGCTGTCCGTCCACCTGGTGGACTGTTTGAAGACACCTGCGCACCTGGAGCCAGAAGGTGAGAAACGCATCGTCACATTTCCTGCTTGTTGTCTACATAAAGATTTTAGTTTGGCTGATGCACCTGGAGGCTGATGCACCTGGAGGCTGATGCACCTGGAGGCTGATGCACCTGGAGGCTGATGCACCTGGAGGCTGATGCACCTGGAGGCTGAGGCTGATGCACCTGGAGGCTGATGCACCTGGAGGCTGATGCACCTGGAGGCTGATGCACCTGGAGGCTGATCGGCCGCTCAGACCTACCTCTGTCATAAACATGTTGACACCATAAAGTGCTCAAAACGCCCAAAACAGAATATTAATTCAAGCAAACTGTGGTGCGTATTACTGCAGTTGGGAGACTATGCAACGTTAGGATTTAGCAAACACAAAAAGCAGAAGGGTGGAGGCTGTTGGAGCAGCACGTGAATGCTTATGGTTTGCATGTATCGCATATTGCTGTAATGTCCATTTGACATGATTTCTTGCACGTGAAGCTCTTTGAAATGTACGAATTGTGCTTTACGAATCGACCTGTCTCGCCTTCAGGCAGCCCCTCAGTCTGTGCCGCGAGGGGGCCGTCTGTCTGCTTGGTGGACTGCGTGAAAACTCCAGGTCTGAACGGGCGGAGCGTCCACGTGGCAGCAGAGCAGAGTCACGCCAGCATCGAGGTCGAGTTGACGGATGAGGACGAGCAGCCGGAGGCAGGCGACTGCTTTGAGAATCCACCGCAGATGAACCTGATAAACCCGGAGCTGGACCGGCAGCCGGACTGCTGTGACACGGACTTCGGAGCAGAGATAAATTTGTATAAAGAAGAAGCAGGGGCGTCGGAGTGTGACGACAAAGACCCCAACCAGGAGGGAACTAAAACAGATGAACTGCAGCCGAGTCACGCAGAGGCTGATGGGACACTGTTGGTGATTCAGGAGGACGGTGGTGCCTCAGGCAGGGTGACGTGGATCATACCGGACTACAAACTATCAGGGTCCGTCAAAACAGCCGCGCTCTGTGATTCAGAGGAACGTCAGGAGGAAGCAGACGGCACAGAATCACCAAACGGTCCTACAGAGCCACGTGGAGGTAAATGTTTCTGTAAAAGTGAACATTTGTTTTAGTAGGAACCTTTTCTTCAATAGAAAGTAGTTGAGATGGCAAGAATAAAATAAATGAATTATATTGTTTATCGTTTTGTCTGTAAAAAGGCAGTATATCGTGAAAAATGCTCATCACAAGATGTTTTCAAATGTCTTGTTTTATCTGATTAAAAGTCCAAAACCTAAATATCTGTTTTTAAAAAACGAGAAAATCTTGACATTTGACAAGTGAATTTATTCCATTTTTGCATTAAAGAAATACCAAAACCACAAATCAGTGGTTGGAGCTCTATTTTGAATATTATTATCAAAAGCTGTAGCATGGATGACGAGTCTGTGCTTATCTATCTCAAATACTTTACAGCTTTATCAATCCATGTTAGGAAATTCACGTGTTACTCTCATTTTTCCTTTCTCGTTCTTTGCCGCTCTTTCTTTCCTCTGGACGTCTAAATAAAACAAATACACCTCAGCTCTGTGTGGTTGACAGAAACTGAATTTTAATTGTCTTTCTCTCTCTCTCTCTTCCCCACCTGATGAACACAAAGCAGAGAGGAACCAGCAGGAAGGTGGGTCCAAACCCCGACACCACCACTGTGAGCATTGTGGGAAATCCTTCGCAAGGAGGAGCAACGTCATCAGACACCAGCGACATCACTGCAGCATGTCGGGCACGCCGAGCCAGCCAGAGTCGGAACAGACGGAGCAGGAGACGTATTCCTGCACCAAATGCAGCCTGACCTTCCCGACTGAACGCCACTTAAGGCTGCATGTGCGCGTTCACACAGAGAACAGTGAAAATCACGAGGAGGATAAAGAAATGTCTGAAGGCGCTCCACGAAAGAGATGTCACGCCTGCAAGCAATGCAACAAGAGCTTCTACTTGCGGCACACCCTCCGGCAGCACCTCCTCACCCACACGGGAGAGAAAGCTTACAGCTGCGAGGTGTGCGGGAAGCAGTTTGGGAGAGAGGGCACTCTGAAGGAGCACCAGCTGATCCACACGGGGGAGAAAGCGTTTAAATGCGAACAGTGTGGCAAGACCTGCGCCAGAAGGGGAGACCTCAAGACGCACATGCTCAGTCACTCTGAGGAGAGACCGCACAGCTGCAGCTACTGTACGAAGAGCTTCAAGCAGCTGGCGAAACTGAAGCAGCACGAACGGGTCCACACGGGGGAGAAACCATATCAGTGCAAGTTCTGTCCGAAGCGGTTTAGGATCCAGATCTCGCTGGCAGCGCACCAGTACACCCACTCAGGAGAGAAACCCTTCAAGTGCACCCTGTGCCACAAGGCATTCAGCATCAGGAACAACCTGAAGAAGCACCAGATGATACACACTGGGGAGAAACCGCACCGCTGCTCACACTGCGGCAAGAGCTGCCGTCTCCTGCAGCACCTGATCATCCACGAACGCAGCCACACGGGTGAGAAACCATACAAGTGCGACAAGTGTGGGAAAGCTTACGCCAACCCGTCGGCTCTGAAAGCACACCAGTCCAGTCACGAGGAGAAACCACCGCGCTGCTCCCTGTGTGGGCGGGAGTTCACAGAGCTCACGGAGCTGAGCAGTCACCAGTGCGGAGAGACGGCAGAGAAACCGCACCGCTGCTCCCAGTGCGGCAAGTGCTTTACCCAGCCCATGAACCTGAAGAAACACCAGCTGATCCACTCTGGGGAGAAACCTTACGACTGCAAAGACTGCGGGAGGCAATTCAACCACAAGAGCAACCTCACCAAACACATACGCATTCACACAGGCGAGAAGCCCTTTGAGTGTGAAGACTGTAAGAAGGGCTTCAGGCTCCTTCAGCACCTCACCAACCACCGACTGACCCACCACAAGACCGATTAGAGACTTTGGACTGGAGATCTGTTTTTGTAGAAGCGGCAGTGGTGGTTCAGGAGGTTGACATGTGGACTGGAGGAGCTGGGGATCGAACCGTCAACCTGTTCTAAGTGTCTTTGGGCAAGACAGTGAACCCCAAATTGCTCCTGATGGTCAGACCAGTGTCTTATATTGTAGCTCGCTGCCATCAGTGTGTGTGTGAGTGTGTGTGTGTGTGTGTGTGTGTGAGAATGAAAGGCAAATTGTAAAGGGCTTTAAAGGAAAAGTTCAACATTTTAGATACAAGGATTGATCCCACTCACTCACACACTCATGTTCGCTAAGTATGAAGCCACCACCAGCAGATGGCTATCTGAGCTTAGCATAGAGACTGGAAACAGGGGAAACAGCTGGCCTGGCTCGAGATCCACCAATCAGCACCTCCTACAGTATAACTGAATTGTTGTTTTTACACGTTGGTCTTTGTACGGATTAAACAAACGAGTTTTAATGTGTGAATTCGTGAGCTTTAGAGGTGCTGGTGGGACAGACTGTTCCCCCTGTTTTCACTCTGTTAGCTGGCTGCTACATGAAAGCTATCTAATATCTACAACTGCTGCTGTTACTGAACTCATGACGTGAAGTCAAAAGTGGGGAATGACGAGAAAATCACTAATGGAAGCCTCCAGTACAGTGAGCACCACAGACTGTAGTATAGTTACTACATGTAGTGAAGGTTGTGAGGGTTAGGCATCGCTCCAGCACGCTAACACGCTTATGTTGAGCTGGTATGTTTACCACCATCTTAGTCTGGTGTGTTAGCATGCTAACATTTGCTAATTAGCACTAAACACAGTTGTTGTTTCCTGTTTGCCAGCTGGTTTCAGGTTTCAGTCGTCTCGTCTACATCTCGACAAGAAAGCAAATGAGCATTTTTCACAGAATGTCAAACTGTTCCATTAACTTTTTCACTTCAATAAAAAACAGCAACACAACACAGACTACTGCATTTAATATAAGTACTAATGAGTAACGGGAAGACTTTCAAACAACAAACATTACATCGGTGAGTTTCTGCTGTAACGTTTGTGTCACTATTGTCTTTTCTCTGGTTTGTCGGGGTTTGAGTAATTACTGGCTCCTTACTGTCAGCGCAGTCTGTCACTGTTTGCTTTGAGAAAACAAACTGCATCAGATGCCAGTAAGTCCTGCAGAGACTGGCCTGAGTTGGCGATGTGTTTGTGTTCAGCGTGTGAGTACGACAAACAGCCACCCCATCGATCAGTGTCAACAGCAGAGGTTACGCAACCCCGATCTGACCTGACTGACGTTTCCTGATGAGTCACAGGTTTGGAGGCTTCAAATGATCCGACAGCAGCGTTAAAGCAGCATTCAGCAACCAGTCTTCACTCAGAGGACGGAAACAAAGATGGAGCGGCTCAGTCTACTCGTCTGTCTCGGTTTGGTTTGTGTGGCTTCAGCTGTGGTGAGTCGGAGCACATTTTTTATTTTACAAACTGAAACACCGACGGAAATCAGACAGATCTTGTTGAAACGATGGGACCTTTATTCATTTCAAAATGTCTTTTTATAATTTTTATTTTTATCACTTTTGTTTTATAGTTTTACATTAGTTCCTACTTTGTGTAGCTTAATTTGATCGTTTTCTGCCTTTTTTTTGTGGCTGTTTTTGTTAAAAAAAACAATATAATATCTAAATATAGTACACACACACTGAAACACATTCAAATATAATATATAATCAATTAATGTAATTTGACTGAAAGTGGCACTCTATTATCTGCATGCACTAATCAGGGCTTAAAAAACAACCTTCCACCTCTTCTGCATGTTTTGCGGGTTAAAAATGTTTTTATTGTCGTTATCACTCCCAAAAACATGCTGGGACTGAACGTCAGTTTCATCATCATTTTGTTATATTTGCTAGATTTATATAAATTAAATAGCTCCCCTAACTCATGAAATTGACTTAACTAAATTCAGTTGTTTCAGTGCAGCAATAAACAATTTGTTTATTTATGCCATGATTCATGTTTGAATGACAAATCCCCATCAAAAAAACGTTTGGTTTAATATATTTATTTTGCTCATGGTACCTTAAACTAAACTGTTACTGTGTGTGTGTGTGTGTGTGTGTGTGTGTGTGCAGGACACAGTGATCGACCCCAGAGGAGCTCGTCCGGTGGAGCAAGGCACCAGAAGCGATAAGTGTGCGGCTCAGAGAGAGTGGCCTTTCTGCACAGACGATGAATGGGTACAGCCTGTTCCCTGCTCCTTCACTCTGTCCTCAGATCAGCCCAACAGCTAAGCCCAGATCTGATCCTCATGATCTGTTTTTGTCCTGAAAACACGAATTATTAGAATTCTTTTAAGCTGTCCCTTTAAGATGCAAATGTTTGATGTATTTACATGTTGACTCAAGATTTTCATTCATTATTTTAACCCAGTGTGATCCAGTGCTTTTTACATGAAGCTTCTGAGGTTAAAGAATCTCTTTCACCCACCGTCTGCCTGCCTGTCTGTCTCTCTCTCTCCCTCCCTCCATACTTCCTCCATCAGGGCTTAAAATGCCCGTCGGGCTGCAGGATCCAGGGGCTGATGGATAAATACGACCACGGCCTGCTGAAGAAGATCGAGAAGATCCGCAACCTCTTGGGTCAGAACCAGGCCAAGCAGCGCTCCGCGGACCAGGTGTCCAAACAGACCCACGACTACCTGAAGGAGAAACTTACTATCGACTCTGGTTAGTGTGTGTGTGTGTGTGTGCGCTTCCAGGACAGGAGGAGGTAGCCAAGTTTATCTTAACACGGAGACATTTTGTGTTTGATGTTTAACTTTATCCAAACGTATGAACCTTCAGTTTTCTCAATGTTGTCCTAAAAATCTTCCTTACAGCTGCATGAATCAATATTTCGGCATGAACGACAGATCAAATGAGTGTGTAAAGTGAAAGGTGTCGCTTGCAGATAATAATCACCAACTCCTGCACTTCCCCTCAGCTGTTTTAGCGACTTTCAGCTGATTGTTTTGGTTTTCTGCACAAACAAAACGTCGACCAACGTGTATAAAAATGTTGCTCCATAGAGATACTGGTGATCAGAAACTGCACAGGGGGCCTTTAAAGCAGAACGTGCACTTTGTACATACACTTGTCATATGTTATATACACTTTTAACTTGTTTAAACTATAGTGTGAAGATCATTCAGATCCAGACTCAATAAAACAATACAAGCAGCGTAGAATTTAATATCAGATACTCGTCAAAGTCTAAATCTTTGCTAAGTATCAGTCAGTCTGCCTTCCTGCCTGTATGAATCATTTTATGCATCAGTTCATCCAAATGTATCCTCCCTCTTCGTCCACCAGGTAACGACAACAGCTACTACGACTTGGCCCAGAGTCTGCGTCAGAGAATCACAGACATGAAGATCAAGATCGACCGACAGCTGAGGATCCTGGGCGCCCTGAAGGATCGAGTCAAAGACCAGGTCGTGGAGATGCAGAGGCTGGAGGTACGGAGACACAACAGGGACAAAAATACACATGTATTCATACTTGTAACTACGGAAGTTATGAATAAAGGGTGTTTTATGGCAAAGTGCTTAACAGATAAAGATGCTGTAATACCTTCATTTTATGTCTTTTTAGGCGAGTTATTTCGCCCCAAAACATCTTTGCCATAAAACCTACATAATACTATATTAGGCAGATTCTGCCTCTGCAAACAAAATGTGTTCTTTCTTGTTTGTTTAGATAAAAATAAACTTTATTCTGATCATTTACAGTTCATTAACTACAGACCATAGCTTATAAATTAAATGTAATATCTGTAAATCATTCTAATAAACTAATTTCATTAATTTATGAGTAATTATAAGAGTTTACCTGTTTTTTTCTTTTTTTTTCTCCATCATTATGGATTTAGCAACTTTCTCATTGAATTACCAAGATGTAGAAATGAATATGTAAATGTAGTTTTAGCTTCAGCTAACGTTAACCGAGGCTAGCTTACCAGCTGGCTTTCACTTGATGTAGCTCTCTTTCATCACACAGCCTGAGTGCAGTTTGGTTTGTTGTAACTAAGTTTAAAAAAGGCTGTTTTCTCAGAAATTATACATTTCTTTGACATAATATTTTTTATACAGTAAAACAGACGTCAAAAAGTCAGATTCAGGTCAGTTTTGACCAAATATGTAGTTACGGCGTTTTGCCTTTGTAGAGCAGAACACGTCTCAACTTTCATTTGTTCACTATATGTACACAGATGTTGAACTCTGCTGTAGACTGGCCTGCAGTTGCTGCATGTGAATGCGCTCATTTGCTAAACAGGAAGCATATTTTTAACTCTGTCTCCTCTGTAGGTGGATATCGATATCAAGCTCCGTTCCTGCAAAGGATCCTGCGCAGGCTACTCTGAGTACCAGGTGGACAAGGAGAGCTACGTGGCGTTGCACAAACAGGTAAGGACCTAACTCTGTGTGCATTTCTGAACCAGAGTCCAGATTTAGTTCCTCAGCTGTACTTCCTGACCCCAAAAAGGTCCCTGCTTCGGGGGTAAAACTCTCTGATGGCCCAGAAACTGTCGGGTTGATTATTCAAACACAAAACTTGCGGCTGCTACAATTTGTGTAAAGTTTATTCACACAATAGCACTGATCAAGAGTCCGAAGTAAGGGAACGAAAAACCGAAACAGTCTCATTTGCATCCATTACATCAAACATTTCTGACGTGTAATACAAAATCACATGAACATGATGATTCTGTGTTGTTTCTTTGTGTAAGACAAACACTGCTGTCAGTTTAAAATCAGTCTAATTTGCCTGATTTTCACAGTTCTGCAGATTCAGTGGACACAAAGAGCAAAACTCAAAGGGGACTTTGAACTCCTAGTTTAGTTCCTGGAACTATTTGTTCAAAAAGGTTGGGACACTAGCTTTTCTTGACTTTCACTACCAACAGAAAGTCTTAATCTTTTACCTCACAGCCATTTCAGGTTCTCATATTAAGATTAAGGTCAAATCTGTTGGAGTAAATTTGGGCTAAATTTGTGGCAATAAATCCTCAGATTTAAGGGTCGTATATATAGATTATCGGACCTTGAGGCTTATTTTAGGGGATGTTTTCTCTTATAGAAAACCTAAAAAAAGTAAAATATAGCTTCATTTTTTTTCAGCACAAATTCAGCTCTAATGCTGCTGTATAATTTAGGTTGAAGCTCTCAACAGCCAGTGGACTGACTTTTTTTGGGGTGTTTCAGTCAAAATACATAGATTTAAAGGAATAGTAACATTTTGTGTGATCTCATGCTTCACATCCTGCATCCCACTGGTTTACACTTTCCTTCGATGTCCCGTTTCAACAGGAAATGCATCACTTTAAGGAAGTAATAATGCCATTTCACTGTATCTTTTTAAAATTTCCTTTTTAGGTGACGGCATTTTATGCACAAATGGTCAAAGATAAATTGAGATGTGGTAAAAGCTTGTTGTGTAACCTTTTTAAAAAGTCAGAATCTACAGGTTTTATCCACTTGTTTGGTCATTTATAAAAATAATTCATAAAAAAAACTTTAGTTTTCTAGGGGGTAAACACCAAACATCCAAACAAATCTTTTCCCCAAATCAGGGTTTGCATTATTTGATTTGCTAAGAAGCCACTTTCCCCTTCTGTCCGTCTCCCAGATTAGCCAGCTGGACTCCCATTCGGCCCAGAACATCGAGACGGTGGGGACGCTGTACGTGATGAAGAGCAGGCCGCTGAAGGACGTCATTGTGGACAGCATCTACAAGTCCAAGGATGTGGCTGCAGCACAGCAGAAGCAAGACATGTTCCCCGAGGTGAGGGACACGTTATGTTGGTTTGACAGCTCTCGAGCAGTGAAGGCACCAAAATGCATAATACACAAGCTGTCATACCTTAAACTGGATAATGTGATCAGGACAGGGAGAACGATCCATATTATCATATTTAGCTCTATTATTTCTGTTGCTACCTTTTTATTAAAGGAGGTGGAACAGAACTTTGTCTGTCTCAAAGCAGACTTTCCCACATCACTCAGCTAATGGAAAGCTAATTTAGCTTGTTACTGTGATCTGAAGCCACTTTTCCAGGTCGTCCTCCCATCGTTCTGTAGTAGAAGGCAGAGGTATGATCACACAGGTTCCCACATCATTTATTTCCCAAAAAACTCGCTAACTCTCTCAGACGCTGGTTCGGGAATAAGTGGAAGTCCCGGCCATAATTAATGCAAGGTATCATAGGACTACAACCAGGATGTCATGACTTCTTTTTATTGCCATCATTCGCACAAAAACACACATTACACCGTCTTTTCTAGAACCGTGCACACTCATGCTGAAGTTATTCTTCCTTCTTCTTTCTCAGGTTAAGACAGTCCAGTTGATCCTAGAGGAGGAAGGCTCCAGCTCATCCCCAGCAACCATCTCCAAGGTCCCAGGTACTTCCTACTCTCCGTCTACATCCTCATCATCATCGTCCTCCTCCGCTGCGTCGTCGTCCTCCTCCTCCTCCACATCATCTAAATCCATCACTGTGCTCGGAAGAGACGATTTCTTTGATATGGGCGGAGGGTTTCAAGGCATCGGTCAGCCCAGCACAAGCCACGTGTCCACCAAAAGTGTCTCCTGCACCAAGAGCATCAGGAGGACCGTCGTCCACACAAAGGATGGGCCGGTGGAAAGGATGGAGGAGGTGATGGAGGGAGGCCCAGAGTGCCGGACCATGACAGACCTCACCAAGGGAGGGATGAGCTCCTTCTTCCCCAGCCTTGGCCACACATCCTCCTCCTCTTCCTCCTCCTCTTCTGTGACCACCAAGACCGTCCACGCCGGTGGTGCCAAGGGAAGTGTCTCAGGAGATTCCAAAACTGGGTTCGGGGATCCATTTGGCGCTGAAGTCGGGCTCGACCTCGGCGTGTTCTTGACGGACAATGCAGAGGATGACCTTCCTGATTTCCACGCTCGGAGTGTGAAGAGCACGCGTACCGAGCGGCAAGCCGATTATATAGGAAAAGGTACAGAAACATCAGACGTGGAGTAAAATCTGCAAGGGCCAGAACGGCGCATTCAGCTAGACGGCATGCGTTAGCATCACCAAGCTTGCTAGCTAGCCTTATGTACCAAAAATATGAAGTGAGCACAGTAATTGTTTATTGATGGTTTTGATTGTTAACAGGTATTTTGGGCCATTGTGTAATCCAAGAAACTCTGAGACTCTGAGGAACGTTTAGGGCCGTTTTTGCTGCTGACAATTCAAATGCAAACTGACAAAAATGGGTTGAGTTATTTGGGACAAATGTTCGCCATTTAGCAGTGAAAGTGACTGTTAGCTTAAATGTTACCAGGAGTCACAAGGTCGCGTTTAGGGACAGCAGATGGAAAGTAGAAGTAGTCTTTTCTCTTGTTTGAGATCAATGTTTTTTTGTACATGTTCCTTGACAAACACATTTAAGTCCAGAATCCCCCAACAGAGCCCCACTCACCTAAAAAAGGAATTCAGGAGCCACCAAAAAAAAATAAAAAATAAAATTCAATCTGCATTTGGGTCATACAGCTGATGCTCCAAATGCAGATTGACAAATGCATTGAAGAAGGGGTTTAAATGTTAGCCATTTTGCAGGGAAAGTGACTGTTAGTGCTTCTATCACTGCAGCTAATTTCAGCTAGCCGAGCCAAAGCTGGTCCAAGCTAACTAGCGGTCTGCGGTGTGCCCCTCTCTGTTCGCAGATTGTGTCGAAGCCTACCAGAACCACCTGAAAGGGGAAACGAACGGCCTGTTTAAGATCAAACCTGGCGGCACGCACTCCACAGAGGTAGTGGAGGTTTACTGCCAGCAGGAGGGGCTAATGGGCGGATGGTTGTTAGTCCAGCAAAGAGAGAGCGGCACGCTCAGCTTCAACCGCACCTGGGCCGAATACCGCAGTGGGTTCGGTTCGGTTGACGCGAAGGGCAAGGGGGAGTTTTGGCTAGGCAACCAGAACCTCCACCTGTTGACTAATCAGAGTGAGACCATGCTGAAGGTGGAGCTGGAGGACTGGGAAGGGGGCGTAGGCAGTGCTGAGTACACAATCAGGGTTGGCTCGGAGGAGGAGGGGTACCCGCTGCATGTGTCCGGGTACACCGGGGACGCCGGCGACGCTCTGGTGATGCCTAAGTCTGAAATGGCGTCTTACCTGTCCCACAACGGGATGAAATTCAGCACCTTCGACAAAGACAATGACAAGTGGGAGGAGAATTGCGCAGAATTGTACGGGGGCGGGTGGTGGTACAACAACTGCCAGTCAGCTAACCTGAATGGGCTTTATTATAAAGGCACGTACGACCCGGAGAAAAACGCACCATATGAGGTTGAAAACGGAGTCGTGTGGGCGACGTATAAACCGAGCAATTACAGCCTGAAAACTGTTAAAATGTTTATTCGACCGGCTGCTTTTTAATAGGATGTGGGGGGAAAAAATATACACTTTTATACACATTTATATATTTAAAGCCTAAGAAAATTTGGTTGCAAAATAGGAGGCAACAGACACAAAGAAACGAGACGTAAAGATGTGAAACAGAAGCGCAGCAGAGAAATATTTGAGGCCAAAAATCAAAGTTTCAGACCTTTAGACTGTTGATCTGTTCGTAAATCATTCTCAGATTTCAAAATTATGTCAAACAGTGTCGGTGTGTCGCCATGAGTGTTTCTGTTGATTCTGTGTGAATGTCAGTGACCTGTCTGTGATTATCTGACCGGTGAACGACCTGATGTTTCCACTGTTGCTCAACTCTGCACAATCAATAAAGATCCAGTGTTCACTTCAGCTGCTGTCGTCTGTGGTGTTATTTAAGTCTGAATAACAAGTCACCAAAAGAAAGTCCACTGAAAAAAATGTTGATCCTTATTATTACAAAGTCATAAACCATTGAAATACAAACAATTATCTTCAGACTTCTTCAAATTTGTCTGACTATTGAATCAATTCTATTTAATGTACAGTGTCTATAAAAGTATTCAAAAGGTGTTTTATTGTTTTACAACTTTATAAAAAATAATTATTGTGGCTTTTCTGACACCGATCAACAGCAAAAAAAAGCACTGATCTAACTTCAAATAGAGATCACCTGTCTGATTGTAGCTGCTTTTATTTTCTATTGTGAAACACTTTGACATCTACAGAGCTGCCATATAAATAAACCTTTATTTCTACATATTCAGCTTTTAAATGAGTCAAAATCACCAAATTTGCCCAAACAAAAGCTGAGAAAGGGTAAAGTTTGATCCCTCATGAAATATTTACCAAATTTGATATTTTCTGACAAAATATTACTTACAAGAGGATTTACATTTATTTCCGGGCAGTTTAACGCGTTTCACACTGACTGAAATCGTCCTGTGAAAAAGTGCCATAAATTAAAATAAGAATTCCAAGAGCTTCAATACAAATACATCCACATTTGTGAAATGTCTGGAAAAATATGTCTGCAAGTGTTTTACAGTCTGAGTCGATTGTAGCAAAAATTTGACCTCATGATGCCAGAAAATGTCCACATTTGACCATTTTAACACGTACATGTGGGGACGTAATGCACCCAGTGTTTTAGGACATGTGTACCTGTGTAGGTTTAGCACCCTGTGTGGGGTCCAGGGGTCGTTTTTAGACACTTTGATCGATCTTTTCACTGAGGTAAAATTATATTTGACTGTTGCTGTGAGAGAAGTGAGAACAGATCATTGAAAGCAGGTCATGTTGGATTTAATTCCAGTTTGCTAAATCTATTTATTTGAGGTGTTTGTGTGTCATCAGAGAATAAAGTTAGAAATCCAACAAATCGCACAATGTTTTTAAGCAGTCTACTGAAACTGAACACTAAATCCTTCACATGAGATCTTTGTCCTGTCTAAACTTCAGACCAGTGACACAAGACAAACAAACACGCTTTATCTGTGCAGTGTCATGTTTGAATTAGAACTCAGTTGAAGGTGAGCTGACCACAGTCCTGTTTCTATTTACTTTCTTCTCGTTTGTCTGCAGTGTGTACGAGGCTGAAGCAGCAGAATCAAGATGGCCGACGGCCCCCCAGTCAGACCCTGACACACAGGAAGAAACGCTGTCGAGGGAAATCAGACGTCCCTCTGTGTTCAGACGATGACTGGGTAAGAAACACACTCTGATTTTCAAGTTACAACGGGGTGTTAAGTTGGTTTGCAAGTAAATGAAGAATTCATCTACAGATAACATGAAATGAAACAATAACTGATATCTGAGAACATACGATACCTTCATGTGATTCAGTGTTTTATACCCATACTGCTAATCAAGTTTCCCTCCTTAAAAATCAATCACATTTGACTTGTGTACAAGGGTCAATTTGCTTCTGGAATCTGGACATTTTAGTTCCAAACAGTTCAAGACAAAAAGTCTAAAAGGCTAAAAAAAAGAAAACACATTTAGGTCAAAGTTTCTGTTGCTGCAATATATCAGCAAGCGGATATTTGGTGCACACTCTCAGATTCACTTGTAAACCTTCTGGTTCTCCTCCAAAGGTCTCTAAATGCCCCTCTGGCTGCAGACTCCAGGGTCTGATCTCGCAGATGGAGAGTGAGGTGGAGCGCAAACTGAGGAAGGTGTGTAAGACGGCAAAGATGTACGAAGACGCAGCAGAGAAGTCCATGACGGCGATGGCACACATCTACAACAACAACCGCAGAGTCATAGTCAACACATACAGTAAGACCGACTACATTTGCTTTGGTGCTCTGGGCTAAATAAAGACAGAATGATTACAGTGATGCTGACTGATTCATACTGCATTTGTCTCCAGCGTCCGAACTGAAGTTTGTGGAGCGAGCCGAACGATTGGCCAGGAACCTCACGTCACTACGGAAACGATCATCCAGGCTGTCGCAGCAGCTCGAGGAGCTGCGCCACAACGTCCAGAAACAAATGGAGGACTTGTACCGAACCGAGGTGAGGTGTTTACAACAATACAATTATACTTTAATACTTTATTCAGAATCTAATGAGTTTATTAATGCTTGTATAACGAATCAAACAACTACATGTGACGTTAAACATGTCGCTTGAAGTGACAAACCAACTCTGCAGTTCCTCTCAGCTCTGCAGAGCGTTTGTGTCTTTCAGCTCATTGTTTTGGTTTTAGCGGCCCACAACTTTGTTCACTGCTCTCATCAGCTTTGGTTTCCAGCAGCAGCAGCAGGCGGCTGTTCACGCTGCCTGTCCAGCACAGAACGGCAGACAGACACAGTTAGCGAGTAGCTGGGGAACATAGTGGAGCGTTTAGCAGCTAAAGAGCCAGATATTTCCACCAAAATAAAGCTAAAAGCAGAGTGAATAGCAGACTTACATTCATCAGGTGGACACAAACACGACTCCAGTGAGATTAAAATGTTGCTGCTGAATATGTAAATAGGCAACTGTTTGCTAACAGGTCCAGCACATTAATTTTATAAGGGAATAATGTGTTAATGTCTTGCGTACGTCACCAGGTGGACATTGACGTGAAGCTGCGAGCCTGCCGCGGGTCCTGCTGGTTGGCATTACCGTTCAGTGTAGATCATCCCAGCTATCAAACCCTTCAGACTGACATGGACCAGAAGACTCTGAGCCAGAGGAGGAAGGCCGCTACGCCTCCTAAAGACATCCCTCATATCAAGGTGCAGCATATAGACGTGGGCCCAGCGCCGTCCACAGAGTATAAGACCATCCCCATCGTCCAGAGAGAACTGTTGACCCAGTTTGAGGATATCGGACAGAACCAGGTAGTTCTGGAGGAGTCTGCAGATGTGGAGGCTCTCGATCCTGCAGAGCTGGAATAAAAGGGTTTGACTGAGGAAGGTTTGCACACTCACTGCTGCACGTTTAAAGTACGTTTGTCCGGTCGTGCCTAATGAACGCATCTTTAGCTGAGGAGGCTGTGGCTAAATGCAACTATGAACATTCGACCTCTACAGCAAACAAACCTTTTTAAAAATTAGAAATCAATTTTAAAGAAAAACAAAGTGAAAACAGCAAAATACTGTATGAATTACAACAGTTTATGGTGAATCTCTCACCTATCACAGCTACTATACAAATTTCAATATCTTTGTCTTTACTGTACTGTAATGTTTTAAAGGTAAAACTTTGAACCACCTCTTCTTTGTCAACCAAACATTAACTTCAGACCAAAATATTTAAGTCTGAAACGCACCTCAAACCGTATTTTTCCTCATTTTTTGACTGTGAATATAATAATCTTAGCCTTTACATTGTAACCATTTATTTTATTTCTGGTTCTGCATGTTGGCAAGAGGGAAGCTCGTATTACCTCTGTTCTATAACTGGACTCATTTGAATATTAGCCCTGAATGCGTTGAGAGCACACTCCTCTTTTTCCCTCTTACATTATTTATTTCACTGTCTCCATAATTAGGCACAGAAACAATTACTTTCAGCACACTGTACACTCATTTCTGTATGTATCTTAACTCACTACGTTTTTTTTTAGTATATTCAGAGATCAATTAATAAAAATGTGCTCAGGCAACCTAACCTCAATCCTACTTTGCTTGTGTTTCTTATCAAATAGTTTCTTGTCACCAGGTTTATTAACAAAAAGTTAACTTTTAAAGTAACTTTTAAATTGATATTTTTACTTGTATTGATTTGCTTCTTTGCATATTTTTCTATAGTCCTTGTAGTGCAGTTAAATAACAACCAGACCAGACAGAAAGTATGTTCCTCAATGTGTTTATTGAGTAGCAGAGGACAGTTGGCATCAACTCGTCCTTGTAGTGAACACTGAAGACGTCACATACAACAAGAGAGGACAGATCACAGCACATTCACTCACAACCAGTAAGTCTTTTCTCTTTATCTGTAGACATTTAACCATTTCTTATTTTTCTTTATTTCACTTGTACAGCACATGCTCAGACTCAGTGTTAGGTGTGTGGAAATGTGTGTCTCCATGTGTCCATCAACCATCAACATATAAAGGTTACGGCTAAAATAAAGGAAACACTTCAACATTAGTTGAACGTTACTAAGAGCTTCAAAGCTGTTCTCTTGGCTCAGTTTGGCTCCAAACCCTGTTGGGACACTTTTTACTTTGGTGTCTTTTATTTTGGCAGTTTCCTGTATGTGTTATATGCGACGCTCTCCGACGTGATTATGTGGACTCAAAGAAAGGCCTGATCTTCATGCTGATGGCCTTGAGCGAATACCAGCTCCCCTTCCAGTTCATCCACACCACGCCGTCATCCGTACCGTGCTTGGCCATTTGTTTTGTGTAGGCTCCGCCCATGTAGTATCGGCCGTTGGGATTGGCTGAGTGGCAGCGGTTGTACCACCAGCCGCCTCCGTCCTCCCTAGCGCACTGTTTGGAGGGATCGCCAGGGGTCCTGGTTCAGGGAAACGGGGACAGACAAACGTGTTAAGATACTTTTACAAAATGTTGCATGAAAGCAAAGTAGAGTTGAATGGCTCGGTCACACCAGCACTTAAAATGACAAAACGTTTCAGTGAAATCAATCATGAATAAACTGTGAACTTATTGTCCCGTTAGCAACAGCTATTGTGACCATGATCGTCACTGACTAGTGTTAGCATGTTCCCAGCTGGCTACCATGTTATCCATTAGCTTCTCGGCTACAGTAGTTACCCCACCTAGTTTCAGTTTATTTATATAGCGCCATATCATAACAAAGTTATCTCAGGGCACTTTTTCGAGTAGAGCAGGTCCAGATCGACTCTTTATATTTACAGAGACCCAACAGTTCCCACCATGAGCAGCACTAGGAGACAGTGGCAAGGAAAATCTCCCTTTTAACAGGTAGAAACCTCGAGCAGAACCAGAACCAGGCTCTAGGTGGGCGGTCATCTGCCTCGACCTGGCAGACCTAGCCCTGCTAGTAGTCCCTACATCGCCAAACTTCTCTCACCACCTGTTTTGCACAAATAATCTCCACTGTACCGCTTTCCTGTGCAGGACCTTAACTAGACATTAACCTATTCCCAACATCAGATACTGTTCTTGAATGGAGAGAGCCATGGTGAACGCTGCATTATGGGTTGTTTGTAGCCTTAATGTTGCTAGGCTAGTACATTTCTTGAAGTCTACTATAAGTGCGTCTTTTAGAGCTAGACATAAAAATGTTTAGTTAACGTTAGCCCAATTTCCCAGTTTCTGAAGGTGTGTGTAACATGTTTTGTCGGTTTGTTTGGATGACTTCTTGGTTGAACTGAATTACAAGATGTTTTTTTGGTTTTGTCACATGGTTTAGCTGTAATCCTGTGAACTTGCTGACCAACGGGGCACCTACCAGTTGTCGTTGTCTCTGTCGTAGGTACTGAACATCATGCCGTTGTGAATGGTCATGGTGCGGTTTTCACCAAATAGTTGTAAGGATCCTTCCAGGAAACAGTTGCCAGCGTTACCGGAGTAACCGCTGACCGCCATCACGTAGTTGGACGTCTCTGATTGGATGGTGAACTGGCGATACTGGGCATAGACCTGAACGACAGCAGAAACCATTTGAGTTTCATTATCTTTCATATCTTTGCAAGCAATAACATTGAAGGTTTATGAATTAGAATTAAATTCTCCACAATGCTAATTTTGCATGAATACGTAGTAATACCAATATTTTTAATTGTACTTTAAATCAATAAGGAAACCCAGGTTAAAGTCAGAATGAAACTAAACAGGGTGTCAGAAGAACCATCATCCAGTGGTGTTTGAAGACATTAGATGGTTCAAAAGTCTGTAAATCATTTATTGCTTTGAGTATTTCTTTAAGTGTGCTCGTTTAAAGAACAATTAGGGAACCGAAGTTTTCATATAAATAAAAGAAATGAAACCCTGATAAAACAATACTAAAACTCATTTTTCATTTCGCTGCGACTTTAAAGACCCCAAGAAAGGCTGACTTGGTCTATTAAATGTCAGAAAATTGCCAAAAATTCCCATTACAGTTTCCTAAAGCCCAAGATGACATCTTCAAACTGAACCCGTTGGTCTGACAAACAGTTCAGATCTCAAACTTTTTGAATACGACAAAGAAAAGTAGCAAATCCCTACATTTGAGATCCAAAAACCAGAGAATGTTTGGACTTTTTGCTTGAAAAATGACTAAAAACAAATAGTCAATTCTCAAAATAGTTGCAGATTAATTTTCTGTTGATCAGCTAATCGTTTCTGCTGTAAACCTTGAGGACTCACCTTGGCTCCTGTCCAGTCCTGCATCTCAATGAGAACCTCAGTGGGGCCCATCTTGGTCACCTGACTGATGCGGTCATTGCCCAGCCAATATTCACCTGTCACATGACAAAGGAGAAAGGTGTGCTAGTCAACCACAAATCATAGGAATAATGGTGGATATGAATAAACAGGTAACTGCCAAAATTAATAACTGACATGTCATAGATAACGAAATGGTTTCCATCCATCGCGCCAGGGGTATCTCCCTTCAACACAGTCTCTTTGTTTCATATTTTGAAAGTCTTACCGGGAGTCTCACAGTGACCCTTGCCACCTGCGAATGCAATGTTGCCGAAACCATGTCGATATTCGTCCCAGCGTCGGCCAAAGTCGACGCTACCATCGAGCCTGTTCTGGATGAGAAGCCATCCTGGGAAAACAAAAGAAGTTCTCTTGAAAACACAGAGATCTCTACCAAAGTATTCACAGTAAAGACCAACTAAATACATCTGTAGAGGCCTAATTGAGTTATATTCTGACCTCCATTCTGGGTGGTCTGATCACAGAAGACCTTGTATGGAGGGTAGAAGGTGTCGGGCTGGATCAGGTACATCTGGGATTCTCTTCCTCCACGACGGAAGATGTCCTCACACTCCTTACCTGAATTACACAGGAGAACGGTTCAACACAGAAAAACTAAATGTACATTTAGATACATATTCATCAAGGATAGACCGATATGTATTGGAATTGATAGAGTATTAATAATAAAATCTAAATGTCTGATATATCTCAGATGTGTTTACGTTCTTGTTAAATTGTCTTACGTCAAAGACCAGAAAAGCAACATAGTTTGCGTTACTCTTGTGTTCTCCCCTCTGGAGTCAAAAAAACATGTTTTATTGATTTGTACCACTAGCTTTGGCTCCTAAAGATAGCTATATCAGATGGTTTGACTGTTTATTAGTCTGTCCAATACTTTAGTCCAAACAAGATAACTACCCACCAGACCTCCATGAAAATTGGTATTGATATTCATCATCCACATACGACGAATCTTAAATTTTTTGACATTTTGACCCCCTTTGCTTTAGTGTGACCATTAGGTAAAAATGTCCTAATCTATCACACTAATTTAACATTTTCTGAGCACACTCATGCTCCGCAAGGGATGAACTTTTTGGATTTTAATGACTCCATGATATTTCATCTAGCTGTACCCTTGAGACAAACTTAAGCCCCACTCATGGTAAGGGTCCAAGAATAAGTAAATCATCAGTACATTGATCGTTTCCTCCAACACTTTCATATTGTGGTGTACATTGAACATTGCAGCCTCTAGGGGGCACCGCACTTACCAGACACCACTGGTATGGGACATTTGGTCTTGCACGGTTCCTTGCACTCCTCCTTCTGGGCCAGGATGGCCTTCTCCAGCTTCTGGATCTTCAACCTGATCTTGTCCAGGACCCCCTGCAGCCACACAGCACATTACACATTGACACATTAGGGGTTAGTAGTCTTTAAGGTTGCATATGCTAGATTCTGGGACCTGTTGATCCCACATGTCTTTTTGTTTTGGTATGTTTCTGCAATAGATTCAAGCTTAACATTCAAGTTTTCCAAGATGATGCTTGATGCTCTACTTACAAATAAAAAAGAACGTGTCAGCTCTTATTTACCTGTAGCACTCTAATGTTGGAAGGGAAGACCGTGTCCACCGTCTCCTTGATGTAGGCATGTTGTTCCTCCACTTGATCCGTGTACTGACTGACCACCCTGCTGTTGTCTGAGAGGAGGAAGAGACGGAGAGGCAGACAAAAAACTTAGGAGGTGCACAAGGGAAGGTTTTTTATTCTTTCTAGATGTATAAAAGTGCACAATAATTACATGTTATTTTATCTCGTTTGTGGATTGTGTGCATCAGAAGCTTCAGTAAGTGCCAGTGATAGTCTTTTTGCAAGCTTTTTAAAAAAAAAATTATAATGTTAGTGGCAATACAAACTTTCTATGTAAAGAGCATATTTTCCCATAAATTAAACAATTTTTTAAAACTAAATTTGAATGAGATTTTGTTCCAAAATGACAAAACCACTACCTCAAAAAAAAGTAACACACTTGATTTCACTGTTTGGAACAAATTAAAACTTTAGTACAATAGTTCACCGCTTTGTACCCAAACACAAATGTATATTTTGGAATAGTGGTTTGTATTTGTCATGTCATGAGGTTACCAAGAAATAACGCATTCTACTCCTGTAAGCAATGCGTTATTTTTCAATAACCACATGGCTTGTCATAGATTAACTCTCAAGTGGGTGACAGTCGTAAAATAGCATACATTTATACAAATAAACACTTTGGTTCCAAAATGACAAAACCACTACCTTAAAAAAAGTTAATTAATTTGGAAGAAATTAATATCTATAGTATTTATTTATTTAATAGTTAGACTTGCCTGACAGATTTGAGTTTCATCCAAAGACATTTAGCTCTTGGAATAGCACTTTTTATCTGAAGGCTCTCATATTAGTAAAGGTGTCCAGATTTTACTGTTTAATGTGCCCTATTTGGGCTTGCAGATCAATTTTACACTTGCTTATGATTAATGAAACAAAAACTCATCAGGTCTTTCTCACCGTTGATGACTCTCTGCCTCTCCCTCAGAGAGTTGGAAATGCTGTTGACATAGTTGAAGACGGTGTTGGAGGATCGGGACAGCTCATCCACCTGAGGCTTGAGTTGATTAATGCTCTGTGAGAAATGAATGCAATAATAAATAGATGAAAGATCAGCCACTCCCAATATTTTCTCAGTGACAATATGACAGCACAGCAAGTAATACATTCCATGCATTTACATTTTTTACAAATTTTCACACAAAATATTGGTTTAAAATAATTTCCAGCTGGATTTGTGATCCCTACAAATTCTCTTGTGACAAGTATTTCTCAGGAAAGGTTTCTGGTAATAAACAAATAAATAGAAAACACAAATTAATTAAGTAAATCAGTTTAATTTACAGTCTTGATGTTCCTCTCTTGCTTCAGCAGTGTGGTCTTCAGCTCACAGCCATTGGGACACAAAACACCCTGGTGGACGGGAAAATCTCTGGTTAGTTGTCTGTGGTTCAGTAACTAAAATGCATTTTCTTTCTCTTTGATCTCCTGTTCTAATTTCAATCGCCACCCCCCCCAAAAAGTTTGTTTTTCTATCTTTACTTATTGGATCATACTGGTGGTTCAGCCCAATATTGTGTATACTCCACAGAAGGTGGGATTCCTTCTAGGAAGCCATTGATTTCTCTTTTTAACAAAAGGTACGTATGAAAATCAATTGGCTGACATGACACTTGCTCCAGACAGGTAATCACACATAATCAGACATTAGTTGCTCATTGTTTTGTCAATATAATGGTATAATTAGGTAAAAGAAAAACTAAGCACAGTTTAAAAACTGTTCTTAGTTCAAAGAAGGTCCAACATTTGATTTGAGATTTCAGGAATTCATCAAGTTTCTTCAAATAAAAGAAATGCTGTTTTTCCTTAAATGCACCAAAAAGAAAGACTCACGACTACATTATCATGAAACCATAACCTTGACCAAAATAATGATGGCTTACCAATGTTCTAAAAAACATTTGGTATACCAAAATTCAAGTTTCTGCCTGCTGATTTTTATAGCATCCTGAAACTAACTGAAACCAATTGTCTGCTGGAGGGAAGGAGTCAACAAACGTATGCTATGCTTTTGAAAATGGCCAGCAGAAATGTAACATCTGTGCAGTTTGTAGTTACTGAGCTAAAACATGTAAAATGTGTTGGGTCGGGTCCTTTGGTGACCATATGCTGCTGTCCTCCTACCATCTCCTCTGAGGCGTGTGTGCATCCTCCTCCTTCAGGCTGCTCCTCCTTCTCCTGCATCTGCGGTGCTCCAACTGGAGCTGCGGTGGGACGACCACGATACCTGGACGCAAAGCAAGAGACACTTCACCAACATGTCAGACACACTGAGAGACACTGTGATGTCACGGTCTGTCCACCACTTTTCAATTGAAATATCTCAACAACTACTGGATGGATTGCCATAAAATTTTGTACGGATGTTCGTGGTCCCCAGAGGATGAATCCTATTGAGTTTGATTATCGCCTGACTTTTCATCTAGCACTACCATGAGGTTGAATTTTGTGATTTTGAGTGAAATGTCTCAATAACTTCAACAACACACATTCATCTCCCCCTCAGGAAGAATTACAATAACTTTGGTCTCCCCTTAACTTTTCATGTAGCGTCATCATCAAGACTAAATTTTAATTTTGACCAGCTGCAAAACTGGCCTTCCCATCAGCCTCAGCTGTATTTTTCATTCAGTGCTAGTTAGCAGATGTTAGCATGGCCTAGCCAACAGGCTAAACTAAGATGGTGAACATTGTATCTGCTAAAAATCAGCATGTTTGCTTTGCCATTGTGAGCATTTTGTCAGGCTGACATTAGCATTTAGCTCAGAGTACAGCCTCACAGAGCTGCTAGCATGGCTGTAGTCCTGTTCCAGTGAGAAGTCGGGTACTTTTTGTTTGTTTGCAGTGGTGTAAAGTACCATTTACTCATGTACTTTACAATTTTGAGGTACTTGAGTATATCTATTATATGCTACTTTCTACTCCACTACATTTTACAAGGAAATATTGTACTTTTTACTTCACTACATTTATCTAATACATAAAGTATGTCCATATTAGCTTCACCTCAACGAGCTACAACATCAACATACTGCTAACACAGTAATGCATCAGGAATAATTGTGCCACCTATTGAGAACTGCTACTTTTGATACTTTAAGAAAATTTTGCTGCTAATTCTGTACTTCTACTTTTTTGAATGTGGGACTTCTATTTGTAATGGACTATTGGTACTCCATTGCGTTCTCTTTATGCCGCAAGGTTGGTTGCATTAGAATACATTTCAATTGTCAGTTTTCTTTCATTTTTTCTTATATTTCTTGTTCATATACGTACCTGCCGCCGCCACTGATAGGGGGCGGGGTATAGCGGCTAGGGTTGTAAGTCTCCCTGCCCCTCGTTAATGGACGGTGACCACGAGCATCTACAGTCCCTGGTTGGGCCTGCGGGGAAACAAACAATAAATAGCAAAATATCAAAGTAAATGAAAATATAATTCATAATGTAGATAAAAAAGGTTTAAGCACATTCTACATACGGTCGCATTCTTTGCTGATGAGCCCTTGGTGTCCTGTGGAAGACAAAAAGAAACTATTGTGAATATATCTGAGTTTAAAAGCTGGGACACTACAATATAAAAATCTCTAAAAATATTTGACAAAAACTGTTACATTAAATTCATAATGTAGATAAAAAAGGTTTAAGCACATTCTACATACGGTCGCATTCTTTGCTGATGAGCCCTTGGCGTCCTGTGGAAGACAATAAGAAACTATTGTGAATATATCTGAGTTTAAAAGCTGGGACACTACAATATAAAAATCTATAAAATATTTGACAAACTGTTAAATTGCAAAATGAGTGGTGATTACGGCCGAAATCAAAATCATGATATTAAAAGTATTTTTCTGATATAGATCTAATGTATGTAATAATGAGAATGATAAATGAGAAATTACACAGAAAATAATCAACTTGATGTTTAATCCAATGAACTGAGTTCCACTGTCCAACATGTAAACCTTTATAATGAATTTGATTGTTTGAAAAAAAAATGCTTGGATTCATTAATTCAAACATTGTCTTGTAAAACAATAACACATTATGATCATAATGTCACATTACAATTCCATTCATATAACATACAACAGATAACAATTATATTTAATTATTGCCCCTATAGTAGTGATCAGTATTATAATTCAAGAAGGCTGTTTCTAACATTGTAATGATTTTGGGGTGCAGAAAAAAACAAAAGCAAACCAAACAAATCTGATATTTGAAGTGAAATTTGGATAAATATAACAAAACTTTTGACCGGTGTCATTAACCTTTTGAACTCCTGATTTTCCTCTTAATATTTCCTTTAAATTTTTATTTCTGTTTAGGAAAACATTGGTATGTATCAGCCTGTTCTCTGAATCGATATGTTTACTCTGAAATATTCAAACCCATGCTGTTCCATAAAATGGAAAATCTAGACATTTTGTGGGTAATACTGTATTTCCTCGATATTCAGTCTGACATAAGTGGCATCTTTAGAAACTCTGGGATCTTGACCATAATTGTATTCAAGTGAACAAACTCACCGAGTCGTAGTCATCATAGTCCAGATTATCCTGAGCCCAGGCTACGTACGCACACAGATACAGCAACAGCAGTGTCTTCATCGTCCACTGTCGGTAGAATTACTCTTCTTGTCAGTCACTCCACTGTCCTTAGTGTGCCTCCACTCCTTTTTCTGTCCCTAAAATCTCATTTGACCATTCCTCTGTCTCTGTGCGAGTGGGTTTTATTGATCTGCTAAAATTGGTCGATAACTGCTGGGAAGGTTTACCCAACCTGAGTCACTGCTGTACGCGGTCAAGCTGGAGTTTGTGAAGGAACAAAAGGGCAAAAGGACTGAAGAGTTTACTGATAAGTGAGAGTTTGTCGAGCGTATGTGTAAGCAGTTTTACCATTTTTGTTTTCAAGCCAATGCTGTCATCCAGCGAGACAAAGTGTACAAGTGGACAAAGTAAAGTTTTTGAGATGGTTTAACAAACCCAGTGGTTGCAGAATAGCTTTAAACATTTTGCTGGTTTAAATCACATACAAGAGTTAATCCTGGCAGAAAAACTGGCTTTCGGGAACATATTTTACATTTTGATCAGTTATTTCTTAATAGAACTATAGCTACAATTGGGGATACTAAGGTTATGTCCTCAATGGGTTTTGTTGCAACCTGCAAAAAAATGAGGCTAATTTCATTATTTTTATACCTAGTATACTGAATCTCACAACTTTCAGCCAACAAAATAAATAAAAGGATTCAGTATTTTGCTATCAGAATTTAATTCCTGGCAGTGTGGAGAGAGATTCATGTTGGGAAATGACTCTAACCCTTCCCGTGTCATGACTTGAGTATTTCTAAAATCCTGGTTACTCACACCAAGATTGAATGAATCAGTAAAAAGCTTACAATTTGGAATCTGAGGAGTAAAAACAGGACAGTGGATAATGGCAGGGATTCAGTGTCTTGCTCAATGGCACTTACGTTCAGCCAGATTTGAATTTGGATCATGCGATGTTCTTGAAATATTAAGCTACTAAAAAGATCCAAAGGTTATTATATACAAAATTATTTTACATATGATGGCATCTTTTGGAGATTTTGAACACTGTGTTTTGCTCGATTTATTTTTTAAGAGTAATATTTTCTGAGTAATACTGTTTTCACCTCACAGTCAAAGCTCTTTTTTTTTATGAAGACGTTGCACTGAGTCCGCCAGTGTCGGGAAATTAGGACAATTGAGCAACTGATGTTTGTTTGAGTCCAAAAGGATACGTGGTGCTGCGTTAGGAAATCAGAGGCTGTAACACACAAACACAAACTTGTGCTACTATACCAGTTTGGACATTGTATTTACTCTCTGTACATAATACTTTTGTAGTTTATCCTAACCTAACCCATAACCACTAGCTGCCTAACCAGAACTCTTACCCTAACCTTAAACTATTTGAGTGTGTCAATGGTAGTTTGTCCCCACAGTGTAGGTTTGTGAACAGCTCAGTGTCCCCACAATGTAGGTGTGTAAACATGTCGGTGTCCCCATAATGTGTGTGTGAGCAGATTGGTGTCCCCACAATGTGGGTGTTCGAATAGATTGATGTCCCCGCAACACACCAATCAGTGAAAAAAAATTGGTGAACACATAGTTGAATTGGAACCTATTATAAATTTGAAGGAAGAATTTATCAAACACTTTCCCCCTGACAGGCTATGTACATTCATATTTTTTGTTTTCATATTTAGTGTTTTATGCAATTGCAACCTTTTTACATTTATGTAGAAAATTTCTAATTTCCCTATTTTGTGACACAAACCACTTTTTCACAGTTCAGTGTTGTGCAATAACTGAATAAACATTCTAATGTGCTTATTGATAGTTTTATTGATATTAGACATAATTAAATTCTTGCAGCATAGTGGATTGTATTTACTTAATACAAAAGGAGGAAGTAATATGCTGACCCAGACATGACACAAGCAGCATGAGTAGACTGGTTGGCCAGGAATCGGGCCTACAGCGAGTTCAGATGAATAGATGTGTACCAAATCTTTACAGGTGGATTAGCCAGACTGGAACCATATCTAGGTAGACACATCTTTGCAAACTAACCTCTAAAAGCCATGTGTGTATAATATATAACAAAGACATAGAAAGAAAGCAGAGAGAGGAAATGATTTTGGAGAGGAATCGTTACTCCAACTGTTGGAGCCAGCACGCGTCAGATGGTTTTTGATTGTCAGGTCTGACTTCACATCATCTTGGCACAAACAAAAGGGAGAGTCCCATTGCAGGAGGCGTGGTTCCACTTAAAATCACCTGTAATGCAGAAAGTAAACAGAAACACTTGAAGGATTGAGGATTTCAAGCTGTAAATACAAAGAAAATGTTGACTGTAGCTGATCCTTATATCAGATCCTACACAGATTTTTAGTAATATTTTATATTCTGACTGACATACAGTATTTGGCTGCTCTGATGTCATTTTCAGTCAACGCTGCAGCTTTAGTATTAGCCAACATACAGTTAGCATAAATAAAGAAAGTTAATCGAAAACAGCAGGATGTTAGTTATATATAGTTATATAACTGCAACTTTAATGAAACAAAATGTTCCTTAAATTTTGAATGGACTTCTGGGAGTCAATTTTGTTGCACTTCTGTCCACACAGGTGTCAGGTGTGGTATGTAGTACATATTAGTGATGTAGCATTGTACAAAAGTGCTGTACTGTACAGGGTGGGGACAGAGCATGTAGTAACCACTAGATGGCAGCACAAGCAGGATTTTCACACTGTGTGTAGTTACTGTTTAATTAATCCCCAAAGAAAAATGTTTGAGGCAATCAAGAAGATATTTATTAGACTGCTAGCTAGCTAATGTTTCAACTGGAGTTAGGATGAGATTTTCCTGGGCTGAAATACTAAAATAGATTAAAATTTAAAGGTTTGTATGCATGCAACTGTGTGTGTGTGGTGTGTGTGTGTGTGTGTAGTTTATTACATCCATAATTAATCTTCAGACAGTTCTCGGTTCTCTCCGTGTCTTGGTCGTCATACCAGTTTTCGTAGTTAAACTTGGAGCCATCGCTCCACATCCAAAAACAGTGCTATGGATAGAATGACACAAACATTCATAATTAATTAACTAATTAATTATGATTAATCACATTTATACTTTAAAGGTGCACTCCTTCATTTTGTTATAGTACCTAATTGCACACCTAAATACTAAAGTTTTATTTTGTAAGTTTTTAAGTTTATAACAACTTAATTTCCAGTGAAGTTCACTGTTCAAAGAAGTGTTTGTGTAAAAAAAGATTTTAAAAAGTTTTTTTTTTAAAATATCAATGTTGATATCTGACTAACCCGTATTGGTTGGGCTCTAGCTGACAGGGAGGAAATGTTGGGATTTGGGTATATTAAAAAAAAGGTAACAGAATCTAGACCTGTATTGGTTGGGTTAGGTAATAATATCAACTAAAGATTTCCATACATGTACGGCATCGTGGCCACCGATCCATGTTTCGGGGAAGTCGTGGGAGTCTCCTCTGGTCAAACTCTGGATAAAGTGATTCTCCTCAGAACTGTGGATTGACGCCAGGTTGCCCTCTTCAAATAGACAGTAACTCTGTAGGTGTCGAGACAAGAAAGAGCTTTCCCATATTTGATTCATTACAACATGACTGGATGTTTGAGCAGCTAAGTCATCAGTACGTCATTTGCTCCGTCACAACACTTTCATTTTGTGAAATGCACATTGCAGCCACCATCAGTCCTTACCTCGGCTCCAGCCCATGTCTTCGGGCTGTGAATGAAGATGAAACACCGTTTGCCAAAGCGGGACCAGCCGTTGGGGCAGTTGAATTCACTGTCTACACAAAAAATTCAAGTTGGACTGCAATCACCTTTTTGATTCGGCAGTATTTAATTTCAACTACATGTGAAAATTTTGTGTTTTAGAAAGCCTGCTTAATTTTACTGCTTATGTTGATTTAAATGATTTAAATTTAAATGTTCTTGACACTGCCACCAGATGGTGCCAAACTCCATTTACAAAGCGTAGATAAACTCTTCTGGTAATAATATTTAAAAAAGAATTGTGATGTCACTATTGGCAAAATAAATTATCATTTGGGCAATCATTTAGCAGCAAAATGTACTTTAAATATCACATGTAAAATTAGTCATTAGACAACAGAGTGACCCCTGCCAGTGCTATGTATTATTATTACTGATGCATTAAGGTGTAAGTTCAATTCAATTCAATTCAGTTTTATTTATATAGCGCCATATCATAACAAAGTTATCTCAGGGCACTTTTTCATATAGAGCAGGTCTAGACCGACTCTTTATATTTACAGAAGCAGCATTTTATTGTTGGTTGAGGTGGAGCTCATTTTAATACTTTATATACTGTTGGATAGTTTAATCTATAACAATGCATCATATTTTATAAGCTGGTCATATGTTTTGTCTGTAAAATCTTGATCTTTAAAGTACTAACTAAATTTGTTAATAGATACATGAAGTGAAGTAAAAGGTTCAATGTTTGTCTCTGAAAAGTAGTGGAGTACAATGCTGAAAATAGAAACACTCAATTAAAGTATAAGTACCTCAAAATTGTACTTAAGTACAGTACTTGAGTAAATGTACTTAGTTACATTCTACCACTCACCACAGTTAACAGGTGTGGTCCCCGGCGGCGTCCTCGTGTTCGGTATCTCCTTTCCGGTGATGACGTTGACGCACCAGCAGTACCCAGTCGACGCAGAGCACTGCTGCGGGAGGAAGTTCCCGTTGTCGTCACACTGTGGGACGAACTCTCCAATGCGGTTGTGGCTGTGCTGCTTCTTGTACTCGCAGAGGCCTGTAAAGTTAAAAATGAAAACACTCAAAGTATAAGTACCTCAAAATTGTACTTAAGTACAGTACTTGAGTAAATGTACTTAGTTACGTTCTACCACTGCCCAAGAAATCAGTCTGGCAAAATGAATCTTCATGTTTAGACAGTAGGCCTACAACAAAAATCAAAATGTGACACACACACCATCACTCACCACAGTTAACAGGTGCGGTCCCCGGCGGCGTCTTCGTGTTCGGTATCTCCTTTCCGGTGATGACGTTGACGCACCAGCAGTACCCGGTTGACCCCGAGCACTGCTGTGGGAGGAAGTTCCCGTTGGTGTCACACTGCGGGACGAACGCTCCGATCTGGTTGTGGCTGTGCTGCTTCTCATACTCGCAGAGGCCTGTTAAGTTGAAAACGGAAACACTCAATTTAAGTATAAATACCTCAAAATTTTACTTAAGTACAGTACTTGAGTAAATGTCCACACATTATCACTCACCACAGTTAACAGGTGTGGTCCCCGGCGGCGTCTTCGTGTTCGGTATCTCCTTTCCGGTGATGACGTTGACGCACCAGCAGTACCCGGTGGACGCCCAGCACTGCTGCGGGAGGAAGTTCCCGTTGGTGTCACACTGCGGGACAAACTCTCCGATGAGGTTGTTGCTGTGCTGCTTCTCGTACTCGCAGAGGCCCGTGTGCCAGGGGATGGTGGAGTTGATCAGGCCGGCTCGGCTCAGGGTCAGAAGGGCGCAGAGTGCGAGAGACACACTGAGCAACTTCATGGTGGAGATGGAGATGAATTGGGAGTGTGGCTTGTCAAAACACATGAGCAAAAAAGTTAAAAACTGTCTGACACATACTGTTTCTCTACGATATATAGTCTTTAATCACACTGCAATAAAATAAAGTAATAATTATAATAATTTTCACGAAAAATCCAAAGTAGACTCACCTGTTCCAGGATCAGCAGGTGTGTTGAGGCAGGTATTGGAAGCCTCTGCTGCCTCTCTGCCTTTTATCCTGCAGATCACTGATGCTTTTCCTGAGTCACTATTTAATTTCACACACCTCCGCAGCTTAGAGATCAAATTTTACACTAACAATGAACCTTTTCAGCAGACCTGCAGAAATGGATATTGCTTTGTCTTTACCTTATTTATTTATTGTACATCTGCAGAGGAGCCCCATTCTTTTTCAGACTATTGTAATCACGATAGGTTTTATGTTACATCATTTTATATCAGCCTTTTCACTTCAGTGTCTCATTGCGTTTCCCAGACGATCTTGTCGGTTTGTACCTTCTAAAGCGGTTCTTGTTTTACGACCCTGTATTGTGCAAATCTGGGTTACAGACTACATTTCAAAGTAAACACTGAGAGACCCCTTGGTACTGGCTGGATTTTATCATATTATATTATCCAGAGCACATACAACATGAGCTGTAAAATAAAAGAATGTGTCTCGTTGTCCAAGTATCACACTTAAAATCTTTAAGTACCCTGTTTCCCACACTGCCTACTGGTTATTAATTACATTAGTATGATTACCAGTGAGTAACTGATGCCACCTCATATCAAAAAATCTGAATGATGCCTTTGAGGAAATAACATTTTTAGGTCACAATCAAAGAGAAATTACTAATTAAGATGGAATCTTTTAGCAGAGTATTGTGCCAGCCCTGTGGGCTCTGCCAGGGACTGCAGGGTTGTGTCTTTCTCTTGTCTTGTGTTTCTGGAAAACCAAAATCCAAAAAACAAGTGTTTTTATTGTGTTGTTGACAGCAGATCAAGTTCAGTTCAGGTTTATACACTGTTTTTTCTCTAGTTTAATTAAACAGGTACATTGCTTAACTGATGACAATTCATTAAGCTCAATAGTGACATAATTATTTTTAAAGATTATTACAAGGGTACACTTGCAAATTGTTGCGTAAGGTCATGTACCTGAACATTTTAAATGGAGTTTGGTGGCAATTTGCATCAAACATCGTACTCCCCTGAGTTATAACTCAGCCAAATCTGAACACACAGACAGGATACACAGATTTTAAGATTCAGTCTGACCTACACTTTGAGGATATCATTATCATTATCTTATCCATCGCAAATAAACGTCCATAAATCCGCTTAGAAATCAATGAAAAAAGATGCTCATTATAACTCCAGAACTTAACTGAGAATCATCATGATTTTAAGTTTTCTTCAGTATCACAGTTATCCAGTGATAGTTGTCTGTACATCTATGGGTACACTGCTAACAGGAACTGCTAACAGCTAATTCGGCATATTTTTAATGGGGCCAGTTTGCCAAAACGCAAACAAATAAATAATAACCCCTTCCGGTGTCCCCCCATGGGAAAATATGTACAGAAGTCAGCAGCAAGAGACAAAATAATTTTTTGACGTGGTTTGAACTGTGCCATGAATTACATGTATGATGTTTGTCAATTTAAAATTAATTTTGCTAGTCAAGAAAGTTGCAGTTTGTCGTAAAACTGTGAAAATACATATTTTTAAAAAAGGGGGAAAAAATAATGTGCGAGTCTTTATGAGTGAGGCCAAAGGGGAAGTGATGGTTAGAACCAGAAAGCCAAAGACAGAGCGGAAGTCATTGTGGTCACGGTCCTGTAGCATACATACAGCGGTTACTGTATATTATGTAACAGAAACCGCATACAAGATGATACAACATTTGGCTGCTTTACATCTATTGTTTCTAAAATCATAATCAATAGAAGAGTTGATAACATACAACATGACATAGTTTTTCAAATAGACATTGCCTTTTTAGCAGAAAATGTGCAAAAGGTGAACTTACTGTTACTTTTCTTTATGCACTTATACATTTTTACATGCGCCCACTCACACAGGTTTCCTCCCAAAAGTGATTTTCATGCTCACTACCTCTTTTCACACTTGGTTCCAGCTGTCCCCTCAGCGTTTTTACTTCCTCTCTACAGTCATAAAGACACTCTGTTAACTCATTCTCTTGTCTCTCTCAATTTTATCACTTTTTCCCTCATTATCAGGAATCAGCTCAGCTATAATCAGGTAAGGCAACACAGACTTACGATACTGTAGAACCCTCGAACAAAACATCACATGTACTTTTCTTTTTACATGCCTGAAGTTTGACTGATCTGACCGCTGTTTCAAGTAATTTTTACTGTTTTATGACAGCAGTTATGACACAGGAAATTGTCCGGTTGTGTCACAGATAAATGACAGAATAAGGGAAGCACTTGAGCAAATGAGGGCTATAAAACAGAACGAACACAGTCTGGGTTCCCAAAATATGAATTAGTTAATGTCCTATGTGGGGGGGGGGGGTTTCCAGCAGAAGGTAAATTGGAAAATTGGCACAAAGCAGCATTATGTTTTTATGGTGTCTCTTGCTCATCACGCTTTTAATTTTTAATTTTTTGCAGTTAATGATTCTGGTGGGGTACTCACTGCTGAAGCATCTGAATTTCATTTTAATTTAAGGGCCATAACTTTCTCTCTCTCTCTCTGTCAGATCTGGCAAAATAATCATCAAGGTCACAACTCAACTAGAAAACGGTTGTATTTTCTGTCTGTGCAGTGCGTTGTCAAAGTGTTGACTGCATATACATTATTATACGGCCAAAAGTATGTGGACATCCCTGTCTATGTACTTCAGTCTTCTTTTGTTCTGGGTCTGGTTCATTGGTTTGTGCCTCTTTGTCCCAAATGAAGGAAGATCTTAATGCTACAGCACACAATGATATTATAGACAATACTGTACCTCCAACACTTTGTGTTTGGCCGGGGCAGGTGTGTATAAAATGTTGGTCTGACGACATAATTTTGCTCCTAAAATTAAAAATACATTAAGTGCCATTCATAAATGCTGCTGAGTATTTTTAGGTCGACCCCTGAGTTCACTGCTTTGGAATAACAGAAACAAACATATATTTGATCAATGTACAAACATTTTATAGGACCGCCAAAAATCTTTTTTTTATATGAATAATACATCAATTAACATACGTGGATAATGTTACAGCAACAGATTAATGTCAGTGGTTTTGGAATCACATGTTTAACCATAAAATGGAGCAGGAATGTTAAACAGGTATACACACACTTTTGGTATGTGTTGTTCATAAAAGTTTTATGAAAGTCACAATAAAACTTTAAAGACTTCCTCTTTTATCAAATCCCACTTCCTCCCCGAGTGTCTTTCACTTCTGTTACATGTCTCTGTGTCTTCATGTTGCTTTTTGACTCACTTTCTTGCTCGGTTCACTATCTGAAACATTTCTCCACTCGATCACTCTATCTTTCTTTTTTTTTTTTTTTTTTCCGCTACAGTATGGGACAGCCAAGCAACCTTTTCTTCACCCTCCTCTTCCTCCACCTCTCTCTGAGCTGGTGTCAGAGGTCAAACCCACCATCCTGCGATCGCTGTGACCCGAAGCTCTCCTGTAACTGCTCCTACAGTGGATTCACCTGTTTTCCCACGGTAACAGAGCGTGCCCTGACTCTTGATCTCTCCTACAACAAAATCACCGTGGTGACCGCTGATGATCTGACAGGCCACAGGCGACTGAGGGCTCTGAGTCTCCATGGTAACGCTGATGGGATTTTATTGGGTTTATAGGAAAACGGCTACAACAAACCTTGTCTCATATTATAATGCATGTGCACAGTGCATGAAAAGTAAGTGATTAAGTAAGGAGTCATGATGTTTGATTTGTATCTATATAATATATAAATGATAATATAAAAACATACTATCATGAATAATACATTGATATTAACATATACTGTAATTAATAATTTCATCTTGATTTTATTTAAAGATAACTATAAGTGGAGTTTGCATGTTCTCCCCGTGTCCGTGTGGGTTCTCTCCGGGCACTCCGGCTTCCTCCCACCATCCAAAGACATGCAAGTTAGGTTAATTGGTGATTCTAAATTGTCCGTAGGTGTGACTGTGAGTGTGAATGTTTGTCTGTCTCTATGTGTCAGCCCTGTGATTGACTGGCGACCAGTCCTGGGTGTACCCCGCCTCTCGCCCAATGTCAGCTGGGATTGGCTCCAGCCCCCCGCGACCCTCTAAGAGGATAAGCGGTATAGAAAATGGATGGATGGATGGGTAACTATAAGTAATCAATTAATTTGTACATACATTCTAAAACTAATTGAAATTGACAAAACAGTCTCACCTCCAACCAACCAAATAATCATTTTTGAGCTATTAATCATATCACATGATCTTCATTAGTGGGAACTGGAGATGTGCATATGTCCATTTTCCCCCCCGAGCACTTTAAGGACTTCTCGTCCACGTTTTGCTGTGCCTACGATCCACAATGACCTTTGGCCTTTAGCTGTGTGGGCAAGAAGGCCTTAAATTACTCAGAAAAAAATAAAATTTTTGTCATCAAGCAGTTTGTTCCAAAGAACAAAACCAAAGTAACTACAAGCACCCTTAGCAGATCTGGATCTTCTTCTAGGTACAGTTAGGAAACCACCACCTGATGACCTTAGAGGTCTGACTGGGTTGTAGTCTGTGAGCCGGTCAGAGATGTACTGGGGAGCACGAAAACAACAATAATGATCAATAGTTGTATTGATCATTATGATATAACAATAACCAGAATAACAATGACAGTAAGCATAATAATAACAACAATAATAACAATGATGATAATTAATATAATCAGTGGTCCAAGAGTTGATCCCTGTGGAACCCCTGATAAAGGTTTTGTTAGATGGGATGTTTTAACATGTAGATATTACTGTTCTCCAGGTAACAGACTAGCTGTGATCCATCCGTCAGCATTTGACTCTCTGTGGAACCTGGAGGAGCTCGATCTCTCTGACAATCAGCTGACTGCTGTCAACCGCAAGTGGTTCAGCAAGCTAGGAGCTCTGCAGGAGCTCAACCTGCTCAACAACCCATACAGGTAACGCACTCAAGTTACAGTTTAGAGACCGAGTGTAAACCTCCACATTGCATATGATGTCCAGGTGTCCACATACTTCTAGCTTCTTCTCTTCTCTCCCCTCCTCTCCTCCAGCTGCCTGGGTTCTTCTCCAGTGTTTCAGAGGCTGGTGAGGCTGAGGAAGCTGGGGTTTGGAGGTCCTGCTCTGGAGGAGCTAAAGATAGGAGATCTGTCTGGAGTCACTCAGCTGGAGGAGCTCACTGTGCATGCCAACAACCTGATGAGGTGGGGGTGTGTTTGTGTTGTTACCTGAGAGCTAGATGTTGGCGCCTCCTGGTGGTCTAAAAACCTTACTACTCCCATCTTTGACTCTCTCCTGTCTCTTTATCTCTCTGCAGGTATGAGTCTGGCACTCTAGCGGACGTTTGGCCGCTGGGTCGTGTCACTTTGAGCCTCCACGGTCCATTTTTAACCAACGTAGCCTTAGCGTCAGCTGTAGTCAGGGACGTGTCGTACCCTGAGACACCCCTCATTCTAGAAGACCTCCACCTGATTGGGAATCAGTCTGTTCAGTCCTTGAGAGAGGCAGCCAGGAGGAGAGTCAGGTCTGGCCACAATCTCCTTACAGTTACCAGCTCTTCAGTACATGCTGTACACAAAGCTTCTTTCTCATTTCAATGACTTAAGTCTAAATTTCAAACTTCTTCCTGCCGTTTGAAACCAGTGAAACATGGAATTGGGAATGTGAGACATTGCTGCATGCAGTATTTAAATATTGTGTTATAAGAAAAAGTGTGTAAAAATTTGCCACATGGCAGTAAAATTGGGTTGGCAGGCAAACCAACAAGTCACTCCTCTATGATGTCACTTTTCAGGTACATGACCTTCCGCAACATTTCTCTGTCCGATGAGTCCATTGTTGACTTCCTGGTGGTGTTCAATGGAGTGCCGCTCACCTCCTTTTCTGTGGACGGCATCACGCTGACAGGCGAGGGCAGGTAGGAAACCAGCGCGTCAGCATGATTTATCAAACTCAGTGTTGCCAACTTTGCAACTTTCTTGCTAGATTTGGCGGCTCTTAACCCCTTTAGTGACTCCAAAAAGTGCCTTGCGACAAATCTAACAGCAGACCTTAACTCCTCTCATTTGAGTGTCACTCAGTGATTGTGCTCTCACATATGGCTGTGGCTCTCTAGACTGACCAAGAGGGGGGAGCAGCAGCACGTTTAGTCCACCAATCAGTAGCCAGACAGAAACGTGAATAGAGTGCTGCAGGGATGACGTATTTTTGTAGTCCAACCCGGAAGTTAGCATCAACCTGGTTTCCTCGACAAAAAGCCAATGGGAATTTTTTTATTGGATTTTGGATTATTGTAGAAAATAAGCTCTGTGGCAAACAAAAGTTTATGAAACTTACACGTTTTGTTCAGCAAGATAATCTTCACAAATGAACACCACTTTTATGATTGTTGTTTTTTGGTTGGTGTTAGGTGGGAGGCAGCCAAATGGACGGATCAAAGAAGCATCGACGAGTTCTTCATACGAAACGGTGTGGTGCTGGATGTCTTTAAGTTTGCCTCGTTTCTGCAGCTGCAGTTTCTGCTGGAGTACCCCAGGAAGGTGTCCGTCATAAACTCTCGGGTAAAGAACAAGGTGTTATTTGTCTCAAGTATGTTAACATGCTGTAGCTACTACATCAGTCCACTACATGACCTAGAGCAAGAAGTCCCAACATTTGAAAAACCAACAGAAAAGAAAAAAAGTGTGAATTGTGAGAATAAAAATTAGGAGTGTGATTTTAAAGTTGGGATTCTGGCATCTAAGTCGGGTTTCTGAGAATAAAATCAGGCTTCTGAGAATTAAGTCAGAATACAGACAAAAAATGGCAAATGAATACTGACAACAATCTTGCATTTGCTTCTAAAAATCTTGACTTTCATTGTATAATTCCAACTTTAGGATGAACATCTAAATTAAACCTCAGAACTCTTCTATACAGTATATAATATTTGTTTTCCTTTGGCACAAAATCTGTTCTATAGAATGGCATTTTTCAATACAAAAAGATAAACTAATTTTTATCCGTAAATTATATGAATTGAAAGGTATGACAAAGTAAGGTATTTCAGTTCAGGTTTCAATTTTAGCTGGAACTTTAACCTTAAACTCACACTCTCAAAAGTCTTTTGAGGTGTAAAGAAAAAGGTTTAACTCAAGTATGCTGTGCTTCATTGCATTTTTGAGGTAATGGCATAACCAACGTAATGTTTTAAGATGCAAAACATAAAAAGATATGGGGAATAAACAAATGTATACATGAGAGAAGTAAACACACCGCAATTTAAAACTCTCTATTGTGGCTGGCTACCACTACGATGCTACCAGCCAGCTACCATGTTACTATCCCTGCAGTAGTCACTACGTCACCAAGATTCCAACACCAACTATTTCGTGAGGACATGCACTCTCACTTTGCCACTTTCTGGTGTGACCAGGCACTTAGTCCTTGTATTTGCAAAATGAATCACCGAGTGAATCACAGAAGTATACTGCATTTTACTCCAACTCTCCGAGCTTTATCAGTAAAGCGTGACTTTTACCCTCAGGTGTATGTAATGCCTTGCAACACGTCCCACCTGTTAATGAACCTGCAGTACCTGGACCTGTCAGAAAACCTGCTGACTGACATGACTCTGGTGGAGACACTGTGCAAAGGAGACGGCACGCTGAAGGACCTCCGAGTTTTAAACATCAGCGGAAACGCTCTGAAGGTGCCTTCAAGAAGTCGTATTATTTTTGCTTGTCTTTTTGTAAAGTCCAGCCAGCAGGAACACAAGCAATCACAGATGTTAGCACACTTCCAATTCACCAAACTTATTTGGAAGAGAAAATGAAAGCAAATGTTACTATTACTCAATCTGTCCATTTGATTTTTGCAGAGCGACTCATTGTTTCAACTTTAGCATCACACTTACTACAGTTTTCACAGGCTGAGTAGTACTCCTGCTGATGAGTAAACTGATCACATCAAATGTAAAATCAGTATAAATCCCAGGTTTGAAGAAGAAATGACCTGCTGCCTGAAGCCTTGTCTGCCTCTGTCCCTCTGCTGTCCAGTCTTTGTCCACAGTGAGCCGGCTGGTAGCAAAGCTCTCCAAACTGACCCACTTGGACATCAGCAGGAATGCTTACAGCTCCATGCCCCAGAGCTGCTCCTGGCCTTCCACCTTGCGATACCTCAACATCTCCAGGGCTAAACTTATAACCATCACCCCCTGTCTACCCGCAACTCTGGAGGTACTGAGAGTGGACCAGGTAGCAGTAATCCTGACAGACCATCATAACAACTCATTGATAAACCTCTTATCATATACAGGTGTTGGATCTGAGCAACAATGATCTCAAGGGCTTCCTTTTGTTCCTGCCTGCCCTGAGAGAGCTCCACCTCTCTGGGAACAAGTTTCTCAGGCTGCCTGCTGGATGGTTGTTCCCCAATCTGCAAACACTGACTATACAGGTAAGAAACAATCACATCTTATATTTCTTCTTCCAGTCCTCTTTATGTGACCCCTCCTTGTTCTTCCACAGTCAAACACCTTGAACATGTTTGACCGTTCAGACCTCCAGTCATACAGACGACTCCAGAGCCTCGAGGTGGGGCAGAACAAATTCGTCTGCTCCTGTGACTTTGTCGCTTTCCTCCAGTTGGGCATTAAAGATGGAGATGAAGATGTGCAATTAACAGATGGAGAAGAGAGCTACGTCTGTGATTCTCCTCTCTACCTGCAGGGGAAACCGGTGGGTCGAGTCCGCCTCTCCATTGTCGAGTGCCACCGGGTTTTGTTTGTGTCTGTGAGCTGTGGTGTGGCGCTGTTTGTTGCCATTCTGGTGTGCGTCTTGCTGTGGCACCTCCATGCATTCTGGTACCTCAAGATGACGTGGGCGTGGCTGAAGGCCAAGCGTAGCTCCCGGCGACGGCGGCGACACAGAGATGAGAGTTCAGAAGCGTTGCTATCCTTTGACGCCTTTGTGTCCTACAGTGAGAGAGACGCTAGCTGGGTGGAAAACTTCTTGGTACCTGAGCTGGAGGAGCCAAGGTAAAGTCAGATTATTTGTTATCACTTGCCACTTTGGCAAAAATTCCATTCAATCTTTAGCCCACATGGCACATAACGTGTTTGAATAAGCCCCTAATAAAGCTAATAATTTGTCTTTTGATATTAAACCGCTTTCCAGTAATTGGTTGCCAGATTCTTGTATTGCATGTGCTGATTGTTTTATAGAAAATAGTCGAGTATTTTGTGAAATCTGGTGACTAATCAAAATGTATGTTTGTGAAACCTTAAGTAGAAATTCAGTTAAAAGTGTGGATTCATTAAAAGTTTCCAGGAATGGTGCGTTCATGTTCAGTTGTACAAATTGGAAAAAATGACTTACCAAATTAGAAGCATGCAAGTTGTCAGAGCTTTGAACTTTTGCACCTGCCTCTCAGCAGCCATTTGTTCTCAGTACACTGAATCCCACCTACCACAAATAAAGTCTAAACCTGTGAGGAAACATAACCTGCTCTCTGGTTTATATTCCTACAGGGAGAACGGTGAAGACTCTGTGAATCCCAGAAGCCCCCGGCCTCTGACCCTGTGCCTCCACAAGCGGGACTTCCTTCCTGGACACTGGATTGTGGACAACATCATGAACGCCATGGAGCGCAGCAGGCGGACCGTCTTCATCCTCTCAGAGAATTTTGTCGAGTCGGACTGGTGCCGCTACGAGCTGGACTTCTCCCACTTCTGGCTTTTCGATGGGAAAGCCGGCAGAGACGCGGCCATCTTGATCCTGCTGGAACCGCTGTCCAAGGACGACATCCCCAAACGCTTCTGCAAACTGCGCAAACTCATGAGCTCCACCACCTACCTGGAGTGGCCTCAGGAGGAGGAGAGGACTGGGGAGTTCTGGAGGAGTCTCCGCAACGCTTTGAGAGGAGAAGAAGAGGAGGATGACTGAGAGGCTCTCAGCTCAAAGCCCATTGGTTCCTACTGAAGACGTAAATGTTTATAAACAATCCACAAATACAGTGCAGTCAAAGTCTTCAGACCCCTTCACTTTTTTCACATTTTGTAATATTGCTTATGTAAAAATCGTTTACATTTATTTTTCCCTCATAAATCAAAAGCAGGATTTTAGAAATGTTTGCAAATAAAAAGAAAAAACTGAAATATCACATTTGGTGCCCTAATGAGTATTTGGGGCTGCAGGATGGTGTATAAATAAACTACAGTGTGTGTGTGTTCATGAAGATGTGGCTCACTGATGTGAAGAAGATACACACACAGTACTTGTTAGCATTCATTATTGGTTTTGGACAATAAGAAAAATATAGACTATCACCAGACTAAGTCTTTGTATGAAGGTACTGTGGCTGATGGCAAAACAAGAGCCCAATACAACAAGATTGAGAAAAACTTCAATAACATCCTTTGTAATAATCTTAATTGTATTTTCTTACTTTAATAATAAGGAATGTCAAGTTATAATAGACTTTCAATTTGCATTACAAGTGAAGAAGGTGTACTGCAGCTTCAGTTCATTTGCTGGTAGTGTGGTGAAGTGGCCACTTGGGGGAGCTGTTGGTTTGTTATTTCTGCTACAACCTGAGGACGTTGTAAGAGTTTGTGAAACAATTCAATTCAATTCAGTTTTATTTATATAGCGCCATATCATAACAAAGTTATCTCAGGGCACTTTTTCGAATAGAGCAGGTCTAGACCGACTCTTTATATTTACAGAGACCCAACAGTTCCCACCATGAGCAAGCACTATGCGACAGTGGCAAGGAAAAACTCCCTTTTAACAGGTAGAAACCTCGAGCAGAACCAGGCTCAAGGTTGGCGGTCATCTGCCTCGACCGGTTGGGTTGAAGGGGGAGGGGGGGAGCGGGAGAGAGAGAGCAGGAGGAAAGAGAACATACAGCAGCTCAATACAGCATAGATATGGTAATGGCATTGATGTTAACACCAACAGAAACAACACTAAGAGCAACACTATAATAGCAATACTAATAACAAGAGCAACAACAAACTGATTCTGGCAACAGTAAACAGCTTCAGCACTTCTATGAAGGTGGGAAAAGTAACAGCAGTGAGGAGCAACATGTTTCCTGATGTGTTTTCTCTCAAGTGTCTGTAGCTCACTTGGAGAGCAGTGTTTCCTGCAACATGTAAGCAACTCAAAACCAAAAATAAGTTCTTCAGTGAGGAGACAAAACACATGAGGTTTGGTGAATGCTCAGCCAGTGTGAACCCAACTACATACACATGGACAGACCTGGAAATCTTACCCAAACACAAAGTGGGTTAAAAGAAAAAACAGCCACAAAGTCTTAAGGCCTCAGTATGCTTCAAACGAAGCTTGTTAGATCATCAAACGGTGTCTGAAACCCCCTCCTGCCACATATTTCCAATGTTGGAATCGGGGGGACTCTTTCTGACAGAAAGACACACTTCATGCAGATGTGTGGAGGTGTGACTTTTTTGGTGTGAACATCCGAGTGCGACAACACGAACGCCTTCTAGGCAAAACTGTCTGACAGCAGGATTTCTGCCCTTCCCTCGAGTGTGGCCATTTGGAACAGGTATGAACACTGCTTATAGACATGTTTTTATTCTAGTTCTGTTATTATTCAGTTTTCTTCAGTTCTGAGGCTAAAGGTGTGAAGAACAAACTGTTTCTGCTAGATTTTATACAGTTTAGCACTTTTCACCACACAATAAAGCTTTAAGACTGTTTTGATCTCAGCTATGACTGTCTTTGAGGCTCACAACTTTTGTGTGCAGGTAAGTTTGTCAGGTTTTAAGGTATGGTCACATACACTTCCGTCTTATGAGTATTTCCCCTCTCTTTCACTTATATTGAAGCCCGTGTGACGGACAAATTCAGCATTTCCTGTTTCGGTGCAATCTACTGCTGCTCCGGTAGATTCGCAGGTCAGAGTTCACCTTTGCTCAACTTTGACTGATCGATGACAGGACACAGATTTTAAAGAGAACCAAAGCTTTAATAAAATACAAACAGAATGCAACAGGGATGCTGAAAGTGCTGAAACCCTACACAGCTTCCACAAACAAGTTAATAGCAGATAGTTATAACGAAAGAGAGTTTGTGGGTAAATTAATTTTGATATAATATAAACAGAAAACCAAACAAAACCCAATACTAAACCTAACCTACCACAGGAGAAACAACTGAGAATGAAATAAAATCAACCCTTACGGAGCTTCTACAAACCTCCACCAACAACTTAAAAGCAGATGGTTATAATTATAGTATACCAAAAACAACAACAACAACAACATCATCATCATATTGGCATTTAGTTCACTGCCACAAAAAATGATAATAAACATATTATATTTGGTGTGGATAAGTTGCAGCATATTTGAGTCATAACAAAACAGCAAGCACAAATTAAGAATCATAAAAATGACAAACGATATGGTATGATGAAAACAACAAACCATGCAGCTTGTGGTTTGACAATTTGCCGGAGGAGCTCCTGATTACCTAATTAGTCTTCATTTCCTCATCAGTGTCAGTTGTCTGATTGAGTACCTTTTGTAGGCATTGATTACCACTTGCTTCTTTCTTAACTCTCTTCAACAGCTCCTCATCTCTGCTTTCCTTCAGCTCACTCACAAAATGTTCAAATATGGTAAGCAGAGGTTGGGCAAACTCTATCACACTCTCTTTGTGGTTTGGAAACCCATGGACATATCCTGCTGTGTGCAAACCAAACACTCGGCCCTGAGCATCAAACACTGGGGAGCCAGAGGAGCCGTGATACATGAAAGTGTTGTAGGTCACTACTTTTTCTGCTCTACTTCCACCCATCATTATGTTGTCAATGCCTTGCTCTTTGATAAGGTGAATGATTGAGTGGACAATGAAAAGACTGTCTTTGTATGGATATAAATGATCAATGACAGCCTGTTCTCTCTTCTCTTTCTCAATGATACATGTAGGATCCAGTTTTTTCACTCCTCCTGCTGGGTGACCAATAATACAGGCTTCACCTTTCGGAGGTAGTGGACCAAATTTCTTCAGAAGCCCTGGTGGTACCTTCATTTTCTTTGTTTGGTTGGATTTCTGGCCCTCAAGGTTAAGCTCAAGTATGGCATAATCGAGCTCACCCTCACTGTAGCTTATTAATGTTGTCTTAACTGGGAAGCAGTAGAAATTTGTGTGCGGCTCAGGATCTTCATAGTTAAAGAGAACCCACACAACTATACCCTCCTTCAGCTTTTCCCCTTCAACACAATCTCTGAATAAGTGTGCGTTAGTCAGGATGAAGTTGTCAAACAACACGAAGCCCGTGCCCTGACTAACATTCTCAACAACCACTTTGCAAACTGACTCGCCCAGTTTTAGCAGCTTCCTGACTCTGTGAACTTCACTGAATGACTGTTCGATCTTTCCAAAGTCTTCCTTCCTCAGGTTCAGAGCTTCCTGGTAAGAATTACCTGGGAATCTACTCTCCATCCATTCTTTCAGACCTAGAAACTGCTCACGCAGTATTTTATAAATCTCCTCAGTGTTGACTCTGCTGCCTCTGTTTTCCACTGCTGTTCCGACACTGATTCCTCTCCACTGTACTACATCTACACCTAGCGTTGTGTTTTTATTATTTGCTCTTTTCTTCTGTTTAAGACATAACTTGAATTCCTTTCCATCTAGGTTGTCAACCTTTCGTGTGCGTTCGGTGATGAAGTTTGGATTCTTGTTGTCAGACAGAGTGAAGTCACCGAGGTCATCAATGAAGCGGCCGTCTCTTTTCAGAGCCTCTTCCACAGTCCTCCCCTTCTCCCCATAGACACACAGATACTTGAACTGTTTGACAGCATTGCTTCTAAAGAGCTCCTTTGTTTTGGTGTGTAGCCCTCCTACTGTATCAATGTAGAAGACAGAATACTTGTCCCTTGAATGTATTGTTTCGTAATGTTGGTCTTTGGCCTCTTCAACCTTTTTTGATTCACATGATACGATCAGAGACTCACCATTCCTGATACAAGAACAAGGGAAATGTGTTGCAACAATAGATTCCCTATCCTTTTTACCCAGCTGAATCACAATGTTTTCATCTGAACACTTCTTCATCCTCTTTTTAAAGTGTTGAGTTGATTTTATTGCCTCCAGCACTGTGCGAGGTTGATCACAGTCTAGAGGGTATTCATAACGGTCAGTACGACTGAATTTCACAGTGAAATGATGTAAATGTCCGCCCTGCAGGAAATCAGAGTGAGGAAATAAAAGTTATGTCCTTGTTGATGTAAAAAAAAAATGAATGAATGAAATTCAAATTCTGCTAGAATGTCAAATATATCAAATACTGTAAAGTGGTGTATTCATGACAGAGCCACAACAATCCTCAAACGTTAACTTCTCTTTAAGACATCGCAGAAAGAGACAAATGTATTTAGTTTTCAATCAACTAATGAAGCTGCAGTGATTTCACAGTGACATAAGAGCTCACCTGAGAGCCTGCAGCTCCACCTGGCTGACAGGCTGTAGCTCCACCTGGCTGTGTAATGTCTGTGGTGGTCGAGTTGCTGCTGCTATCAGGATTATCCTGATAAAATAATGCAATAGATTCACAAACAAACAAATCAGCTAATTCTGCATAGAGATGATATCCACATTATTGTTCTAAGCAAGTGTTTGTTAAGCACTGATTACAGAACATTGTAATTAGCTGAATGGTTACTTACACTTTTCTTGAAAAAGGACCTGATGTCATTACAATAATAAAGCTGTATAATTTAAAAAATGAAACATTTTAATGTTTTAACGTTAGTTTTATCCAGCGAAGACATGTCTCTGCCACCCATACCCAAATCTATGCCATTAATTGATTAATTAAATCTGCATCTAAGTGATGTTGTAATAAAATGAAAGTAAATCAAGTTTCTATGTCAGCTGACACTGAGTAGGATATATATATATATATATATATATATATATTTTCAGTATATTGTATACACACTGAAATACAAGTCAACATTTGTGAAGTAGAACAATAGGATGAAAGATGAGCTCACCTTGGCACTAAATACACAAACAGGCTCTGGTCTTCCACCCACACCCTCAGGCAGTGGCTGAATGCAATAATGGGTGCTGGGCAAGGCAAACTTATTTGTAATGCAACTTTCAACAACAAGGCAATAACAAGTGTGTTACATAACACGAAACTGCATTAAGATCTAAAAGAAAGGAAAGGCAATAAAAAGACACACGGATCAACAGATCAGAAATAAACCAACCGTGGTATTTTAAAATCAATTCTTTGACAAACAGGAAGCCGGTGTGAACATCTGAGGACTGGACTGATGTGATCCACTCTCCTGGTCTTAGTGAGGACTCTGGCAGCAGCGTTCTGAATCAGCTGCAGCTGTCTGATCGACATCTTAGAGAGACCTGGAAAGACAGTAGATTGTTCTTTTTTAAGAGTGGCTTCATAGCTGCAGATTTCAGGGCCTGTGGGGAGTAGCCTGAGAGCAGAGCAGATATGGAACAATAAAGATTAAAGAAAAAGGTTGCAAATGCACTGAATGAATGAATGAATGAATGAATGACTGTGTGACTTAAAGCTGCTGTAGGCAAAATCTTTGCAATCTATGTGTCAAGTAAGATTGAGACCCCAGAATATTGCCTAAGAAAACAGCATAAACAGGACTGGTGAAAAGTAAAATCAGGACACTCGAACACAGAAGACTAACAGTTAAACAATAAGTGATTGTTTATATGATAACTGTAATCAGAAAATGATGATTTTAAATGGAAAAGAATAATCATTTGTTAAAATAAGTATTAAGAGTAAACTGCACTAATACTAATGCACTGAATATGAAAAGGGAGAAACTGATAAATACTGTCTGTATGAAATCATGTCATGACTCACATGATGTAATGTGGAGAAGTGTCCAGTACTTTCCAGAGTGAGATAGTTAAGGAGGGAACTACCATATAAAGGTATGTATGTGTATGAGATGTGATTTATAAAAGTGTGTGTAATCAGTGTGTGTATGAAATGTGTTTTAAGAAAAAGTGTGTAATCGTTGAGAAACTGGGAAAGGGAGTAGCCTGTTAGAGAGAATGAAAAGAGAAGTAAGAGACTTCGAGCCTCAGAGCGGTGCGAGCGGCGAAGGAATACTTTGGACAGCAAAGGATTGGAATACGAGCCAGCACTGGAGGACTCCGACAGATCGGCAACAAACAGAGGATAACCCAGAGATCAAGAAAATAGACTGTTGCTGATCAAGATCGGACATCAGGGAGCCTCAGCTCTCCCTGCCACCAGGGGAGGAGAGTTGTTTGGAACTTTTGGGACTCCATCGAGGACTCTTCTCCTTGGCAGGAGGACTACGGAAGGTTAATCCTGGCCAGGCTAGCCTCCCTTTTCCTACCCAGAGATTTTATATTCGGAGATTCAATATAGAGAAAAAGAGGTATTTGATTATTATTTTGTGATTTATTGAAGTGTTGATTTTAAGAGCTGTTGCTATACCCTTGCTAAATTCCTGCAATAAACCTAAAAATTATTATAAAGTAAATTGTTCACTCCTTCATTACTAAAAGCTCCTCATGATAGTAAAAAGTTGTTTATGTGTGCTCAACATCTATAAGGTTCTGAAAGGTTATTCTAGCTTTTGTCCACTAAAGATTGTTAAAGAGACCCTGAGGGCTTAGAATCCAAGCCATCTAACCCAAACCTGGCAACTTACCAAGTGCACAGATCTATAAGAGGAAAGCTGCCGTTAACGGGCGTGTCTGGTGACTTAACCCAATGACCAAAGCTACTCGGTCGGGTGTAGTTATCAGGAGGCAGGGATGTAGGCAGTTAGAAGCTAGGCGAGTTTCCTCGACACCATCTTAAATATCTTTAGAATTTCTAATAGGACTAGGTTTCCATAGAACTGAAGATCGGACTCTTTAAACGGAGAGCTGGTCCAATGAGTCCTGTACAGGGCTTTTACCGGGATCTAACAAACCCCCCCACTCGTCGTTATGAGCGCCATGGCATCGAACATAATGAGCCTGAAGCTCCGTGTGGAGCCGGGACGTGTTGTTTTGTTCTATACGCTGCTGCAGGCAAAGGAGGTGTTGGAAATTTATCAAAAGTTGCAGGATTTTTGCAAGGATTTCCCACCCTTGAATCAGGCTTTCACCATCTGAAGGGACGTGTATGAGCATCTGCATTTGTTGAACAGCCAGTTCAAATGCGGCGTCTCTCTGAAATAACCTGTGATTGGCTAAAGTCTCCCATCACGTGATAGATTTTCTGAAGCCTGAAAACAGAGGCAAGAGGGGGGGCTGAAGTCTAGTTTTCTCTCAGACCACTTGAATTACAATATGCTGAACGGTTAAAATGGAATTTTTTCCAGATGACACAAAAAAAAAAAAAAAAAAAAAAAATATATATATATATATATACTGCCTACCCCACCTTTAATGACATTTCAGCATCAAACAGTTCTCAGCAAATGACAAACTGACTGTCAACACACATTATGGATTAACAATAAAAATTCTATTCTTACTAAGAAATAAAGTTCCTACAGACGTAGTACTACAGAACTTTTTTTTGAGAGTTGAGCAACTGAAAGAAAATGTAATTGTTTCTTTTCTAATTTTAAATCTGTTGGATTTTTTTCCCACCATTTCATCTCTGACAAGTGAACATCTAATAAAAAGTTTACCTGGAAGACGAGGAAACTGCAGCTCTTAAGTTCTGATGTTTCTGTGTGTGGCTTAGTTTATCCTATTAAATAAACTTGTAATCAGATAATGTGTTTTTATCCATATATGTCCCTAATCTATTCATAAAAGGGAGTTTTTCCTTGCCACTGTCGCATAGTGCTGCTCATGGTGGGAACTGTTGGGTCTCTGTAAATATAAAGAGTCGGTCTAGACCTGCTGTATTCGAAAAAGTGCCCTGAGATAACTTTATTATGATGTGGCGCTATATAAATAAAACTGAATTGAAACTGAACTGAATGAAAATAAGACCACACTGTAATGTAAAGAAAGAACCTGGGTGTCTTACCTTGACTTTACTCGACTGCCTCGGTGAGATGGCGGGCTGCATTTGAAAATCGACAGGAAGACGAAGGCTCTGCGGTGGGAGTTGTCCTCATCATGTGTCATAGGGTATACGCATTATGTTAACCATGATGCAGAATTCCCAAAAAAAGTCAATATTCAATCAACATGTCAACAGTTAGGGATGCACAATATATTTTTGGCCAATAAGTAAGAAAATGAAATTACAGATTAATTATTGAAATTCAGCTCTCTGTTGTGTCTCTGTTAGTTTGCATGGGCTTGAGCTCCACACACACACACACACACAGATGACAGCAGAGCAGAGAGGACACAGCGGAGAAAACGAAACGGACTTCAGGTTATATTTCACTCGACAATGACTCTGCTTCTTATCCATAAGTGCATCAAAATCCGCCAGTGAGGGAGAAAGTACGAGCAATTTACCAAAACACCTGTTGAACAAGCGCAACATCTTCGACGAGCTACAAACTAAAGCTGATTCAGCCTAATTAGCTATGTATTGGAAAATTAGTTTAATTCTTTTAGACTTTGAGGCTGAGACCAACCATCCCCTCCTACTCTCTCAAACAATCAAGTCCTTTTCAGACAGGGAATACATAACATTGCTGGCTTTATCTTTCGATCTGGCTTCATTCAGACATGACAGGACATTTAAAGAATGAGCTGCGTGCAGATTAGATTAGATTAGAGGAAATTTGTGTTTGGCTTCTCCCAAAGGTACATGCAATGCAAACAACACAGCACACCATTAAAAACATACTGAATATACAGTTTAGTGCGAATGGGCAGGTAGCAACAGGTAAGTTATGTAAATAATACAAGAGAGCAAATCTTGGTGTTTCCTGACAGTCATTCTGCGTTCAGGGTATTTAGACAAACTACGCACGATGAACAACATAGATCCATATGACTGGATTAGAGACCCTGATGCACTACCTTTCCACTCTCATACCTGGACATAGTAAACTATCTTGTTTAAATAAAATTTCAGCTTGTTTAAAAGTTACAAATCCCCAGAAGCTCATGAACAGTGTAACAGTGGCTGGGTGCAAGATCTGCTCAATCACAAGCTGGCAAACTGTGAGAGCACAGTCAAAAGGTAGCACCGGTACTGAGTCACAGGCAGTGGGTTTGATCAGTATAATTAGGCTATTGATAATCTCAGACCTTGATGAAAACTGTGGGTTTTTCTACTTGCAGTGGGTGGATGTGTTTAGTATTCAGTTATGAGTAGAAACGGATGGAGACATGATTTTAGTTATTGCTAAAGTGTGTGCATAAAAAGATCCTTTAGGTTTGTATGCAGGGTTCCACAAAACAGTCTTGAGCCTCCAACTCACCAGCGGGATCCTCACAACATGGTGATGATGTAAGTTACCCAGAATTCAACACGGCATCAACTTCACATTCCCTGTAAGGAAAATAAAGCATTAACTTAATTAACTTAGCCAATTCTTCATGTATGACTTGTGATGGCCCCCTGGCTTGGTTACATATTCTCTGTTTTTGTTTCTGTAATGCAGCAGGTACCTGGGAGTGCTGATCATCCTGGTTGGAAGCACCTGGGTCCGTTGCTCTTGTACTATAAAACCACCGCCTTTCTGGCCGAGACGCCCTCTTCTCTCCTGCGCATTGTGGTTTTGTTTTGAGCCATCCAACATCTGTTCCATACAATACACATGCATACATAATGCATACACGTACCCTCCCCACTGACTTTACTGACAATCATATCTCGTTGTATATTAGTACATTTTCAATTCAATTCAGTTTTATTTATATAGCGCCACATCATAACAGTTATCTCAGGGCACTTTTTCAAATACAGCAAGTCTAGACCGACTCTTTATATTTACAGAGACCCAACAGTTCCCACCATGAGCAGCACTATGCGACAGTGGCAAGGAAAAACTCCCTTTAACAGGTAAAAACCTCGAGCAGAACCAGGCTCTAGGTGGGCGGTCATCTGCCTCGACCGGTTGGGAAACCATTTTGTTTCCTATCATACTGTATCTCCCTCTCTTTTGTCGTGACTTCAGAGCGCAGCCATGAAACACTTCATTTCTAAGTATTTTTCAACCCTGTTTGTTCAGCTGGGTTACTCCCGCATTGGTTTGGCCAACGCATTGCTTTGTGGCAAAAATTGAGGCAAATTTTGAGGCTTTGGCACCAACACAGTGGTCTCATTGAAGTGAATGAGGGAGCTGCATTTTTTCCACGCACACTTGAGTGTTCCCTACAGCGTTTCAGACCTCTAGCAGCGCCATGGAGCTGTTTTGTGATGAGTGAGTCGTTTTGTGTATCTCACGCACGAGGACACACAAGTACGCTCGCACACACGGGTAACGAGATGGCGTCACACTAGTCCACTGATCAACAGGTGGAGGTAACGCGCCGAGATATGCAGCAATGCACCAGCACAAGGTTTAAAGTAAGGAAAGTCAACACGTTTGTTGGAGCTCGATGATGCACACGTTTTGGTGTTTTGGTGAGTAACACTGAACGCAAGCACAGAAAACTCCACCAAACAGCAGGTATGACCTTGAGAGTGTGTAAAAGTACATTTTCTGACACACTGATGAGGTTTTATAAATATTTAATAAATACAAAGTTAGTAGCAGCAGCAGTCTTGATAACAAAGCAACGTGAATTTGATTTGGCAAAAGAAAGCTTTCCTCTTGCCGCAGCACTACAGCACAGGACGAGACGCTGGTCGCCCTAACCCCCGTTACTGAATGTTTGGAGGGTGGTTACCATGGTTACGGGGCACATGCCGCCATGTTGGATGAGTAGCAAAGGCAAGAGTTTAATGGGAAGTTAGAGTCTCGCCCACTCCAGTGACTGTTTACATCGTGGAGGATCAGCTGCAGTGATGACGGGTTCAGATACATAAAAGTGACAGATCGACTCCAACTGCTACAATACGTTGACCATTTACCGCCAACTTCAGCTTCATACAAATGAAAACAGAACCGAGGAGACATCCCAAATAAACCTTTAGTAATAAAGTTATGTGAAATGTAAACAGGTTGTGTACAGTTTAAAAAGACATTTTAGTGATACAGTACAAAGTAAAGCAATGAGTTATCACAATAAAAACAACATGCACGACTGCAACACTTCCATAAGTTCAAACATGTCTTTCTTGTGTCAAACCTTTTGAAACACTGGAATCTGAGCTTAAATATTTTCTGTTCAAGTTTAAGCAGTTTTGGCATCACGTGTCCTCTGCACACAGAGAGCCAGACCACCTGGGATCACTGCTGGAAACTGCGCCAGCGTTCAGTCAGACAACATGTACTGAGGAAACTAAAGACCTGAACAGCAGCCTGAATCAGCTCCTTGTGGCGCTGACTTCTCTCGCACTTTTCACGGCTCCCGGTCGTAGTTACAGCGGCGTTCCTCGGGGCTCTACTCCAGGCCCAGGGTGAAGTTAATCCCGTGGACGATGCCGATGATGATGGGTTGCCAGGCGACCAGGTATCTTAGCCAATCAAGCAGCTGCCCGTACAGGACATGCGTCTTCTCCCAGCTGGCGGGACATGAAGGAATTAAGGAGAGCGCTCAGATAGATGAGAGATGATGCTGGTGTTTGCTGGATTATAATACCTATATTTAAATTAAAGTGTATGGGTGTATTTTAAGAGGCAATATGAACTTCAAATCTTTGCTGATTCGTATTTTCCCATCTATTACTATTAGGCATATTAATAGGCCTACTGCTCCCTGTTATTCTATAGTAAAATACTTTTAACAGACGTTGAATTTTCAGCTATTTGGGGACGATTTGGAGATCATGTTCTTTGTGAATCTGGGTCTGTTCCTCTCACATCAAGACAAACTGTTGAGTCACGTTGTTGTTTGTTTAGCAGCTGCTTGTTTTAAAAAATTTTATTTATTTTTTAAATCATTTTGGATGTTGAACGCTGTGTTTTATCACCAGGGAGAGAACCCTGATCCTCAGTGCTACTATCATGGATCAGGGCTGGTTACTGAATCATAAATCTTGTCTTTGTTGCAATGAAAGTATGTTTTGACTCAGCCAGAAGATCCAACATGTCAAAGCAGGAAACCCTGCTGCGACCCTGTGGGCGTACCTGTCCTATAATGAGTGTGAAGAACAAATCACGCTTCCCCCATCAGCCTCAGCAGGCCACACAGGATCACATAAAAGGATACGGGTTGTTCATCATCCTCTTCAAGTCAACCTTCTCGTTGCAGTACGGACACGTCTGCTTCTTACCCACGATGCACCAGCCGCGGATGCAGAACTCGTGGAATCTGAAGGGGGCGGGGCAAGTTAAGGCAGAAAATCCTTATTTTTATATACAGTATAAATAGTGTTCTTACAGTGGAGGACAGTTCAGTTCAGTTTTATTTATATAGCGCCACATCATAACAAAGTTATCTCAGGGCACTTTTTCGAATAGAGCAGGTCTAGACCGACTCTTTATATTTACAGAGACCCAACAGTTCCCACCATGAGCAGCACTATGCGACAGTGGCAAGGAAAAACTCCCTTTTAACAGGTAGAAACCTCGAGCAGAACCAGGCTCAAGGTGGGCGGTCATCTGCCTCGACCGGTTGGGTTGAAGGGGGAAGGGGGGAGCGGGAGAGAGAGAGCAGGAGGAAAGAGAACATACAAGGACAGCACGCACTAAACATGTTAACTGCTCAGTTTAGAGGCAGGTTACAGTGGCTGAAGTGAGTCATTAAGAAAAGTAGCTGACAGTCTCTGGAGTTTAAAGATGATTAAACTGCTGAGTCATGGTAGCTCATCCTCTGTAACAACATCCTCATAAACTCGAGGCTTCATCTTGGTGACTACAACATCTTCCCTTAACAACACAGCGACCTGGATTCACCTCCAGCTCTCCGTCTCACACCTCTGCTGCTTCCTCCGTTTCTCTTCAGCAGCTGTCGTCTTTCACTTCTTACATTCTCTCAACACAATGTGACGAGACTGGAAACAGCTAGCCTGGCTCTGATTAAAAATACACCTACCAACACCTCTAAAGCTGCCTTATTTACTCAGTGTATCTTGTTTGTTTAACCCATACAGAAGCAGAAATGTAAAAAGGACAATTTGTGGTTTTACGGGGTGGTGATGTGGCTGGAACTATTTCTTTGCGAACAACAACCAGGCATCTACATCTTGTTCCTATAGAGGCTGAATGTCCTTTAAGACACAATCGTCTATGAAAGTAATGTAGGTGCTAGGTCAACCAGCTGCACAGAAACTGACTTTCAGCAGAGATACAAAGCCTTTTTCTCCTGCAGGGATCAGCTGAGCTTTAGGATACATGTGTCCACAGGAGAGCTGGTAGGTGTCTTCTATAAATCCTTCCTCCTCCACGTCCACCAGGATCCTCTGACCACACACCGCGCAGATGTCGTTGGTCAGGCTCCTGCTGGGCATGCCTCCCTTGTTGTAGTACTGAAATCACACAAACACACATCAACAACGTGTTTATTAATACAATTAGAAGTATGTTTTGCCACTTCTGTTTATATTAGTCTTTGACTTATTTTTATTTAGGGGATAATCTTGCTCTAATTCTTGGAACTACAGTTGGGAGCAGTGAAGAGGAAGTGATTCAGTGAGTTCTTTTTTTTTAGCCTGTATTTGTTTACATTTGGACAAATTGTTCCCATTAAAATATGCTGAATTAGCTGTTAGCAGCTCCTGTTAGCAGCGTACCCATGGATGTAAAGACAACTCACTGGATTACTGTGATACTGAAGAAAACTTAAAAACATGATGATTCTCGGGCAAGTTCTGCAGTTTATTCTATGGTTTTTAAGCGGACGTTTATTCACGACGGACACTGTCCTACCCCGATTGTAGAAGCCATGTAGTCAGAGCAGATTTCAGCAAAGTCTCTGCCCATAACGCCGTAGTAAAGCCCATAAAACAGCATGATTACACCGACGTCCATAGAGTCCTCTGCTTTGATCCTGCACAAAGAAAGAAAGAGAGATCAGCTGTCTGAGTACGTGCAAATAATTCATGTGTCTTGCCAATAAAGAACATGTAAACTGTGCTTAACTGAAGTGAGAGACAGAGGTGACGTCCACTGAGTCTCTAGACTCTACAAGGCCATTATATATCCAGTCTCTTTATTATGCTTTTAAAGTAAAGAGCGAGGTCTAATGTTTCACTGCGTAGACAGACAAAGATCTGTTAAGGTGCTGAGATCAAAATGTAACACATTTCATTTTAAAGCCGGTTTTATTGCAGGTTTCAGGAATAAATCTGCACTAAACCTTCAGTGTTTCCCTAATTTGTTCTGGAAGCTGTTTTACAGGTGAAACGATTAGTTGATTGATTGATTAGTTGACTATTTTGATCATCAATTAACTGTTGCGGTCATTTTTCACGTTTCTCCAATGAGAGGATTCCCTGCTTTCCTTTGTCATACATCACTGTAAACTGAACATCTTTTATATCTTTTGGTTCGTCTCTTTCACTAGTTCCAGTCACGAGGAGCAGTGGTGAAGTAACAGGATGCATTATATACATGACCAGAAGCAAACAGTAGATCAGAAAACACACGTAAAGATACGTTACCGCCCCCTAGTGTTCACTGATTCATTCGAGCAAAGCACAAAGTATTATGGGATGTCCACGATGCAGTGTGGTGGTGATGAAGCAAAGTTAAGTTTTGTGTTAGCTAGATTTAGGTCTTACACACACACCACATTTCTTTTTAAATCCTCAACCTTATTAGATGCTACTGGGCAGCACAGTGACTCACCTGAAGAAGACGTTGAAGCCGAACATGGTGAACATGATGGCCAGGTAGCCCAGGACGCCCACTGCATAGCTCAGCTTGTAGATCAACAGGAACCACTTGTACACCATCCTGAAAAACACACAGACAGTCAGAATTAAATTAATTCCTACACACACACACACACACACACACACAGCCAGATGGTATCGCAGTGATTGGTGGGTTAGGTATAAAGACCCTGTTCTGAACAACTAACAATTATAGTCATCATTAATCCATCTGCCCATTGTTTTCGGTCCATAAAAGAGTGACAAAAGCCCAAGTTTGACATGTCAAGACGTGAACACATATACGACAGCGGCACAGACAACCCGGTGATGAACATCAGGGTGTTTCGAGAGTCTCGCCCATCGCTCCTCTCACCGCGGCGTCCTGCAGGACAGCGGCTTGCGAGTGGCTCTGAAGATGACGTAGCTGGTGACGACGGAGAACATGCCCCACATGGACAGAAACCTCCACCAGTAGAGTTTGATGGTGAAGTAAAGGGGAACGACCCACATCTGGACAAGAGTCACCAGCTGAGGAGGAGACGGACAGTTTATTACATGTCGTATCTTTTACCTGCTCAATGTTTTTCTCCATATTCTAATTTTCCTGCGTCTTTAGTTTATTCTGCACATAAGACATGTCGCACGTCTTGTGGAGTTTTTCTCTCATCTGAATCGAGGATCTACGAATACAAACTTGTTAAATGTTACAGGAGAACTTCATGTCCAGAGTGCAAATTTAGCTGAAGATTGTGTCCATTTGTTGCCGTCATGGAATTAAACCTCACTACCTCTGCGCCTGACAACAGTTTGAGTGTGTTGAGACACAAATCCACCCAATGTCCCCCCCAGTCTCCTTCCTTTCTCACATTGTAGGAGCGGTGGTGCCGCTGCTTCCACTGCACCAGGACTATCTGAGCCACCACCAGCGTGGCGACGAGGATCAGCACCATCTCTGCATGCATGGCCTCGTGACCCCTGTGCTTCACATGCAGACGCTCATGCTGCACCCTGGGGTGGAGAAAGACAACAGAGGCGGGGTGAAGCGTCATTTCGTGATATGTACCCCTGTATTACTGATGCAGATTGTGGCTGAACGCCTGCAGGACTCACTTCCAGTTTTCTCTGTGGGTCATTTTCAGCAGGTCGTCCTGTAACAGAAACAGCAGCTGGGGGGTTTGTGGGTCCCACCGGACACTTTCATGTAGGTTAATACAACTCGCGCCCCCCCCCCCCGCGTTAATACAATACGTTGAACCATGAAAGCAGGCGTTCCTGGTCCGCCACGTCCCGGGCTCGGCTCGGCTAGCTCGGGACGTTAGCCGCTAAAAGTCTCGTCTGTTGAGGTTTAGAGCGCGCGAACAGGTGCGTCATTAACTCGAGCTTACTCACCTGGGGGTGCACGCCCGCCATGGGTAGCTCCTCGATGTCTCCCGGCGGAGGCCAGCCGGCTAGCACCGCCGCGTCGCTGTACGGAAGGCCAGGAGGGTCAAAACCGTCAGTGAACACTGCGCACACACACACACACACAAGGCTTTAATACAGAACAGTTTTCATGTTCTGTTAAACCTTTTATGCAATTTAAAGTTTGTTACCTTGTTCTTACTTTAACACTGTGCATCCACAGATTGTTTAAGCACATTTTAATACCATAATGTGCCAACAGAAGCTGCTGACGTCAGCAAGAAACTTAAGGTCTTCAAAAGGAAAAAATTGGATTTCTTCACCGATTCATGATCACATCACTGCTGATCGAACTGGGCAGATAATGAGGTAATTTGCTTACAAACAAGAAATGAGACGAGATAATTCACACAGATGCTTTTATTTTAGAGGTTCTTTAAAACAAAGTTTGAGTTCTTTCCCTTCGTATTCAATGTTTCCAATCTCACATTAAAGATTGTGACACCATCAATTCAATTCAACTTCAGTTAGATCTTTATTTCTTCGTAAGCAACAAAAACTTTGAAGATGGTGGGAGAATCCTCCTCCTGAAGCGACGGTGAAGAGAAATCCTCGTTCATGGTCGACCTGTGAGGAAGACAAACGTTAGTAACAGACGAAACCTTTGGAGCCGATGGTCTCAACCAGGACTGAACTCGCTCAGACATCCAAGGAAGGTTTGGACCGTCTCTGGTCTAAAGACCTCTGGTGGAAACTACGAATGGCAGGAAATAATGTCATCACAGCGACACGACGTGAGCAGGACTCAACATGTAGACCGAGTGGGATTTACAGATTCACAGAGCAGCTACTTTAACAGTGCACATATCGTAATCCTAAACACATACACACCATCTTCACAGGCCATGATCAGCACCACCGTTGACGAGCTCGCTGGTTTAACTGTGACGGAGACGTTCACCCTGAAAGTGAGACGGAGATAAAGTTAGCTCAGAAAGCAAAGAGGCGTTACGAGACAAGTTACGGGCTTTTATCGTTCGCTCAGACATCCAAGGAAGGTTTGGACCGTCTCTGGTCTGAAGACCTCTGGTGGAAACTACGAATGGCAGGAAAAGGCATCATCACAGCGAACTGTAGGTTCTCAATCTGTACATTAAACCTGGACTAGATTAACAAACATATGTTGTTTAAAAGGCAATTACGTACCAGGTGACAACCACCATCACCGGTGACGCTTCCTCAGACCGGACAGACAGCAGCACGGCCAGCAGAGACTGGCTCTCTGAAAGAAACATGACGACAAGTCAGCAGTGAAGCTAAAGACAGACAGATTATATTCACGTCTTTTAAATTCGCTCAGACATCCAAGGAAGGTTTGGACCGTCTCTGGTCTGCAGACCTCTGGTGGAAACTACGAATGGCAGGAAATAATGTCATCACAGCGAATTTCAGCAACCAGCCGACAGATAAGCAGAGGTTTTTAATAAACCTCGTCTAGTTATAAAAAAGGTATTTACAGGATTCAAAAAGTCAAATTCTGAATTCTTAAGACCTTTTTTTTTTTTTAAACAACTATTTAAAATGGTACCTGAACTGAATTTAAGACCAGTTTTTAAAATAAAGGCTAAAGCAGCCTATAATCCCTGTAGTGCTGAAACAATTTGTCAAATTATCAAGTGGCCGAATATATATTATCCACTACGACTGCAACTAAAGATTAGTTTCATCGTTGTTTAATAGTCTTGTTTGTTGTGCATAAACATACCAGGACCTCCAATAACTAAATAAAATACTGTATAATTGTAATAGAAAAGTGTGTAATACCAACAGGCCTGTAATTTAGATAAAATTATTAGATCTCATTTGAATATTGGATGTTTTTTGAAAAGTCTAATACGTGCAACATCCAGTTGTCTGTATCAGAATAAAGAACACAGCGAGCCTTTCACCTGATTAAAGTAAACAGAAAGAAAGGCGACTCCGGGTCAGAGATACACACCTACTGTACTCCACAGGTGATGCCCTTCAAACACTGTCCCGATGAGACGGCCTCAAACCAACATCCAGACACTCGTCTCACATCCAGCCTGGAAGTAAGATTTATTTAGTTATGACGACGTTAAAAAGACAAAAATTAGCAACGTTTCCTTCAGTCGCTCAGACATCCAAGGAAGGTTTGGACCGTCTCTGGTCTAAAGACCTCTGGTGGAAACTACGAATGGCAGGAAATAATGTCATCACAGCGACACGACGTGAGCAGGACTCAACATGTAGACCGAGTGGGATTTACAGATTCACAGAGCAGCTACATTAACAGTGCACATATCGTAATCCTAAACACATACACACCATCTTCACAGGCCATGATCAGCACCACCGTTGACGAGCTCGCTGGTTTAACTGTGACGGAGACGTTCACCCTGAAAGTGAGACGGAGATAAAGTTAGCTCAGAAAGCAAAGAGGCGTTACGAGACAAGTTACGGGCTTTTATCGTTCGCTCAGACATCCAAGGAAGGTTTGGACCGTCTCTGGTCTGAAGACCTCTGGTGGAAACTACGAATGGCAGGAAAAGGCATCATCACAGCGAACTGTAGGTTCTCAATCTGTACATTAAACCTGGACTAGATTAACAAACATATGTTGTTTAAAAGGCAATTACGTACCAGGTGACAACCACCATCACCGGTGACGCTTCCTCAGACCGGACAGAAAGCAGCACGGCCAGCAGAGACTGGCTCTCTGAAAGAAACATGACGACAAGTCAGCAGTGAAGCTAAAGACAGACAGATTATATTCACTTCTTTTAAATTCGCTCAGACATCCAAGGAAGGTTTGGACCGTCTCTGGTCTAAAGACCTCTGGTGGAAACTACGAATGGCAGGAAATAATGTCATCACAGCGCACAGACGCGAGCAGTTCAGGAGGTCACACCAAGACTGGAAACACGATCTTGAATTTGTCGGCCATATGGGCTCCAATCGTTTTCTAAAACAACTAAAACCTGGAAATTTGGGTCCATCAGATCCTCACAACTTTATGCCGACATTCAATTTTATCAGGATGAAATGTGTGAAATTCAATTTATTGTTTTAGTCCAATTTTGCCATTTTCACATAAGTGTGAGTATTTGCTGCTTTTCTGTATTTTATAGCATTTTAAATGATATATTTTAGTGTTTTGAAGTGTTGGGCAGACAAAAGACGTCGCCTTCGGCCTGCAGATGTTTCACTTTTGTGGCGTTTTCACAGACTAAACAATCAATGGAAAAAGAATAAAAATTAAAATTATTGGTGCAGCCCTATCTTTTATTTTTGGGAGGAATAATGGGATTTTTTGGTCTTATTGTACAAATCATCAACTTCATTAAAAAAAAAAAAATAAAAAAAAAAAAGGTATTACGCAGTTCATCAGGCCGGTCACTGCACACTTTAACAAACCGGTCAGCTCACCTGTGCCCAGGTTCAGTGGCGCTCCTGAGGGATTGGTCGCATCATCCATCGCCACACAGCCTCTGTACGGTGTCCCTGAAGGTCATCGTCCCCGGTGAACCCTGTTAGGACATTTACGGCGTTAGAAAACCAGCAACCTTCTCGTCCGACTGAGCCAAATACACCCAGCACGCCAGGATGGTTTTCGGTCTTCTATAAGCTGCTGATTAAATATTTCTCTCCGAGTAGACGCCTGCTTTGTTGCAGAAACGCTCAGACATCCAAGGAAGGTTTGGACCGTCTCTGGTCTAAAGACCTCTGGTGGAAACTACGAATGGCAGGAAAAGGCATCATCACAGCGAACTGTAGGTTCTCAATCTGTACATTAAACCTGGACTAGATTAACAAACATATATGTTGTTTAAAAGGCAATTACGTACCAGGTGACAACCACCATCACCGGTGACGCTTCCTCAGACCGGACAGACAGCAGCACGGCCAGCAGAGACTGGCTCTCTGAAAGAAACATGACGACAAGTCAGCAGTGAAGCTAAAGACAGACAGATTATATTCACTTCTTTTAAATTCGCTCAGACATCCAAGGAAGGTTTGGACCGTCTCTGGTCTGAAGACCTCTGGTGGAAACTACGAATGGCAGGAAATAATGTCATCACAGCGCACAGCAGAAGCACGTTTAAAAGAAGTTAGTAAGACCTAAAGTTAGAAAAGGTTTAGATGCTCCCCGACACCTTAAATATGCTCAGACTTCAGTTTATTCGTGATAGAAGTTGAGTTTCGGTTGGTTTAGTGTTCATCGGGGCGCGAGACGTTGGGCTCCACGTGTTCACCTGCTGGAAGCCACAGGAGCTGAAACACCTGCTGGGCTTCATGTTTCCAAGGCTTTAAATCTCGAACACGGGCCGAGCTTCACCACTGAAGTCCCGACTACCAGCGGCCGCTTTAATCCGCCACTGCTGTAAACACGAAATAAACCCGCCAGCAGCACAACGTGTTGCTGCGGAGACGATCTGCGACCATCCGTCTCATAAACTCCTCATCCGCGGCAAATGTCGCCGACTTACGCTTCCACATATTGTGATTAACACGGACAACCTTCCATTTGAGGGTTAAAGTCAAGTTTAAAGACATATTTACCGTCAAGCTCAGAGCCGAGTCCGCGCTGACCGCCGTCCAGGTCCGACTGACTCCGCTCCGCTTCCCGCTCCTTTTTGTTCCGTCACGGCGGCCGCTTACGGCTCAATGGCGCGTTACCGCCACCTGCTGGACTGGAGGACGAACCGCAATATCTCCACATGTAAACTGTATCCAGAATCACTCACTAAACTAATTAATGTGTAGTTAATTATCTGATCTGTCACTTCTCCATGGCTTTGTTAAGGCAATGTTGACATGTTAGAATTTGTTTTACAGATGTTTATAGATAGTCAGTGATTATCAGTTTTTGAAAATCAATTTTATTATTTATTTAATATTATTAATGTAGTTATTGAGTGCCAACAGTATTTGTATTTACTACTAATAATACATATGTCAAATAATATGCACAATTAACACCACAAATATTAATAATACATAATCTAATTCTAAATCTAATAATAAATAGAATATAAATTATATGTGATGTATATTATTAAAAATAATTGTATTTATGTAGCACAACTCCTGAAAACAGCAGAATATACTTTACTCAAAAAACAAAAAAAAGACATAATAATAATAATAATAATAATAAATGTAACAATAGTAATAGTAAATTAATGAGAAGTAATTGTAATAATAACTATGAGTTAAAAATAAGAAAATTACGGAAAGTAAGGACGTGAAAAAAGAAGTGCCATCTAACGAAAATCTGGTGAATGAACAATAAAAAGACATGATTTCACAATTAATTTATTGTTTAGTTTACTCTTTTTATTTTATTTCATTAGAAAAATAGAAATAGTGATGAACGTTTTTGAGTTTAAAAGAGAATTATTTTGAGTTGATACAAGTGAGATCAGAGGGGAGAGAGATAGCTGACAGACAGACGAACCAATCACCTCTCTGCTTTTCTCCTCTCCCTCCTCATTGGTGGATGCTGTAGCGAGGCCCGATGGATGCCCCCCTCTCCTCCCTTCTCCCCACCCTCCTCAGTCTGGTGCTGCTGCTGCTGCAAGCTGCTGGTGTTGCCGTGACGATGATATCCTCCCCCCTCCCACACACACACACACACACACACACACACACACACACACAGTAGAGAGCAGAGGGAGCAAACAAGATGCTATCATGACGCGATGGCTTCAGGCTGGGAAATAGACACTCTCACACTCATCGCCTGCGTCTTATAGGACAACATGGTGAGTGCTGGCTTTCTTTTTGTAGGGTGGGGGGTGAGAGGGCAGAGGGGTGGATGGATGGATGGAGGGATGGGTGGAGGAATGTTTGGGGGTGACAGCAGCATCTGTAGCATGGTGTGCTTTCCTGAGAGAGAGGGATGAGGGAGGGAGGGATGGAGGATGGGGACAGATTGCAGGATGAACGAGGGTGGAGGACGAATGGATGAACGAACACAGGCACAGAGTGATCCACCTCAGCTTTAGAGCAAATACGTGTGTGTGTGAGTGTGTGTGTGTGTGTGTGTGTGTGTGTGTGTGTGTGTGTGCTATCAGGCCTGTATGTACTGCACGTTAGCATCCTGAGTGCTAACTGTGGCTGGAGGTACGTCACTTCTGTGAACTGAAACTGGGCTGATCCCCTCTGATTTTTACAGCTATGGATGGATTATTGAACGGGCATGCTGGGCGCAGGCCCAGGGGTCCAAAAGGGGTCAGGGGGCCCTTAGGCCAGGGCCTCCGTATGAAGTGACAGTTATTATACAACATTTCTTGTTGGAAAATCAATCACCGGCTACAAAGAGACAGAATGGCCACAAAAAGATGCAAAATGACCACAAAGACACAAGAAACAACCACAAAAAGACACAAAATGACTACAAAATGATGCAAACGACCATGAAGAGATGCAAAACAACTACATAGAAACTCAAAATGACCACAAAGACACAAGAAACAAGCACAAAGAGACACAAAACGACCACAAAGAGACATAAAATTACTACAGGAGACGCAAACAACCATAAAGAGATGCAAAATGACTACAAAGACACAAGAAACAAGCACAAAAAGACACAAAACAACTACAAAGACATGCAAAATGACCATTAAGAGACAAGAAACAACTACAAAGTAACACAAACGACCACGAAGAGATGCAAAACGACTATGAAGAGACATAAAGACACAAGAAACAACCACAAACACACACAAACCGACTACAAAGAGACACAGAATGACCACAAAGAGACTGCCTGCTGTTTGCTGCAGGTAATCATAATCACCCAAACTGTACATTTTCTAAAATATCTTGAAGTCAGACACCACCGGGTATGTTATCAGTTAGGAATCTGGTATCTGACCATAAAGCTTCTGCATGTGTACAGTGCTAAAACGTAGGTTTGTGGGAGTGTAAAACCCCTTTTAAAACCAACATCTTTCATTTGTAACATCACTAAAAGAAACATGAATAAACTGGAAACCCAGCTACAAAGACGAGACAGAGGAGAGAGAGAGAGAGGGTGAGAGACCTGCAGAGTGACCATGAACTTTCTCATGAGAATATGTTTCTCATGTCAGATTACTAGCGTGTGTGTGTGTGTGTGTGTGTGTGTGTGTGTGTGTCAGTGTGACGTCACACAGCAGATTTACTGACAAGCTCTTCAGAAACGGGTTTGACTCTCGTAGTTCTGTCTCAGCCTGCAGATGCTGCTTAACTGAAATTCATTGTTATTGAGTTTCTGGCTTTATTTTAAATCTCACAGTGATGTAATGGAGTCTGGTCTGTTGAGCCAAGATGACGTAAGTAGGTTTCAAATCAGCTAAGCGTGTTTTAGTTTGTAAGATACCTCATCTCAAATCAAGTAATCAAGCAACCAAACTAGGTTGTGTGATGGTGCAACAAGATTAAATAAAAGCTCTGCTATAACTCTGGTACATCAGGAGATTTTGTGGCATTCATGTTATTTTTACGAATGAGTTTGTTTCCTCTGTCTTCACTCACTGCGTGGCGTTTCTGTCCAACAATATTTGTATTTTTTTTGTCTTTCCGGCAGATTGAGGCATGAAACATTCAACAGCAGAGAGAGTTTGTACAAAACCATCAGAAACTGATTCCCAAAAATGATTTCCCATCATCCTTCGTGGACGCTGACGCTGACGTTTAGCAGGTACAATGTTTACCATCTTAGTGAATCAGTTGCTAATTAGCACCAAGCATTTAGACATAAACCAAAGTATGATGGCGCTAGTCATTAAGTAAGTCATTACGATTCATCCTGAGGGGAACACGAATATCGGCACCAAATTTCATGGCAGTAGTTGTTGAGATATTTCATTCTGAACTAAAGTGGTGGAATGACCAAGCTAAAGGTTAACAAATTACATTTTCACCAGCTGGAGTGAAAATAATTACTGTCTGTAGGTTTTCTACTGAGAGATAAAAGCTGGGCATTGAGCTGAATTTGTCATCAAAAAGTTGTCGCTTTGAGTCCCAGGCTTCTTCCCAGAAGACAAAGGGAGCGAGCAACGTACTGCCATCCCTTTTACAACATTGCTCCAGCAGAGCTGAGGCTGCATGTGACACAGAGCTACAGAGCAGTTGACTTTCTCTCAATAATTAATGGCTACAGTACAATAAAAATCAAATACGTTAAGGTGGAGTGAATAAATCCTGCACTCCTGAGAGTCAGCGGAAATTTATTGCACCGCGATCTGTAGCGAACATTAAACTGGGCAGTTCAATGTGGCAGGGCAGTAAATACACACACACACACACATTATTATTTACATTTTACTTCTATGTGAGGGCTAAAGCCAAGTCTTAACCCTCAAACTGCCCTCTGAAGGAGTGAGGACCAGAGCTTTTCAGGAATAAACGGCAGAAAAATGGTTGAATCAAAAGTATTTACACACCAATACACTACACTGCAGGCTACATGTGCACTGTTGAACTCATAAGTTTCTATTTATAAGATCACGTGTTTACATTGTACTACTAAGTTGGTTTGAAGCGTCAATATCTGAGTGTGTTTTCAAGGCTTTATCAAAGAGTGTCAGCCAGACGATCACAACAGGAGACAGAAGAAAAGCAGCTGTGGAGCGAATAAAATGCTGTAAATGTTACATTTCAGCAGATCAACATTTTGTCTTGCTTCATTCAGTAATACATATGTCCTTTAATTGTTTGCCATAAAAATAAAGTATATGCTGCAATTGTCCACAGTGCATCTAAACAAACTCACATTGTTTTAATGAGATCAGATTTAAAAAGTCTTTCTCCATCATGTCAGGAGCAACCTGTGATCTGATTTCCTGCTGCACTGCACAGGACACAGTCATGTTGTTCAGCTCTCTGAGGAGTCGGAGGTGTGCAGCCCGTCACTGTTCACAATAAAAGCTGCCTCATGTTTCTCCAGCTGAGTGCTTTTAATGTGAAGCAGCAGCAGTAGGAAGTGTTGTGCTAGCATTAGCAGTGACTTCATCCAGCTGTGGTTCAGCTGTAAACAGTGAGGCTGCTATCAATGAGACAAAATGACACTGGATGACATGCTGCATCATTTCCTGTCAATCCCAGGAACGGTGGACTCCAGCACCGACGATAAAAACCACTAGGCTATACAGCGAGGTCACTACTGAATGTAAACACAAACACGCAAAGCATAAATGCACACGCACACACACACACTCAGACACACTCAAACACACAATTCCCAGCAACTATCTCTGTGAATCCACTTAACATAAAACATGATGAATAGATGCATTTATGGGAAATTGTAGAGAAAAGAAAGAAAGAAAGAAAGAAAGAAAGAAAGAAAGACAGGGTTCAATTGTCTCTCGCTCTGTAAGTGACAGTTACAAACAGTCACCACAGTATCACAAGGCCCAGACACACACACACACACACACACACACACACACACACACACACACACACACACACACACACACACACACACACACACACACACACACACACACACATTGCAGATAGAGCCTCACTGTTGCCCCATAATCCTTTGCAGCATTGTACTTCAGGGTGTAGCAGTTATGTGTGTCTGTGTGTAAAATGTATTTTTGTCTATCTGAAAAATTAACTTATATGTATTAGCATCAGAGAATAAAAATAAAAACAGACAGAAAATATCAGAGAAAAAACTGTCCGTGTGTGTGTGTGTGGGTGTGTAAGGTCACTTTCATGTCAGGGAGGTTGTGTATTCTGGGCAGAATATTTGGGGGAGGAGGTGTTAAAACTGGATTATGTACAACATCACAGGCAACTCATATCCATAATCCCTCCCCTTTATACATTATTCATAAGAATATTCAGCTCATATTTTACACACATATAATAAAAATACAGAGACATGAAACCGAAAACCAGGAAAAAATGACACAAAGGAAAAAGAACAAGATGGAGAGCAGAATTTAAATACATTTTAAAATTAAAGCCTGAACATAAGGGGGAAATGATTAAAGTTTTAATTTAAAACAATGGTCATAGCCACTAAGACTTTACCCAACATTCACCCAGCAGACCTTCATTTTAATTTCTAAATTGCAGCTCAAAGAAAGACAGAAAAGCATTTTCCCAATGACTGATTCACGTCTACAGAGTTTAAAAATATGCTTAACATTTATTTTTCTTAAATTTGTTTCTTTAGGGAAACATATAATAACCAACTAAATAAAAAAAAGTAAATACTGCAAACTACAACCTCAGTAATAAACATATTATTACCTCTCTGACAGTGTCGATCAAAACTGAACATTATTCTCTTTGTAAAGGCAGCTGATATGTTGGATTGCATTAGATTTTACAGGTGTCCCTAATAAACTGAGTCTATTCAATAAATCAAATATACATTTTTTCCAAATACGTGATGAAACCAATGTTTTAATGTTCTGAAATTTGTTTCTCTTTCAAGTCAGCGTCTGACCCATCCCAGCGGGAGTTCTCACCTCACTTAAATTATTATTTTTTTAAATGACACACAATTTTAGAAAATGACATTTTATTATTTATTTAGTTTTATTTAATGGAGAGTCTTAGGCTACATCCCTCCATCTGTAATGGGCACTTCTGTCAGATGTCCAGTACAGCGTACATTTTAGTACATTTCTTGAGTTTTCTTTTTCTTCTTTCTTCTATTTTAGGATTAAAGGGCCCATGACTGCTGCACTTTTTGTTGTATCTCACCCTCACCCCTCCCCATGCAGTCTGTTACCATAGAAACCACAGCCTCACTCCTGTCTCTCTCTCTCTTTCCATCACTTTGAAGACATTTCGGTGACCTACATTACTGCTCTCAGGACCTCTTTATTAGTGTCTTACTCTTCATTCACTTCCCCTGTTGGTCCTTACATGCCACCCCCCCCCCTTCTGTGGATCGTGCCATCTGTTCTTGTACCGGCTGCACGCGTTCCCCATACAGAGTGTACCATCTGGGAGTTAATTAGGGGTGCACAGTGATCTGATGCACCACCTGGGAGGAACATATGGACATTCCTAAAGAGGGGAAGGGGAAGGCAGACTGGGATGTGTGGTCTCTAAGAATGTATGACTCCATGATCGACTGCTCTCACACAAAAGACAGAAACATCGTGTAGTCTGATCTCCGCATTAGACAGCAGGGAAACACCCTCAATGCAGTACAGTCTGGGGTTTTCCCCTTCTTCTCTCTACAGTCAGAGTTCTGTTGGAGTGTCATCTAGTGGTGCTTGTAAGAAGTGCAGCTTTAGGCACACCTTGTTTCATAGTGAAACTACATTTGAAAATGAACCTCAGCTCATTTCACTTTTACACGCAACATTAATGAACAACAGCCAAAACAGCAAATACTCCCTTAAATCATAAAACTTATTACACATGACATGATAGGGACAAACACAGTCAGGAGTTAAGAGCAGAAGTGTTTTTTTTTCAACATCCATGTTTATCTGCTTTTCCACCTAATCCTCATCCCTCTCTTTTCTCCACAGGACTCAGCGGAGTCCCAGTTTGAACCCTCTGTGAATTAAATCAACACCAAGGTCTGTTGTTTTTCCCCAAATCAGACCCAAAGAGGATTGACTTTTTGGTGTTGTATTGCTCTGGGAATAGACAACACATGGAAGCAGAAGGACGCCTGGACCCCCTTTTTACCCAACAGGAATGTAATGGAATAATGTACACCAAGTTTCACTGAATGCAGGCTCAAATAAAGGGCATGTCTGAAGTTTTAGCCTCTCCTCAAGACATTAAAGCTCTGACAAAAGTGGATGATTGTACACTAAAATCACCAAAAAACAAGACCTACGTCTGATTTTCCAGCACTCTTTTCTGGGTGCTGTGTGGAAAAGTCCTGCAGGCAAGGGGCTACATGGAGGTTTGATCCCTCAGATTTGATTGCAGGGGTGTGTCTGAATGTAAAACCCCTCCTCTTGGCTGCAGAGAGAGATCATTTAATGTTGACAACAAAAGCCATGCCTCTCCTAAGATCCAACATGTGCCAAGAGTTATCATAAGGAGTTCATTTGAATGTTTTGCTCCTTCCTCCTGCAGGCACAATGGAATAAAGTGTGAGACAGAGTTTACTAAAGCAAACAATACAAACAGACAGTAGGAAACATTGCATCTGAACATCCAGCCCCTTCCCCTGGCTGCAGTGTGGAATAAGGGGTGTGTTCGGAGGTTCACCCCCACCAGGCTGCCACTCGCAGATGGAGGCCCACCAACACTCCCCAGATAGCAGTAGTGAGGAGTGCACCGTCCTGGAGGCTCCGCCCGGCAAAAACGCCTGCCCCCAACATGCAGGGAAGGTAGGAATGCAGTTGTTCTGTGTTTTCATTTTTATCTCCAAAAAATCTGTTTATGTGTGGTGACGACACGTGCATACCCTGTATAGATTCTGGGATTTCTAGCAACTTTATATCACACTCTAGTTTTGCAACTCAGGTACTGCTGTGTCTACCCGCAGATTTGCCTGTCAACCAAAACATCACACAAAACAACAAGCAAACGCTAGCGCATATGTCAGTAGCCAAAACATTCAAAGTCATTCTGAAAAGTTCATGTCTTGACACGTCCATCACTATTTATTATAGTTTCTTTAAAAAAATCCAACTTTTGAAACTTGAGTAAGCACAAACAATGAGGTTGTTTGCTACCTGAAGAACTTTGGATTCTGGACTAAAGTTGAGACCCGAACCCAGCTTATACCTGCATATGTCCTTACCCGAATGACCCTGACAACCTGACCTTTATAATTCATATTTTTGCTTTATTTCCTGACTGTAAGCTGCACATACTGGCTACACTTTGTCTCTTTCCCTCTTCCCACTGGGGACAGAATATCTTGAGAAAGACATTTGAAAATAACCAAGTTTGAACCCGACTCAAGGCCCAAGCTTGAAACCTGTCGAGTTCAGGTTGAGTAGCAGAGCTCTACCACAGCCTTGCATCCTCACTGTAACTGTATCCTCTGTCCGCTCTCTTTGTCTGCCACCATGCTCACCTTTTAATCTGCAGGTGGCAGAGTTGTACTGTTCGGCCTGCGAATGTGCGCTGTGTGAGGACTGTGTGTCAGCCCATGAAGAGCACCCTAAGGTGGCCCTCAGTCAGGCCCTGGAGCAGCACCGTAGCGGCCTGCAGGAGAGGCTGGGGGCCGTCCAGAACAGGTACAAGTCGCACACTGTAAGGACGGTATTCTTGTAATCAGGATAAAGTTATAATGGTGATGTAAATGGTAAAGAGATCCTTGGTTTTGAGTGTTTTTGTGCTGCTTTTTACTTATGTATGAAATTTATAATAACTAAATCTATATTTATCTCTCCAGACTCCCTCAGATTTCAGACGCCCTGTCTTTCGTTAAGGAGATCCTCCAACAGCTGACCAATCAGAGAGCTTCCATTGAAGAGGACATCCAGTCGAGCTTCGAGGATCTGCACAAGCAGCTGGATGTGCGGAAGAGTGTCCTGCTGATGGAGCTGGAGGTCACATATGGACTCAAACAGAAGGTCGGCTGCAAGATTTTTGGAGGCCAAAACAAGATTTCGGTCATCTGGCAGAGTTTAAGAATGAAGAATCTTTTATGGTTGTAAAAGTAGAGCCTCACATCAAAAACATCATATGTGTCATCTGTGTCCAGGTCCTCCAGGCCCAGTTGGACAGCCTCGTCCGGGGAGAGGGGGACATCACGGCCTCCTGTTCCCAGACGGAGGAGGCTCTGGCTGGGGAGGCCTGTGTGGCGAGCCTGCAGATGGAGCGGGAGCTGCAGGAGAAGCTGGGGGAGCTGGCCGGCCACGGCATGCCATTACAGCCGGAGGAGAACGACCAGCTGGATCTGGTGATGGAGACGGACGGGCTGAGGAAGTCTATACACAATCTGGGGACCATCGTCACGACCAGGTGAGACCACGCTGACACAGAATATTCAGGCCTGAGCTCAAAAAGCATTTTTGCGTTTAAAACCATTTGTTCCACTCTCATCTTCCTCCTCTTCCTCAGTGCGGTGGCAAGCCAGAGCGAAGCCATGGGCGCGGGCCTGGAGCAGTGCACTGTGGGACATCCTGCCTCAGTTACCATAGTGACAAGAGACAAGTCAGGAGGAGCCTGCAAGAGTGGCAACGCAATCCTTTCAGCTGAGGTTTGTTTTTTACACCCACACACAAATAAAATGTAGCTCAATTCTGTGGACACATTCACAATAAATTACTAAACTTTCCCCATGTGTTAATCCAGGTCTTCACCCCAGACGGCAGCATAGTGGACGGTGAAATAGTGGACCACAAGAATGGAACTTATGAGTTTGTGTACATAGTGCCGAAGGAGGGCAGCTTCTCATTGGCTCTCCGTCTGTATGACCAACACATCAAAGGAAGCCCCTTCAAACTGACTGTCAGCAAGGTGTTAGAGGCAGAAGTAGAGGTGGGTGGAGGGTCAGTGTTCATGAAGAACAAGGCTCATGCAACATAATTCAAGCACTACGAACAATGTTTTCTAATTTAAATGAAACTTTAAATGATGAGCTAAATGGTTTCAAGTTAACATGCACATTAACTGAACCCCTAAAATTCATAACTGTAAGCAGTGTACTCTCCCTCCATCTCTAGGTGTCCCCCTCCACCACCACAGCAACCAACTCAGCAGCCTACGCCACCCCATCCACGGGCTCCTCTGAGGGGGCAAAGAGACGAGGGAAGTCCCCCGGTCAGAAGAAAAAGGGCTCCAAGAGGGCCAGCAGCGCTCTGGGCACCCCGCGACGCAAAACCCAAAACCCCATCGAGGATGACCTCATCTTCAGGATTGGTGAGACATTCATCTGAACAGAATAGTGCAGAGAAACCAGGAGATTTTTGTACTTTCTTTATTACAGCTATTGAAGCTAAAGCTATTACACTTTTGAAGATTTGTGTTTCCTGCTGGCTGCCATATTCTCAACTTTCTTTCAAAAATCCAAATTTGGACAACATGGTGGAGCCTAGTTGAGTCTAGTTTCCATGGTTAGAGTGCAAACAGGAACTGCTAGGACGTAATGCATGGCCTTTCATGGTGCAGATTCACCAAAACGTAAAGAACTATTGGCTCAAGGTGAAGCCGTCACCACTCCCTGACTCCATGGCACCATTATACTTCCTGTTTGCATCGCACAAAGTATAATGGGAACTGTAGTGCCAAAAGAAAAACAATAGGAGTGATTAAATGCATGAATGTAAGCTTTATGTATATATATTCTTTTTAATAACATTATTATGGCTTAGAATGTGCCATCAACATCGTTCTTATGTGTTTCAAATTGCTAAAAAACCTGTGTATAGTATCACTAACATGTAAATGGATGGAATTATGGAGTAATGGAGTAGTTCAACTTATCCTGAAAATAACAATATATGATGAAATCAGTGTTCATTTGATTTTTCCTGCTCTCTTCAGGAACAAAGGGGAGGAATAAAGGAGAGTTCACCAACCTACAGGGAGTGGCTGCCTCGTCCAGCGGCAGGATACTGATCGCTGACAGCAACAATCAGTGTGTCCAGGTACAGCACATTTTGTCGGCCGTCACTTCTTCAGATGGCTGTTTGAGGGTTCAGACTTGGTTTTAGGGTTAAGGTTGATTTTAGGTTTAGAAGCTAAGGTATGCATTATGTCTACAAGAGTCTCCCCACCCACTCCAGATTTTCTCCAACGAGGGGGAATTCAAGAGTCGTTTTGGGGTGCGGGGACGGTCGCCGGGGCAACTGCAGCGTCCCACGGGCGTGGCCGTGCACCCCAGTGGTGACATCATCATCGCCGACTACGACAACAAGTGGGTCAGCATCTTCTCCTGCGAGGGCAAGTTTAAGGTAGGTGTTTTTGGTTTTAATGGATGAAGGGTTACTGTAAGTTTGATTGATTCTTTTATTTCATTTTATTTAATCGAGCATCAGTATAGAAATATCGGATTTTACCTTTCAAGGCTGGTAGATTTTCTGATGCATATAAACAAATTGTTCAAACTCACGTCTTGTGTTTAGTTGAATGGTTCTTCCTTCTCATTGCTTGTAATTGGCGTCCATCAGGCGAAGCTTGGCTCTGGGAGACTTATGGGGCCAAAGGGCGTGTCCGTGGACCAGAACGGTCATGTGATCGTGGTTGACAACAAGGCCTGCACTGTCTTCATCTTCCAGCTGACTGGCAAGCTCATCACCAAGTTTGGTAGTCGAGGCAACGGTGACAAACAGTTTGCAGGTAGTGTTTGTTCAAAGAAATAGACTATCCAGAAATTAATAAAAAAGTTAAATGTCAGTTAAAATGTAAGCACTTGCAGCAGCTGAGGTACCATTTGGAGACTGGAAGCACTTAAGTGTCAGATGAAGTGTGAGCTCTGAAAGAAAGTGAAGTGCCTGTTGAAGTCACTGTCTAACCACTGACACCAATTAGCGCCAGTTGAAGTGTTAATGCTGAAAGCAGTTGACGTGTCAGTTGAAGAGTAATCACTGACAGCAGTTGAAGTTTTAGTTAAAGTGCAAGCACTTAAAGGTGATAAAGTGTCACTTGAGTTATAAGCTGTGAAAGTCGTTCAAATGTAATTTGAAGTGTAAGCAATGAAAGCAGTTGAGGTGCTAGCTGAACCACTGAAAGCACAACCTGTTTCTGTTGTTTCTGTCCTGAAGGTCCACACTTTGCAGCAGTGAACAAGAACAATGAGATCATCGTGACTGACTTCCATAACCACTCTGTCAAGGTAAAGCCTAACTGACTGAACATTACCTTATTATAGTTTTCCCATGCTCTGTTTAGAATGAAATGATACCTTTAGTCAAATGTTATCTAGGCGAACAGGTAGATATTTAATTTGTTGCTCAAGGACACTTTAACAGGAAACATGAATATGGATCCTGATATCTTTCTCTTTCTCTGTCCCGGTCAGGTTTTTACCCCAGAGGGAGAGCTGGTGTTGAAATTCGGCTCTAATGGTGAGGGAAACGGCCAGTTCAACGCTCCCACTGGTGTAGCTGTGGACGTTAACGGGAACATCATTGTAGCCGACTGGGGCAACAGCAGAATACAGGTACAACAGTGCTGTGCAGTGCTTGTCAACCTTTAATGACAAGAAGTCCCTTCTTGGGAGTGTCAGGAGTTTTAGCAGTTATCAAAACACATTTTTCTTGCTCTGTTCAAACATTTCCAGGTGTTTGACGGCAGCGGCTCCTTCCTCTCCTACATCAACACGTCAGCGGACCCTCTGTACGGACCCCAAGGTCTGGCTCTGACCTCAGACGGACATGTGGTGGTGGCTGACTCTGGCAACCACTGCTTCAAAGTCTACCGCTACCTACAATGATGGAGGCTTGGATGGAGAAATGAAGCGGAGGCAGGAGAGACAGACGGAGGGAGCAGGAGTGGAGAAATATGGTGCACGATGTCAAATTCTAGGACTTATTGCATGAAACTCTACCACTGCCTGTAACAATGGACAGAAAAGAGGAGGAAGCAAAGAAGAAGTATCATCATTACATCATTAACCTCAATGAAAATATGATCTAGTTTTGACATCTTTGATGAGGAAAGATGATGGATTTAAGAGTTTTCTGCCCTCATGCAAATGTGAGAAAAATCGCAGAATGGGACGCAGGAGTGATGCAAGGCTGGACTAAAAACAGTTATGCAATGACTGATTCATGATGTCAAGTTCCCTCTTTCTCCAAGTTTGGCAATGATAGAAAAGTGGAGGAGTGGAAGAAAAAAAGGCTTTAAAAAGAAAGGAAGAACAAATAAGGGTTGCAAAAGGGGATGACCAAAGCATCTTTGGAAACCACTGATCGAAGAAGTATCGATGGCATGAATAAATAAAAGATGGTGTTTTGGAGAGAATGGATTGGAGGATTAGAAGTTTTCTAATGGTCTACCTTCTCATATTGTGTGTAATAGACACAATCATGGCCAGTGAGCTAAAAGAGGTCTACGTCTTGGTTTGATATCATTTGTTACTCCGGGTCATTACCACAGATTTCCCTTCGGCTTTTGTAGCCTAGTTTCCATTTGTACACCAACACCAACTCTAACATTTGGAAGCTAACATTAGCTGCCTACTCTTAGAGCTTGTCAGGGAGCCCGTGAGCGAAGCACTTAACTTTGGTTGTACTGGGAAACTCCCAGCAGTGGATGTGTAAATCTGTAAGTATGAAGCAAGGAATTGCTTAAGAAGGGTATCCTCCAAGCCAAATTTCCATTGACTATATCTTTGAACGAAGATGCTATGGTCATGAAAAAAACATTATTAGACTAAGACATGGGCCACTTTTAGCCTGTTGTCCATTGTTTGTACATTAGGATTGTCTGAATATGGAATGTTTATTTTGTTTCTTGCCATGTGCTAGTATTCTTTACAAGTCTTAGGCAATAGATTCATCAATTGAAGTGATTGCTTGACTCTGATTCTGATTGCCTGAATGATTGATTCATTAGGTTGATTGACACGGTAGCTTTGACGAGCAGCATTGTCTATCTATGCTTGGTTTGAGTGTTAATATATTTTTCCTGAGAAATCAGCTGCAAGGAGAAAAAAAAGTCTATAAATCTATCCTATATATTTGTGAGAATACCTTTAATAATATCATGTAAAATTAATTAACAGATTTGGAATCAGTAACATTTTACACACTCGTTTCTGCTCGCCGTCACGGTAACGCAAGTCAAGAGGCCGGGGAGGAAATTCTAGAATGTTTCGATTCATTCTTCAACATTGCCAAGGATTCTAGAATGGTTTAAGAATTCTGAGAAGTGCCGGCTTGTACAATTCCACATGTTCTTCTCATCACCCATAAAACAATGCCTCAGTGTTCTAGAAGCATGCCTCTGTATTATGTGATTGTTGACATCAAACCACCACGGATTTCAACTGTAAGCTCCCATTTTACAAACATTTCACCCGCACCTAAGAAGATTCACAGCAACATTAAGTACAGTAAAGGTCATGAGACAAATGTGACATTGCAAAGCATTTACAAATTACTTTTGGAAAAAAGTGCTATATGATAGTAATAATAGTAATACAAAGCATTTACATCAATTATTAAATAGGCAAGAAAAGCATTTAAGTTACTCACATCAGCATTCAGCTGGACAGGTTTAACCTTTATCATCAATATACAGAAAACATCTTTGTCGACTAACAGATGTTTGTGGTAGAGAAAGTGATGTCCGATCAGTTATTTACATGATGTTGTCTATCAGTCTATTGAAGCAGGAAGAAAAAAAACAATAATCAATAATTATATACTATGTTCACAGCTGATCAAATGTTTTAGTGACCTTTATGTAAGGTATTACTTCTATTTATTTATTTGTCATTTTAATCTTTCTATCTTGCCATTTGATTGTGTTCCACCGTGTGCATTGAAATTCTTAAGTGCCCATTATATTTCTTCTTTTTGTACATTTTGTCTGTTTTGTTAAATCAAAATATGATTGTTGGTATTTGATACATTTTACATTGACTGTTGAGAGTGGACAAATCAGCATTTAAAGTTTTATTCTATTATTTTTGTCAAATGAAAGTTGTCATGCTGTGGGGGAAAATAATCCAGCTAGCCAGTTAGCAAAAACAGCTTGTTAGCGTTGCATTTCTGATTGAAACCAATGGACACTTAAAGCACAAAGCTAATACGTTTGCTGTAACTAAGAATACAACAGTACAATGACCAAGCTTTGAGCTGTCCAGGTCAGGAGGTTTATTTTGAAATGCTAATACTGTCTGTTTTGTAACAAAGGGTGCAACTAGTTATAAGCTAACTCAATAGCTTTTGGTTATTTGTAACCATTGATTTCAATGCTGAATGCTAACAAGGCTAGCTGTCCCTTTTCCAGAGAGCTAAGACAAAGTAGTTTTTAAAAACATCGTGATTAGTTCAATAAGAATAATAGATTCAAATGAAAGCTGTCCTTGACTTTGTTGAAGCGCCCAATAGTGCTGCTTCGCTCAACTTCGCTCATCAGCAGTGAGCTGGGAGCAGATTTTTGGATTTGATGGCACTATTGATTGTTTCAACAAAATCAGGCTGTGTTTCTTAAAGTAATCTGGGCCTTGTTTGTTGGAGATTCAGCCTTAATGTCAGTAATACATATGAATGTTTTTTTCAAAGTTGATCTGATGGAATTGCCTTCTCAGTAATCTTGATTTGAAATTCACTGCAAACATAAGTAAGAGTTAGTTAATAACCACTTCAAACAAATAGTTCTTTTGTAGACTACACATCCATTTGAGGGAACTTTTGTTCTGAAGTAAACATTTCACTAATGGAAAACTGTTAAAATAATCTTACAAAAAATGTCACAACAGAAAAAATCCACATTTGTCATTTCAGATATTTACACATGTGGCTTCATTGCCGGTGTGCACCATGAGATAACCAACATCAATGTTTCCCCCTCAAATGGATATGTAGTGTTTTGGAACTCAGCTGATCCATTTCTTACAGTGTCACTTGCCTGTATTTACTATCTGTCATGTCTGTTCACTGGTATGGACTGTCGCTTTAATATTCACACTCAACATTGAAATAAAGCATTGATTCCTAAACGGCAGCCCTTTGTTGTGGTTTGGTTTTCTGCATATTGAACAATCTCAGCGTGTTGTTTTTGAAGTCACCAAAATCACACCTGCACACAGACCGCTAACCCCCACCTCTGCAACACAGGGAAATGGAAAGACAGTTTCTACACAGCATTAAGGAAACAGACCAAATTTAATCAGGTGATTATTAATTGTTTTCAAATCTGTGGGCCTTTAACAGGAAAAGAGGATTCAATTCAATTCAGTTTATTTATATAGCGCCATATCATAACAAAGTTATCTCAGGGCATTTTTTCGAATAGAGCAGGTCTAGACCGACTCTTTATATTTACAGAGACCCAACAGTTCCCACCATGAGCAAGCACTATGCGACAGTGGCAAGGAAAAACTCCCTTTTAACAGGTAGAAACCTCGAGCAGAACCAGGCTCAAGGTGGGCGGTCATCTGCCTCGACCGGTTGGGTTGAAGGGGGAAGGGGGGAGCGGGAGAGAGAGAGCAGGAGGAAAGAGAACATACAGCAGCTCAATACAGCATAGATATGGTAATGGCATTGATGTTAACACCAACAGAAACAACACTAAGAGCAACACTATAATAGCAATACTAATAACAGCAACAACAGCAATAGCAGCAGCGGGTGCAGAGCAGGAACACGGGGGCAGCAGGCGGCAGCAACCACAGACCCAGACCCCACAGCTCCGGAGGCAGAAACACCTGCAGAAAGCAACAGAAGGGGAGGGAGAGAGAGAGAGGAGAGAAAGCACACAACTACGGGAAGAAGTTGAATTAATAACAAGCATTGATGGGATATGAGGGCGTACAGATGGAGAGGAAGAGGAGGAGAAAGGAGCTCAGTGCATCATAGGAAGTCCCCCGGCAGTCTAGGCCTATAGCAGCATAACTAAGGGGTGGCTCAGGGGTCACCTGAGTCAGCCCTACTATAAGCTTTATCAAAGAGGAAAGTCTTAAGCCTACTCTTAAATGTGAGGAGGTTGTCCGCCTCCCGTACACAAACTGGGATCTGGTTCCACAGGAGAGGAGCTTGATAGCTGAAGGCTCTGGCTCCCATTCTACTTTTAGAGACTCTAGGAACCACAAGGAACCCTGCATTCTGGGAGCGCAGTGCTCTAGTGGGGTAATAGGGTACTATGAGCTCTTTAAGATATGATGGTGCCTGACCATTTAGGGCTTTGAAGGTGAGGAGAAGGATTTTAAATTCTATTCTGGATTTTACAGGGAGCCAGTGTAGAGAAGCTAATATTGGAGAAATATGTTCTCTTTTCTGGTTCTTGTCAGTAAACGTGCCGCAGCATTCTGAATCAGCTGGAGAGTCTTAAGGGATTTATTGGGGCAGCCTGATAATAGAGAGTTGCAATAGTCCAGCCTAGACGTAACAAATGCATGGACTAGTTTTTCTGCATCTTTTTGAGATAGGATGTGCCTGATTTTTGCAATGTTACGTAAATGAAAAAAGGCAGTTCTTGAAGTTTGTTTTATGTGGGAGTTAAAGGACATATCCTGATCAAAGATAACTCCAAGATTCCTTACGGTTTCGCTGGAGGCCAGGGCAATGCCATCTAGAGAAACTATATCTTTAGATAATGTGTTTCGAAGGTGTTCGGGGCCAAGTACAATAACTTCGGTTTTGTCTGAGTTTAACATCAGAAAATTGCAGGTCATCCAGGTTTTTATGTCCTTAAGGCATGCTTGAAGTTTAGCTAATTGATTGGTTTCATCTGGCTTGATCGATAAATATAATTGGGTATCATCTGCATAACAATGAAAATTTATGGAGTGCTTCCTAATAATATTGCCTAAAGGAAGCATATATAAGGTGAATAGAATTGGTCCAAGCACAGAACCTTGTGGAACTCCTGTGACTAACTTTGGCGTGCATAGAGGATTCATCATTAACGGTACAACTGATATCGATCTGATAAATAGGATTTAAACCAGCTTTAGTGCGGTACCTTTAATGCCAATTAAATGTTCTAGTCTCTGTAATAGAATGTGATGGTCAATGGTATCGAATGCAGCACTAAGATCTAGTAAGACAAGTACAGAGACAAGTCCTTTGTCGGATGCAATTAGAAGGTCATTTGTAACTTTCACCAGTGCTGTCTCTGTGCTATGATGCACTCTAAATCCTGACTGAAAATCCTCAAACAGCTTGTTGTTGTGTAGAAAGTCACACAACTGATTGGCGACTGCTTTCTCAAGGACCTTAGAGAGAAAAGGAGGGTTAGATATAGGTCTATAATTTGACAAAATCCCTGGATCAAGAGTGGGCTTTTTAAGAAGAGGCTTAATTACAGCTACTTTAAAGGACTGTGGCACATAGCCTTTAAATAAGGACAGATTGATCATATCTAGTACATAAATGCTAACTAAGGGTAAAATTTCTTTAAGCAGCCTAGTTGGGACGGGGTCTAAGAGACACGTTGATGGCTTAGATGAGGAAATCATGGAAGTTAGTTGATTACGGTTGATGGGAGAAAAGCAGTCTAAATGTACAGGTTTTACAGTTGTTTCTAAGGTTCCTGTGTTTGAAGATAAGTCAGTACCAACTGAGGGCAGGAGGTGCTGAATTTTTCTCTAATAGTTAGAATTTTATCTTTAAAGAAGCTCATGAAGTCATTACTACTGAGGTCTATAGGAATACATGGCTCAACAGAGCTGTGACTCTCTGTCAGCCTGGCTACAGTGCTGAACAGAAACCTGGGGTTGTTCTTATTTTCCTCTATTAATGATGAGTAGTAAGCTGCTCTGGCATTACGGAGGGCCTTCCTATAAATTTTAAGACTATCTTGCCAGGCTAAACGTGATTCTTCCAGATTGGTGGAACGCCAATTCCTTTCAAGTTTTAGCGATGTTTGTTTTAATTTGCGGGTTTGCGGGTTATACCATGGAGCTAACCTCCTCTGTTTTATTATCTTCTTTTTTAGAGGGGCGATAGAGTCGAGTGTTATTCGTAGTGAGCCTGCAGCATTATCAACAAGATGATCAATTTGGGAGGGACTAAAGTTAGCATAGGAGTCATCTGTTACATTGAGACATGGAACTGAATTCAATGCCGATGGAATCACTTCCTTAAATTTAGCTACAGCACTATCAGATAGACATCTAGTGTAGGAATGTTTGCCTAATAGCGTGTAGTCCAGTAATAGGAATTCAAAAGTTAATAGAAAATGGTCTGATAAAAAGAATTCTGTGGAAAGACTATTAGATGTTCAATTTCAATCCCATAAACAAGAACAAGGTCGAGGGTGTGGTTAAAACAGTGAGTGGGTTTATGTACACTCTGACTGAAGCCAATCGAATCTAATAATGAGATAAACGCAGCACTAAGGCTATCATTTTCTACATCCACATGAATATTAAAATCACCTACAATAATTATTTTATCTGTTTTAAGGACTAAACCTGATAAGAACTCTGAGAATTCAGATAAAAATTCAGAATACGGTCCAGGAGCTCGGTACACTATAACAAATAGAATTGGCTGTACTGTTTTCCAGGTTGGGTGTGAAAGGCTAAGAACAAGGCTTTCGAACGAGGTATAATTTAATTTAGGTTTAGGTTCGATTAATAGGCTTGAGTCGAAGATGGCTGCAACTCCACCTCCTCGGCCTGAGCCTCGAGGAATGTGAGTATTAATGTGACTGGGGGGGTGGATTCATTTAGGCTGACATATTCACCTTGACACAGCCAGGTTTCAGTAAGACAAAATAAATCAATATTATGATCTGATATTAGATCGTTTACTAGAACAGCTTTAGATGAGAGAGATCTGATGTTTAAGAGTCCACATTTAATTCTCCTATTTTGTTGTACTGTTGCAGTGGAGGTTTTACTTTTTATTAGGTTTTTATGTGTAACTCCTCTTCTGTTTACTTTTGATTTAAATAATTCAAGTGGTCTGGGGGCAGACAACCTCTCTGTGGAGTTCAGGGTGGGTAACTGCTCTAATGGAAGCGCAGAGAAGCGTGTAGGACTGCAACTCTGCCTCCTGGTCTGGACCACAGACTGTATTAAGTCTATGGTCTGAACTCTGAGCTGTCATGGCTTTGGGCCACTAATAAATTCGGCCAGATTTCTAGATATGAGAGCGGCTCCATCCAAAGTGGGATGAATGCCATCTCTCCTAATCAGACCAGGTCTTCTCCAGAAAGTCCGCCAATTATCTACAAAGCCCACATCATTACCTGGACACCACCTCGACAACCAGCGGTTGAATGATGACATGCGGCTATACATGTCATCGCTAGTAAGATTAGGTAGGGGTCCAGAGAAAACTACGGAGTCCGACATTGTTTTTGCATATGTACACACCGACTCCACATTAATTTTCGTGACCTCCGATTGGCGCAATCGGCTGTCATTACCGCCGACGTGAATAACAATCTTTCCATATTTACGTTTATCCTTAGCCAGCAGTTTTAAATAGGATTCACCGTCTCCCGCTCTGGCCCCTGGGATGCATCTGACTGTGGCCGCTGGTGTCGCTGATTTCACGTTTCGCAAAATGGAGCTGCCAATAATCAGAGTTGGTTTCTCAGCGGGTGTGTCGCTGAGTGGAGAGAACCTGTTAGAAACGTGAACGGGTCGGTGGTGAACCGTGGGCTTTGGTTCAGGGCTATGCTTCTTTCGGACAGTCACCCAGCCTCCCGGGCTTCCCGGCTGCTCGGGAGTTGCCGGCAGAAGCTGCCTCTGGTCGGCTCGCACCGGCTGACTGACTCTCCATGGTGCGGAGCCGCGACTCTAACTCACTGAGCCTCCAAGGCGGTGAATAAACTACATTTGTTACACGTACCATTATCGCTAAAGGAGGCAGAGGAGTAACTAAACATCTGACACACCGAGCAAGAGAGAGCAGGAGAGGGAGGAGGAGAGAGAGACGCCATCGCTAACTGAGCTGAAGTAGCAACTAACTAGCGTGTAAACAACTGTGGGATTAGCGGAAAGTCGCTAACAGGAGACAGATATGAGTGCTTAAACAGAGCTAGTGTATCCTTAAATGTATAGCGGGTAATTAACCGCTATAGTAAAGAAAATATCAAAATTAACTGGGTTTAGCTGGAGCAGCGAACTTTGCAACCAGTAACACAGAAACACCGGTAACCGGAAATGAGACAATACGTTCACCTGAGCACGTCAGCACGTCCAAGATTCCACCACCAACCTGGACTGACCGAATGTTCTTCTAGTACTGGCTCCTTCGCTAGTACATTTTGAGATCATTTGACTGACTAGTTCTGGGGCTCACACACTTAAAAATCTATTTCTATAAATGAGAAATTTAATATTAGTAAAGTTACATCAAAACCAGATATTGACTGATATAGTCAAGATGACATTAAGCTTTCTAAATGACACCAGCATGTAAACACGGAGCCAAACTGAGTAAACACGGGTGTTCTGATTTAAATAAGCAGCAGTTTCAGTTTACATGTCATTTGAAATGTGTCAAACATGTCAAACATCTAGACTAATTCACTTCACACACGAGACTTATGTTCTGGGAACATGACCTCCATGTGAACTCGTTCAGTATCAGTAACCCTGGTTTTGCAGGACCACGCCTGATACACCACCGATTGTGACCAGTTTATTAGACAGTAATCAATTTCATTTTAATATATAGTCCTTGCATGCACAAATTCACTTCATTTATTCATCATTAGTTATCTGAGGTTTGTCAGCCCATGCATTGCTGCATCAGATATGTGATTATGTCATTAAAAGATGCTGTGGACACACTAATTTATTCACCATGAATCAGTAAAAACATCAGCTCTGGTTACTTTGACGATATCACTAGCTGGCTGGCGTCACCATGGATGTATTAAAAGAGCTGGATACGGCACCACCAATTTACTCTAGTGTCCAATCGCAGTATTGCAACAAAAAAAATCCCCTGTGGCCCAAAAACCATTTCCCCTGTAGACCCCCGTAGACCACCCTTATAAAAGAGACGTCTGTCAAACTGTTGACAGGACACCTCCAACTGAATCCTCTTTGCATTCTGAATTTTTAATCCATGGAGGTTTTATATTCACAAAACTTTCCCAGAGCCTAGAAAAGTTATTCTTATGTGCGTGACGTTCCCTCAGTGTAAGCCAGCGGAAGAAACACTAATGAGCATGTGCAGGTGGCCGCACCACGCAGAAGCTAGAAAATATTTTTGGCTCATGCGCATGCCAAGCAATTTTCATTTGAGTTAGTGGGCGCCATCTTTGAGTCTGGTATCCAGTTATTTATAATGTATATAACGTGCTATACCAGTAGCCCAGCTAGTCAGTCCATCCAGTCAATAAAAACAGTTTTAGTGGCTTTCCACACACCAGAGTTAAACAAAGTATTTTGATTTCACAATTACAAAGTTTACATAAAATGTACAAAATGTGTTGTAGTTTTATTCATCAAAGTTTGTTTTTGGAAAACCTTTTCTCAGAGTGGGGACTTCTGTCAGCTGTTTATCAGGTGTTAGAGAGAGCTTCATGTTGGTTGTAAGTGTGGTTCCCCTTACCTACTTACAAGAACTGGTTTCCACTTCACTCACTGTGCGTCTGTTGGCTGAAAAGAGCGCAGAGGTGTGCAGGAGAAGAAACTGTGGTCTACCTAACCTTTGAATGAAATTTGCACAGCTTTGTAAACACTGACAGAGAATAATTTGCTTGTTATAATGACTTCATATAAAAGAACAGATGTCCCAGCAACTCATGTAAGTCTCTCAGACTTTCAGGAGAACAGGATGATCCATCAAATCTGCCAGAGCCAATGTGGCAGTAATCATTTCATTGCTGCAAGAATCACAAACAAAATGACTGATGATTATTGGTTTTTCCATATGAAAGAAAATACACGGTCCTGCCCCCCAAATTTACATATACACACACATGAAACACTACATAGATGCACACACGCACATGCACACACACACACACGCACCAATGCATATTTGGACTGCAAACCTCAGCAGTCAATGCCACAGGAGAAGGAAGATCAGGAAGCAACACTTTAGGTGAGGTGGGAGTTTTTTAATCATCTTATTGTGGATTTAATAATTAATGTTTAATCAATTTGTGTATTAAAACTGAGACAACAGCAGCTGATACTACGTCAAGACATTTGTAGAAAAAGCAGCAAAGTTTAAAGTATGAAGATGTTCTTTTTGTTGGTGTCTTTCATTGGTCTCGTTTTTATTTTATTAACAGCCATTTTATATTTGAATGGCACTGTCATGATACATTACCTACAAACATAAATACATGTCACGTATGTTAACAATCAATATATAAACATAAATGTATATGATCTACATATTTAAATTAAATAATCATTTAAAAATATAGATGCAATGAGGGCCAAGAGATGAGCTGGCTTTATTTTGAAGAGGCAGTTATCCCTGCAAGCTACAGGATCTTAATGTTAATCCAAAGGGAAACGTAAATAGACAGCAATTTAAGTAATTACACATAATTACCTGGTGAAATGCTGTGTAGTTGACTACAATATTTAAACATTTGAATCGAGACTGTACTGTTTGCGGTGCCTGACTTATAAAGGTACACTACTGTTAGTTTTATTCAAACTCATTTAGTCCAACTGAAATCACATTTAGTCATCCCTTTCATTCAAATATAATGTATATGTGAAATAGTTTTTTATTATTGAAAGGAAGAAAAAAGTTACCTGTGGGGGGGGTCTGCTTTAGGCGAGATTTGATTGGCTTTATCAAAATAACAATGAATGCAAAACTAGGGGGCGCCATCGTGAAACCAAATCAATCAATTATTACATATAAATTTCTCACTTTTGTTTTGTTTTAAAGGAGAGCACAGGACAAGTGATTTACAGAGCAAACTAAATACGTGCAATTTCATTACAGTTCACTGTATTTGGGCTTACATTGATGGATTCATATGTAACTTGGTAGGAATGTCCTGAATGAAATGTCCGACAGCCCCGACAAGTTTCATGGCAACAGTCAAATCACAAACCAAGTTTAAACAAAAATGTCATGGGCCACACCCAATAATTTTAATAGCTTACAGCAAGAGCATTTGTACTCATTTTTGTGATATAAGTGTGTTATGCATAATTGCACCAGATATATGGGATTAATGGCTCCAGATTAGAGATTAGAGACTCCAGGTACATCTTGTGTACACTGTTCATCTGATATTCTTGATAGTTTTGTAACCATCAATACATTTTCATGGATTTATACTAGTTGGAAGCTAGTTAGCTAATTTGTAAACAGTTTAAATTCCAAAACATTTAGCATAGTATAATATCTTTAGGGATATTCAAGTCAGTTCAACCATCTTAGCAATGAATGTGATATGGTAAACCTTTTAGTCCTTCTATGCTAGGTGCATAGAAGGACCAGACTGAAAGATCTCAACAACTATTAAATGGATTGCCATGAAATTTTGTAGTCTTATTGTGCCCAGAACAGGAGTTCGGATCCCCTGACTTTAGTGTCACCAATGGGTTGACACTTTTGGCTTTTACTGAAATATCTTTTACTGAAATGCTATTGGAGGGATTGGCACAAAATTTGGTGCAGATATCTATGGTGCCCAGTCTATGTATCCTACTGACTCTGGTGATCCCCTTACTTTTCCTGTAGCACCACCATGAGGTTGACATTTGTGGTTTTGAGTTAAATGTCTCGACAGCTACTGGATATATTGCCATGAAATTATGTTCAGACATTCATGTTCCCCTCAGGATGAACTGTAATAACTTTGGTGATCATCTGACTTTTCATCTAGCGCCATCATCAGGCCAACATTATAACGTGTCCAACATTTTGGTTTATGATCAAATACCTGCAAAACCTGACATAACATTCCCATCAGCCTCAGGTACTTTGTGTTTAGGGCTAATTGTTAGCATGCTAATGTGCTAAATGAAGATGGTGAACATGGTAAACATTAATCATGCTTCACATCAGCATGTTAGCATTGTCATTCTGAGCATGTTGGCATGGCTGTAGACTCTTATCACACAGTTGATTTCAGTAATTTCATTTCTTATTTCTCTTTTTCTCTCCTTCTCTCTGTCTCTCCCCCTCTTCAGGTGTCTACTGTTTGAAAATGTCAGTCAACTACTCCTCCTCCAACTCCTCTCTCTATCTCCCTCCATGCTATGACGTGATCATTACTGTGCACATGTACGCTGCCTTCATCATTACCAACACCCTCCTCCTCCTCCCTCTCTCCGTCTTTGTCCTCAGTCTGGGATTCCTGCGCTGGAAACAACAGCGATCCGTTTCCTCAGCAGCAGTCGTGAGTCTCTCTGACTTCGTCACCTACAACATGGCTGTCATGGAGCTTATTGGAATATTAGGGTATACCATCAGCTTTTGCAGCGGCTTCACCAGTCAACCTGTGATGATGTGGGTGGGGACCTTCATTGGATCTTTCCCCTGGTATGGACAGATGCTCTTCCTCATCCTGACCTGTGTGGAGCGCTACCTGGCTGTTGTTCACCCCATCACCTACCTGAGACTGAGACAGGTGGAAGGGGTCCGCATCAGAAATATCAGCTCCGGGTTTGTTTGGCTGCAATGCTTTGCAGGGATTGGTTTATTGGTCTTGTTCTTTAACTTTCCTGAGTATAGCCTTATCCCAAGTACCTTCCTACTAGCCGTCTTTTTAATTGCCGTGACTTTCAGCAGCCTTTCTGTTCTCTGCGTTCTGATTCGCCCACGGCCAGGAAAGGCAAGTGGGGACAAGGTGCGGGTTGACCAATCAAAGCAGAGGGCTTTCCACACCATCATAATCGTAACGACAGTGCTGTTGTTGAGGTTTGGAGGGAATCTGGTTTGCACTGTGGTGGGCTTATCACCAATAGTGAGCTACAGCGTTCAGTGTGTGGCGAGGTCAGCCACAGCGTGGGTAAATCTGCCCAGCAGTCTGGTGTTACCTTTGCTGTTTCTACACAAAGAAGGAAAACTACCAGGCTGTAAACACAATCCTGAATCAGGATGAGGATTGGATCGGAGTAGAGTAGTAAGACTGAATTACACTATAATATACTGTCATTAGATCCAAAACCTACATTGTAATCTACAGTATGTATGTTTATGTGTTTTTTTGTCCCTGTGGTTTTGGGTGGAACGGCTTTAGCATTGTTAACTTTTTATATTCTTTAACCATGCTGGAAAGATTAGAGGATGACACTGGTGCTGCTAACTGATGGGCTAAAGTTTCTTTGTTAACCTGTAACTAAACATTCATCTTTTTTAGTAGATACGTTTGGTGTACCACAGGGATCAACTCTAGGCCCGGTTCTTTTTAATGAGATAACGCCATCAACAGACACAGATTTCATCATAGACATCACACTCTGAATGTCACTGAATTTTCTGCATTAAATTGTGATCATTTAGCATTATAATCTACAAAAGTTTGTCTTCCATAGTCAGCCAATACCAGAATGGATGCATATATAAGTTGTGGTTTCAACTTATGCTCACTTTTTACTACCTTGTCCATGTTTGTGCTCTATAAGTTGTTTATATATGGTTTGTGCATATAGATACAGATGCATACTGTAAATATACTGTGCAGCAGATATAGATATAGATAAATAAACCTTGAATCAGCAACATTTGTGTGTACATTGACTTATTTTATTGATTTGATTTCCTGTCTGTATTTTAACACCACGAGTGATTCAAATGCTTAATGTTTGGAGCTTCATGTAAAAGAAGCATGCATTCATTGTAAATGTATGAGTTACTGGTAAATCATCCCTTCTGCAGTAAGACTGGAATGTGCTAGAAGTTGGGTCTCATTCTTAAGTATAGGTATATTGATAAACTTATAGATTATATTACTGACAGAAATGAACAGAGACAAAAAGAAAGTGAGTGAAGTCTTTAGTTTAACTGTAGGTTCTGAAAGTATTTTAGGAAAGGTCCCCAGACCTTTTTGTTGAGTAGCGTTTCTTTTCAAGGTTTAGACAGGAGATAATATCCCTCAGCCATTGGGCGTGGGTGGGCGGGGCAGCATCCCTCCATCTTAGTAATACTGCACGTCTGGCCAAAAGAGAGGTGAAGGGCAGTGTGCAGCATTTGACTGGAGGAATCTCCAGTGGTGCCAAAAATGGCAGCCAGAGGTTTGGGTTCTTGGTCAAAATTGTGGATTAGGGAATACTTAATACTGATTTTAACACAAAATCCACAAATCTAAGCAATTCAAGATCACTACCAGTGATGCTCATCAGCAGCTGTGAGAAGTATGTGTATGTGAGAAGAAAATTTGCCTACCACAATTTACAAGATAGAGTGACACAAAATCATTTGTTTGACAGCATGCAAAAGTGCTGCTGTCTGTCACTTTGACACATGGGTGCCACTAATACACTCACACACAGAAGCATGAATACATATTATCATCAGATACTAGTGAACAGCAGTCAGTGAGATTGGACGTGCAGGAGAACAAAACAAACACTGCAAGGTGAGTGTCCTTCAATTACAAAATGTTTTTCAGTTAATATTTTTAAATGCCTGCTTTTCTATAGATATTATCCAATGTTGTGTCTCTTTGTGTGTATAAAATTACCACTTACAGTTAACATTTTCCACTGGTCATTGACTCAAGTCAAACGAGAGACCACCACGCTGTTGTTTTTGCTAAAACTCCATATACTCAACCAACTTCAGTCTTTTTTCCCGATTTTTACACATTTTAACTTTATTCTCAAACAAACTCTGGATATTCAACTTCATGTCCATTTATTGTTTAAATTAACATTACTCATAGATTGGTCTTTTGAAGGTCACCACACAAAATATACATAATACAGATTTAATGAGTTGTTTATTTACATTAACCAGTAATCTGCTGGTTCTGAAAATAGATTTTAATTGCAAAAATTAATCTTAAATGTAATGTATTACTTTAATGTTTTTCAATTGTTTTTCCATAACAATATTGCACTTTTATGGAAGCGCATTTGTGCCAGGAAAGAAAAGTAAATCTGACTCATCAAGTGTATCTTCACTTTCATTATAACCTTTCATCACTTTTTTAAAGTTGAAGTTCTAAGTGTAAATTATTGGAAGCTGAGTAAAAATTTTGCCTTAGCATCCTGTAATTGGTCCAAAATGAGTCAGAATTATGATATAGTGTGTCAAGAATATTGATAAAGAAAAGTTATGAGATGGTTTGATTTTTGTCATTCCTAATATTTCATCTTTTTTGTTACCTGTAAATCTTCTTGCATGAAGCCTAAATGAACATTTTTTTACAGCAGCATATTGCTGCCACCATAACCAAAGAAAAAAAAAAGTGTGAAAATGTTCACATTTCCCTTTGATGTTTGGAATATCTTTCATGTTACTAGGACATACTTTTAATTATAACTACATTATTATTATTTCGTTTTAACATGAAACTCATTATGTTTATAGCACAAACTTTTCTGCTCTCACACAAAATCAATGTATCTCATTTTAACAAGAAAAAGTGTCTTCTTATTATGTAAGTCTGTATGTTGTAATAAGAAGACACAATTTTACATAAAGTTAAAGATTTTCCATTAACTTCCATTTTCTGTTTTAAATGTTGAAACTTAGCAAGTATTTTTTTCGGTATGGTGACACTTTCATACTTTTGCAGTCTTCTGTGAAATGAAGGTGAATGGTGAACATTTTGTCTCATTTAATTTATCTTTATTACCCTTTTCTCCATTAAAGCAAAACCATGCAAACCAATATGTCAGTCAACTCCTCTTCCTCCTCCCCCAATGCTTTGTACCACTGCCTAGACACCAGAGCTGGACTTGCCATCTCCATTACCTTTGCTGTCACCAAGATCTCACTCCTCCTCCCTCTCTCCATCCTCGTCCTCTACCTGGGTCACCATCGATGGTGGCAGCAGCGCTCCTTTGCAACAACGAGCCACTCCGACATCTTCACCTACCACATGGCTGCTCTGGAGCTGATCTTTGCTTTGGGGATTGCATTCTTCTTTTGTGGCAAATACACTGATCTCTCAGAGTTGACCAAAGTGGGGTTGTATGTGTCTTGTTTTATTTTCCCTGGAGAGATGTTCTTTCACATCCTGACCTGTGTGGAGTGATACCTGGCTGTTGTTCACCCCGTCACCTACCTGGGGCTGAGACGGTCAGGTGGGGTCAGGATCAGAAACATAAGCATTGGGTGTGTTTGGCTGCTGTGCTTAGGATGGAATGGTGTCACAGCTCTGCACATCCCTAATATTTCCTTTGTCCCAAATTTCTGCTCATTAGTCTTCTCTTTAATTGTCGTCTCTTTCTGCAGCCTTCGTGTTCTCTGTGTTCTGATTCGTCCAGGGCCGGGGGAAGTGGGTGGGAACAGGGAGCGGGTCGACCAATCAAAGCAGAGGGCTTTCCACACAGTCATGGCCATAATGGGAGTGCTGTGGTTGTGGTTTGCAGGGTTGCTTGTTGGTCTTGCTCTGGATACCTCACAGCTGCTGAGTTACACAGCTGGGTGTGTGGTGCTGATATCCACAAACTGGTTAACTCTGCCCAGCAGTTTGGCTTTACCTCTGCTGTTTCTACACAGAGCAGGGAAACTACCCTGTTGCCATTAAAGCAATGACTAAAGACACGACTGGATTTGAGGAGAATTCTATTAAATTATTTAAGAGTATGTTTCCCTAGAAGAGAACTTTAGACAATAAACTAGAATTAATTATAGCAAGTTGTATCTTAGAAGGTTAGATGTGATATCATTGGATAAAACAAAGGAAACAGAGCAAGTCATATCATCTGCATATACAGAAAGTCCTAAAAGGGGTTGTCCATTGCCTAACAACTTTCACTGTATATTTGTACCCAGGTAATAGCAGCCAAAGATGGCCAGAATTGATAAATGTTTAACAAGAATATTGAGAGGACAAGGATAACAGTTACTTATTTCTATGCACAAACTAAGTAATTTGAGAGCACAAACTACTTCTTATACTGTCACTTGTTCTTTCTCTATATATATTTACCATTTGTCAATGTTGTTCATTGTAATTAACTGCCTGTTGATGTGTACAATCACTTAACAGCAAAATAAAAGATTTCTAAATGAGAGCCATTTGTTGTGGTTTGGTTTTGTGAAGATCATGTTCATTGGAAGATGTAAGTTGTTTGCAAAGTTAAAGATCCTGACATATGCAACACATAAAGTCACGTGCCCCAAAACTGATCATTTTCAGTTTGTACCAAAGTAAGAAGGCAGACACAAGTTTGTAATGTAATGTGTAATGTGTAATATGAATGTCAATTTTGAAAATGACAAATCTGTATTTTATGTTACTGTAATGCTTCCAAGTCATCTGTGCATTGTCTTGTAGTTATGGAGGAACGTTCTCTCACCATGAGTTCAAAAATGTTCAAAGTAGAGGGTAAAGTTAGTGGTGGTTCTTGTTATTGAGTACCTTTTTGATCACACAGACAGAAATGACCACGACATAAATATCAAGCTCGGAGGTGCACACACTATTGATTGTAGTTATCACTAAAGCAGTTAAGTGTAAGTGTATGAGATCTGATTATACTGTTGCCTCACAACATAAAGCCATCTTTCATTGCCAAAAATCCACCTTTTTGAAAAGGCATCACAATGAGCCTCACCCTTAAGACAAGCACTGCAATCATCAAGCAAAAGTGTTTGATTTAAGAGCCTACAGCTCGTCGTGGAGATAAGGTCTAGCAGTCGCATTGTTAATGTTTGTAGCAGCCCTGATTGCAGATTTCATGGATGTCTCGATCCAAGCGTGAGGGAAGGCTGTGTGTTCACCAGCAAAGTGCACCCTGCCTTCACTTTGGAAGAGCTCCTTAGCGTACTCTAAATGCTGGTACGGTGTGAAGAGAGCGAAGGCGCCCAAGCTGTAAGGATCTACGCTCCACCTCTTCACCACCCCCCCTGTGCAGAGAGACCTGACACGTTCACCATGGATTTTCACCAAATCTCTCAGAGCCATCTCTTTTAGGTCTTCGTCGCTCGCACCGTGGAAGAGGAGGGAGTCATCAGACCAGGTGTAGGAAGCCAGGAGGACGCCGATGGTCTTATTTCTTGGGAAACTGTGGCTGGGGTAGTAGATGTAACGAGAGGGCCTGTCAGTGATGCTCTTTCCTCCTTGGATACCATCGTTCTCCCAGAACTTGTTCTTGAAGGTGAGGATGATTTTAGTGGAGCTTTCATAGTGGACCCCCCTCAGGGCCTCCATCTTTTCGAAGGAGAGAGGTGGTTCAAAGTCAATGAAGAGGGCTGCTCTGGCTGTGGTTGTCACCAGGACGAAGTCGGCATGAAGGTTCATCAAAGAGGACTGGCTGCTTGTCTGATATGATACAATTACACCCTTATCTGATTGGCTGATACGTTTGACTTTAGAGTTGAGGAAGATGGGGCCATCAAGGACAGTGAGAAGTGCTGTGGTTAGACGATCTGTCCCACCAGTCACTTCATCGTACCTTCAACACAAAAAGACACATTTGTAGTCTCATTTAATTAAATTGACGGCTGGCATTTCGCTCCGCATTGAAGTGTGGGCGTTTGAAACAGCTATCAACAGTGCACCCTGGTTTTAAACAAGAACTTAACACCTTCCTAACATCTTTCTGGATGTAAATGTAAATGCAGAAATGTGTTAAATCAACAAATCTTACAAGGTGGTGTCGTTGACGTCGCTCTCGATGTAGATCAGCTCAGTCAGCGCCAAGTGCATGAGGCTCTGTTCATTGAGCAAGTCTCCGATCATCCTCACCGCTTCTGGACTCAGACCGCCTTCTGTTTTCAGATACTCCTGTGAAACAACACACCAATGCTTTTTATATTCATGTTCAATTAATTTCAACATGTTCCTTTCTTTTCTTTCTTTTAGCTAATCTTTTGAAAAACTGAACAGCTGAAAACTTGTTGCATTGTCCCATATCCTAGTCCACTTTGCATTGGAGGAGCGTAGTTCTCACCATTTGGTTCCACTCACACAGTCTTGTGTTTTGTATTCAGAATTTCATCAAATTGTGATTTACCTTCACAGAATAGTGGTCGTACTTCTCTAGCGCAGCTAGGCAGCCATGTGCCTCCACTTCATCTTTCACCTACAGAAAAGACATCCAGGTGTTACTTACAGTGGTGTCTCCATACACACCCAGCACCCAGTCATCCACCACTGCTACCCAAAACCACAGTTTAACTAAAAGAGATGTGTTCTTTTTGTTAGGCTCTGTTATACATGTTTTAGGGTAATGCAGAAAACAAAATAACTCTTCAAACAATGACTTGGTGATTTGCAGCTTAAAAGGTGCCTCTAAAACTGGGCTGAATCTAGTTTAATTCTTAGGCCTACAGGTTGGAACTGAGCATTTAAATTAAAGTGTATTTAGGATAAAATTTCAAATGCTGTCAAAATACATGTTCATATTATATGCACTGTGACCATGACATCTTAAAAACTTGATGGAACACAATACATTGGTATCAGATGCCCCTACAATAGACCAGGTACTGCATCACTCCTTCCTTCCCTCTTACATAGAGTACCTTCTGCAAAGCTTGCTGCAGCAGCTGGTCGGCTGACCTCCCCCTCTCGCTCATCGGCAGGTCATACTTCAGGATGTCGGGGTTTGCTTTCACTGCGTACGTCTTCTTCCGCAGCCCGTGGACATAGTAAAAGGTGTTGCTGTCATCCATGACAAATGGATTCAGCTTGACCCTCAGTTCTTTAGCAAACCAGCGGACGATGCTGTGAAGAGATGAGGTGATGAGCTTGTGACTGGAAAGTTTGGAAAATGTGAGTCAAGACAGTGAACGAACAGCCGTTGCTAACAAGAGCTAACTGCTGCAGCATGTTGACACTGTGCACTCCCAAAACATCACCTGTTAAAGAGTGTTGGATTTTCTGTTGATGATCCTCAAGTAGTTAGTTATTGCTGCTCATGCTAACTAAGCCACAAGTAACATTTTTGACTAGCTAAAGGTTTCCTTTGAGACATTCCTTTGAGAGCAAAACATTTTCACTCACTGGTGAAAACTTGGGATCCTCATGGCTCCCAGTTCAGCATACCAGCCGTCCTCTTCATTCCTGTAGGTCTCCACCCGTCCCCCAACACGACCACTGGCCTCTAATATGGTCACCTTGTTCAAACAGATAAATAAAGTGCTCAGTCAGTTTGTTTCAGTGTTTTTCTGCCCCCTGGTGGCCAACAAAACCATCAAAGTAGCTTTAAAGTATCGACCTGTTGCATGTACCTTGTGTCCTGCGTCTTGCAGTAGTTTGGCAGCCGTCAGTCCAGCCACGCCAGCTCCGACAATAACAACATGATGAGATTTATTAATGTGTTTTAGGCCGTTCTGCACAGTCTGCAGCAGCTGACTGTAGTCTGTGTCGTTCAGACAATCAGCCAGGTGTTCCTTCAGGCTGACGGCTGCAGCACGGCAGGTGTACAGTGTGAGCAGCAGCACACTGACAGCAACTGGAAACACACACACACACACACACACACACACACACACACACACACACACACACACACACACACACACACCACTTACTCCAACAGCGATCTCATATCAAAAGACTTTGAACCTTCCTTGATCTTGGGATATAAATTCAGCTAAAAATGACTCTCATTCATCATTTCTTTCTCAGCCTTTCTGAAAAACCAAACCTGTTCCTGGGGTTTACTTTCCATATTCTAAGACAAATTGCCATCTACAGCACTCGCTAATAGCAGCTGAAACCTCAAAAAACAAATGCTTAATTTTATAACTGTAGTTTAACCTCTTAATCCCTAGGCCTCTGGCTCAGTCCCCTTCTCGAAAATGACATGCCCAAAATGAATAGAGTATATCTCTGCAACTACAAGGTCTGTATGAATAATCTTGGTATCATAATAAAGATAACGTGAGATTTCTGCAGAGGTGTAAGCATCAGTATAAATGTTACTGGGTCAGGGTCAATGGAGAGGGAACACAGAATAAATGAAATATTTCATTTCCGCCTAACTAAATTGTACACTTTTTGAGTGAATATCCCCTTGGAATTATGCAGCTGCAGCCCAAAGCCTCTAGCAAACCATAGTACAACATCTGAACATCACCTGTGCCAAGATCGAGTCTCATAAAGTGAAGCAGAGCAAAGTCAGAGAGGTCTTAGTGGAGTCATGTTTAGAAATCAGAAATTGTAACATGTTATTATAGCATGTTATTGTCCGTTATTTGCCTTGTGAATGGCCTCGTTTAGCCTGAAAATGCTGTGGACTGATCACAGGAACAAGAGACGCCAGGCGCTGTGTGCGCTTGGGTAAATCTGTGTCAACGCTGCGATTCCGCCACTAGATGGAGACACAGACCGCGTGTTCGCATGGAAGGCCGGCGCGTCGCTCTGCTGCAGCTCCTCCCCCGTGACGCGCAAATGAACAGAAAATGGCTGGAATCGACTCAAAATGACCCAGAGACATTGCGATATCAGGACCGCTGTGATGGCGGACACGCTCCGTGCTCAGACGGAGAACGCGTTTAGCGACGCAGTCAGTCAGTTGCCTGGTGTTTGATTTGGGTTTCGTTTAGGTAGAAATGGTTACGCTGGTTTACTAGTCGAGCTTCTATTGGTCAAAACGGTGTGACGTATGACTATGTTGTCACGTTTTTTAAATGCCCTGTGACGCGTTTGCATACGCGTGGGCGGTCAGTCTCCCTGAAAACTTAAAATTCACCAACACTCTTCTAAAGTAATTTTTCCGGCTCTCTAGCTGGACTCTCTGCTGTCTGTAAACGTCCTCTCTGTCCTGCTGTTATTACAGAAACGCCTGGACTAACTGCGACCCCTCTTTTGCTGAGCCGTGACGTTTGACTTGCCGTGGTGACGTTACTGTATGTTGCGAGGCAGAAACGTGCGTGGTTATAAATGTCGATGGGATTTTAAATGAGGTTTTCTTAATTCTGGAAAAACCCCAGGAAGTTCTGTTTTTACTTCGGCTCTATGAAACTTCAACTTGTATTTTAGGACTGCATGATTATACCTGAATTACTAATATTTTATGATTTAACTATTTTGTTATATACATATATTTATGTTTTAATTTACATTCTAATCATTCAGTCTATGGGAACAATACAGATGTATTTGGTATTGCTTTATTTGTCATTTTCTAAACATTTCCTTGGAAGTTTTGTGTAAATAACGATGGAATTTGGTACTAATTGCACAGAAAATAGCAATTTCCTTGAATGTAAAGCTCAACTGAAACCAAAGTAAATATTGATTCATTATTCATGGAAACTCTAGTCTCCATATATTATGAACTGTATGCTTCCCTGTAGACAAATGTCAGCTTCCTGCCCTTTAGGTTAATCTAGGAATTACTTGAAAATTATTAACTGAATTAACTAATTACACTAATTGAACCAAAATCTACAAGTAAAACTTGCAGCAAATATATGGATGTTTCAATAAAAAAATCACTCTTTCTTCACAAGATATCAGTATTACTTGTCCAGCTACAAATAAACCTGGACTTTCCACAGTGTGACATGTGAGTGTACTTGGTCTCCTTATGAAAAACATTAAAACATCTGCCACATGCTGTTTTAAATATTGAACATCTAGTCTTGTCTTCATCTTGAACAATGAAAGTTCAACAAAACAAGCTGACCCTTTGTTACTGTAGTACAGTAACAGGACAGCTGCTCAGACATCTACAGGTGTGGATCTCTCTATGATATGATTAAATGTGAAATAGCAGTGTGCATTCACAGAGAGCGTATCACCCCAGTTTTAACTAACCTGCACTGGCTCCCAGTGTCTTTTTAGGATTGATTTTAAAGTTCTTTTACTTGTTAACAAGACTCTTAATGGTTTGGGACCGGCCTACATGACTACGGCCTCTTGGATCCTCTGCTGCAGTTTTAAAACAAAACAAACTTTCACACAAATAAGAAAATTGGCAGCTCAGCATTTTTTAACACTGCACCAAAACTATGGAACTCCCTCCCCGAGGCCAGAAGAGATGCAAGCTTTGTGAACATTTTAAAATTACAAATGAAAACCTATTTATTCAGCAGTGCTTTTAACTAACTGTCACTCTTCCTTTGTTTTGTTTTATCTTTCACATATCATCTTGTTCTTAGCATACCTGTTCTAGCTGTTCGCTGCCTCTTTTCTTTGTTATTCGTTATTAATTTGCCTGAAGAAACAAGACATTAAATAAAATGTCTTGTTTCTTCACTTTGAGCTGGACCCCCTGTATGAAAGGTGCTATATAAATAAAGTTTATTATTGTTATTATTATACTTAAATTAAAATTATACTTTTAAAATAAGCCCAACTGAAGAATTTTCAGTTCCGAAAATTACACGCAGTCAAAAGCGAATGAGTTTACTTTGGAAAATCCCACTTCTTGCACCTGACATATTTGCTCCTCTCCTCATTTCATCATGCAGTGATGAAAGTAAAACTGTACCCAGGATAAGCAGAACTGCAGTGCAGAGGTCATTCCTTCTGACAGTCAAAACTGCAGACGGGGAAAAAGATCAAGGAACCGACGACAGCTAAATATGCACATACAGCACAGAATAATTACTAAAGAATTCAAACCAAATTTGACACACCTTTTAACCTCCATCAGTCTGTAAAACTGAAGTCTGAGGGATGAGTTTAGATTGGTAATGAAATTTCAGTTTAATGTTTTTTATTTAGTGCTTTGTCTGAATAAAAGAAAACACATCATCACTGCAAAACACTCACATATACATTTCCACTTCGGCACATGTGGATCCATCTCAGCTTTTGTCTTCGGTGACACGAAGAAGAGGAGGAGAGACCTAAAAACATAAAGGAGACAAACTGTTGAAATGGATGCTATATTCTACATGAGGTTGTTTCTTATGGTGTTATAAGTGGCACAGTTCAATAACAGAAAACATTTACATAAATGAAATTGCAATAATTAATAAGAAACACATCAAAAAAGCATCAAAAACTTTTGTCATAGTATTATTAGTAGCGTCTCCAGTATTTTACACTTTCTGTACACCTATTAACAACATTCATAATATAAATGGTTTTGCATCCAGTATATTGTTTAAATTTACATGTGTTGTATTTTATATTGCTATTATTATATTTAAAATATATACTATTGCAGACAGTTAATATTTTAAGCATATTTTCATTTTACATTAATCTCTTTTGCTGATGCTATTTTATGCATTTGTCTTTTTACATATTTTTTACTCACATATATTTCAGTTTGCAATGTTTTGATATTTGAATCTTATTTTTTTTCTTTTCTATTAGTAGTAGCTGTAACTTTCCATTCAGGGTCTGGATTCATCCAATCTCACAGAGGCCATGTAATGTTTTGTAAAATAATAAGAAGAAGAAAAGAACAGAGATTTGAATGAGAGTTAATTTGGATAAAAAGGAGTCCTACCTTTCAGTGAGCGTAAAACAACATCTGATGTTACTGCGTCCTGATGGGAAAGCATCGTCCTCTTTTATACTCCATACTCCTCAACGCTGGATTTTTTTCTCACCTGACTGATGCGACCTGAAATGACATTACTTCCTCTTTTTTTTTTTTTGTGTGTTTGGTGTTCAGTTTCATATTCACCCGCTGCTGCAACCAGGCGTCTACACTAACCTCAGATCTCATGATCACAATTACTCAGCATCACCATCAGGGTGGCAGCGTGTTATCTGTTATGGGAACTTTGCCAAAAATGCAACTGCACTGCACAAAACAAGTTTTGCATGTTAGATTTAATAACCACATGTTTGTCTTTCCCACAGTCACGTTTCCTTTGGGCGCCACATGGAGGTATGGTATCTTCTTTAGGAAGTAAGAAAAACACTTTCAGTATCAGCTCTACCACATTGCATTTTAATATCCATACAACACATTTTTTAACTGCATATTTTAGATTTCTTTGGCAACTCTTGTGCTTCAATGCTTAAAACCAATGTCCATTGATCGTACAGTAATATTTCTGCAAAAAAGAAGGTCTCGTTTTCATTATTCCAGTAGGAGTGCCCAAAAGGAATAAAATCCTTCATCACAGTCTATTCATTGTATACATATATATATATATTGTGGGTCTATTTTTGAATTTCACATTGAACCAAAAAAGTCATATAAATCCAGTATTGCCCAAAATCATTCTTTCTGCTTAGTGATTTGCAGCATTGCCTACAATGGCCTTGCACACCCAGAGATACTAAAGTCAAAGGGTATAAATTATATGGTGAAATGTCTGACAGTAGATGTCATCATATCACCCAACCCTTTATTCTAGTAAAGGTATTCCTGACAAGGGGTATTTGTACCTTCTGCAGTTGACTGGAGGTACTCAAACTAATTTGGAAGAATTGTGGTTAAGAGGGAAATAATCATCCAGATCTGATTACAGATTTGTGTGATGCTGGTCTGACTGCACACTACACAGTTTCACCAACCTGAATCAATTATAACACCTTAAAGCCACAAGTTGCTATTGAAAGTGAATGAAAACTAGTTAGCGTGAAGTTGAGGTAGCTGAAAACAATGAATACATGGTTTAAATTGTAAGCTAAGATTAAAGGGCAAATAGTAAGGAATAAAAATATGGCCTAAAATGAATAGATAAGCAGGTACAATAGTTAGCTAAAAGTAATGCATAAATGTTTGAAAGATCCAGCTTCTGCCACTCAGTCATGGTACTTAACAAATGAACACATCTGGAATATGACGAGAGCTTTAATCTTTAGAAATGATGTAAACCTGAAACAAAATACTGCATTTTTCATTGGACTGTCTCTTTCTATTCACGATCACTCAACTCACCAAAATAACAATGATTCGTCAATGGCAGCCATTTTGTGGTTGCAGACTTATTTCTGTGAGTTAAGGTCACAGCCTTAACATTCTGAGAGATGTGACATACATGTGTCGCTTGATCGATTACATATGATACAAAAGCGTAGAAAAGCGTTATATAAATTTACCATTTACTTAGGTGCTTGGACTAAATTCTACAGACCCTAGAGCTCATCTCGCGCTGGACATTCAGCTGACTCTGAATTCAAGAGCGCAGCATTGTTAATGTTTGTAGCAGCCCTGATTGCAGATTTCATGGATGTCTCGATCCAAGCGTGAGGGAAGGCTGTGTGTTCACCAGCAAAGTGCACCCTGCCTTCACTTTGGAAGAGCTCCTTAGCGTACTCTAAATGCTGGTACGGTGTGAAGAGAGCGAAGGCGCCCAAGCTGTAAGGATCTATGCTCCACCTCTTCACCACCACCCCTGTGCAGAAAGGGCTGACGTTCCTCCTGTGGATCTTCGCCAAATCTCTCAAAGCCATCTCTTTCAGGTCTTCGTCGCTCGCACCGTGGAAGAGGAGGGAGTCATCAGACCAGGTGTAGGAAGCCAGGAGGACGCCGATGGTCTTATTTCTTGGGAAACTGTGGCTGGGGTAGTAGATGTAACGAGAGGACCTGTCAGTGATGCTCTTTCCTCCTTGGATGCCGTCGTTCTTCCAGAACGTCTCGTTGAAGGTGAGGATGATTTTAGTGGAGCTGTCGTAGTGGACCCCCCTCAGGGCCTCCATCTTTCTGATGGAGAGAGGTGGATCAAAGTCCATGAAAAGGACTGCTCTAGCTGTGGTTGTGACCAAGACAATGTCAGCAGGAAGGTCAGTCAAAGAAGACTGCTGGTCTGTCTGGTACGATATGATTACACCTTTATCTGACTGGCTGATGCATTTGACCTTGGAGTTGAGAAAAATAGGAACATCAAGGACAGTCAGAAAAGCTTTGGGGAGAAGGTCCGATCCACCAGTCACTTCATGGTACCTTAAAAATGAAATACATACTCTTATTGAATGCATTCTTGTAGAGAGAGGTGCAACTTTGCAATATCTCCATATGCTGTGGTTTAGCAAAGATAGACAGTTAAATATTAAGATGATTATTGGGACTGGGACTGGGAGAGCCACCTGCAGTCTTTTTTTCTGTTCAGATAAGGTCTAGGCTGCCAACATCAGAGTCAATGTCAGATTAATATCTGGAAGCCAAAGTTTATCATATCACAAATCTAAGACAAGCTAACATTATCTCCATCAACCACAGTATTGCCTTCATTTTCTGTTTTGAACCCTCTGCACACTACCTGCCCAGCTCCAGTAAAGTTAGTGACTTGCAGTGGAGCATTTAGCATTAAAAGAGCTAAGGAGTTGGTGAAAACCAAAGCAGCTCATAGATGAATATTTGAGAATAATACTGGACGTACATTCATTGGGTAACCAGAAAACACAACTCCAAATGAATGCAAATGTTGTTCTGTGTCTGCTGGACATGCCATTGTAGGCAATTGTTTTTTAACATGGTGGCCATTTTTAATAGTTGACAGTGTGGGATGTAGGGCCTCACTTAATGTTGTCACTGATGTCAGTCTGGTCATAGATCATCTCAGTCAGCGCTGTGTACATGAGACTCTGTTCGTTAAGCAGGTCACCAATCATCCTCACCGCTTCTGAACTCAGACCTCCTTCTTCTTTCAGATACTCCTGTTAAACAGACAAAAGTTCAAAATACATTAAAACAAAATCGATTGATAAAACGTTTTTCACTAGTCTGGTTTTCAAACATCAAGAATCATATATTTATGGACACTTATGGAGGTGGTGGGAAGTTTCAGCAACCACTTGATAGCCTTGCATTCTCTGGACAGATCGCCTGGCCAGTTCTAATTGTTTGACAGTTTGTTATATATTATTTAATAGCAAAATATAAAAAACATGTCCATCTTCTCTTATCTGATCTATCTAATCTAATTTGTCTAATATAATGTTTTAACCCATTGATTTGGTTTCCTTTCAGAGGTCACATCATGTGACTCACAATAGTGAAACATTAAAATGTTTGCAGGACAACCTGTTCTTCAAACATAACCTTAAACTGAAACAAAGGTGTATTTTTCTCATGCAAGTTAGCCATTAGTTGACTGATTCAAATGGCAAACAATTGGAAATGGCACACCCAATTATGAGTAGCGATTCACATAACTAATGAGATCTCATGAGATCATGTTGTGTTTTACCTTCACAGAATAATGGTCATATTTTATCAACGCAGCCCTGCAGCCATAAGCCTTCACGTAATCTTTCACCTACAAAAATGAAAAGGAAAAAGTCACTTTCACTGAAGGCAATTGAATCATCGATTGAGCTGATGGTGTTATCTTGAGTACTCCCAAACTGAGCTTTGATATCTGCCTATACTGAACCATGAAGGTGTAACTCAAATGTATGGGAAGCCTGACACAAAAAGCAAACCAGTGGAAGCTCTCGGAGGTTGGTTGCCCACAAACAAAAATGAGACCGATTGACTAAGATGCTAAATGTTACATCCCCATGGAGCGTTTTTAATAGTTCAATCGCAAGCCATGTTGTCAGTAGTGTCCTTTGAAGGAAGACGCTAAAGGTACAAAATGGAGGAAGCTATCATGTTAGTTTTCAAGGATGTGTGAATTTGTGCAACTTTCTTGTGTGACCAGGCACTTAACGTGAAGGTTCAGAATGTCTAAAGCAGCAATTTCGCTGTTTCAGTCAAGTCCTTTCCTCTGTCTTACGTACCTTCTGTAAAGCTAGCTGTAGCAACTCGTCGGCTGACTTTCCTTTCTCACTTTTTGACACGTTGTACTGCAGGACGTCAGGGTTTGTCTGCACTGTGTACGTCCTCTTCCGCAACCCATTAACCAAGTAAAAGGTGTTCGGGTCACTCATGATGAATTCATTCAGCTTGACATTCAGCTTTTTAGCAAACCAGTGGACGATGCTGTTGACAGAGGAGGTGATGGTGGCAGAGTTAGCTTGTGGCTACATGGTCTCATTACTTCACTGTTGTTGTGTAAGAAAGACACTTAATGTTGGCACATGTAACATCCCCACATACCTACATCATTTTTGACATTCACGTTACAACACTGGTAGCCTCCACAGGCCTTGACAATTAAATGTATATTCTGCCAAACCATATTTAAAATACATAAACTCACTGGTGAAAACTTGGGATCCTCATGGCTCCCAGTTCAGCATACCAGCCCTCCTCTTCATTCCTGTAGGTCTCCACCCGTCCCCCAACACGACCACTAGCCTCTAATATGGTCACCTTGTTCAAACAGATAAATACAAGTAAAGCCAGTCATGTAATGTTTCAACATTAGTAGGTGTACTAAGTAGGTGTCTTACTGCTTTTGCTTTTGCCTACTGCTGCTGGTGCTACTACTACAGTTATTGCTACTACTGACTACTACCTACTACTACTACCAATATTGCTAATAATACTACTGCCAATATTGCTGCTAATATCAATGCTACTGCTAAAGCTATTAATTCTATTGATGTTGCTACTATTACTACTTCTAGATCTGCACAACTAACGCTTAATATGAACTGAATAGCAGGTGCCTTAGAGTGGCTCCTGCATTTGTACCTGATATTGAGGCTCTTTATTGTAGAGGGTCAAAATCAAATGATTACAAATGATCACAAACTCATAGGGGCCCTGCAGCTAATTGTTTACCTGGGGCTCCCTAGTGGTTTTTTCAGCTGGCCCCTAGCTCCAAAAAATGTTGGATAACACAGAAAATGTTCTTTGTCGTGCTGTGTTTTTTTTTTTTACAATAACACGTATCCACCTGTTGTACCTTGTGTCCTGCGTCTTGCAGTAGTTTGGCAGCTGTCAGTCCAGCCACGCCAGCTCCGACAATAACAACATGATGAGATGTATTAATGTGTGGGAGGCCGTTCTGCACAGTCTGCAGCAGCTGATGGTAGTCTTTGTCCTCCAGACAATCAGCCAGGTGTTCCTTCAGGCTGACGGCTGCAGCACGGCAGGTGTACAGTGTGAGCAGCAGCACACTGACAGCAACTGGAAACACACACACACACACACACACACACACACAGAGAGAGAGAGAGACACAATCCAACAGGACACTTATTAAATTATTTACAATCTTTATTAATTTGGCTTTATTTGGTTCAGCTCACTTGCTCACATCTTACAGAGTTTTATAGAACCAAAGTCTAGTTGTACAACAAGATGTTGGGCACTTGACCTTGTTGTGGTCACCTTTACAGACAATATTTGTTGCAAAACTTTCTTTGGTCTAATTCTGTCAAGTCTAATTCTTCCATACATTGTTTGCAAAAAAAGGTCATCATACAGTGATTAACTCCAAACTTCACCAGTGTAAAGCTGAAAAAGCAGAACTAGAACTGTCTTCAGTGGGTCTGAATCACTGACAATGGATGAATCAGGGAAGTGACGAGAGGAAATGTGCACTTTCAGCACGTATTATACTCTCAGACAGCTCTCAGCTTCATTCATACAGACACCCAAACACATAGTAGTTTCACTTAGTGAAAGCAGTGTCCTGCTCTTGGCCTGTGCAGCTTTTTGGGACTCAATACTTGATCAGATTGACAATTACAATGAATATGCTCACATGATCACAAAATAAAAGATTTCAAAGACAGTTAATGTTCAAATAAAAAAGTGTCTTAAAAGTTTATGTGGCTAGAAAATACTCACATAATTTCCATTTTTCTTCACGCAGCTCCATCTCAGTTATTAAGTGTGTCTTCTGCCCCTCTTTGGTGACATGAAGAAGACGAAGAGGAAGAAAAAAACACAGCAGACAACATGTTTCATTCCTGGAAAGTCCCGACTTCTCTGTCTAACTCAGCTGATCACTAACATTCACTGTTACATTTACATTTCATGCAATTTGCTGATGATACTATTCACATCCTCAATACAGAAAACCCAATTTGAGGAACATTATAGAAAAATATAATCTTGATTCTGATTGTAAATCACCAAGTTTTGATTAAATGTACAGGATTTTACTACATTTAAAATGTACATTGTGAAAAAGTATATTTAAAATACACTGGTTTTTTTTAAAAACTAATTTATAAAGTTGAAGACAAGACTAAGATATATTTTTATACTCATACATTCATAGTGGCACTTTAATGACAGTCTGAGATAAAGTATCAGATAAAATGACAGGTTCTTACCCTTTGGAGAGCTGGGGAGTCGAAATCTGCTGTTAGAGTAACCTGAAGTGAAATCGTGACCTCTTATATACTTCCATTTAGTGCTGGGAATTTTTTTCTCATCTGACTAGCTTGACAGCATGACTCCTCGGGCAATTTATCTTTCCTCTTATTTATTATTCATCAACACCTCAGAATCAGGCGATCTAGAACAACTGGTCAGGTCTCATAATCAGAAAAAACTCAACATCATCATCAACCACGCTGTGTGTCATCTCACCTCACGGGAACAATTCCAAAAATGAACTGAAAGGAGAAAAAGTTTTTGAATCATCTTGATTTTCTTCGCTAACCACATTCTTGTCATTCACTCAGTGTCATATTTCCAGTGTTTTGTATCACAGAACAAACACATGAATACACTCTGACATGTTGAACATGATCTTTGTACACTGTGAGAGCAGTTACATTTATACTTCGTCTTCTCAGCAGTGATGTTTAGATTTTTATCAGACACAAACCACATCCGACCACAAGATCAGTGTGTCTGCTTCAGATAAAAGTGAAACAACACCATCAAGTTAGCAGCTGACCACAGCGAGTGTATTAAAAGCTGCAGCAGCTCTGTTTCTGTGAACTGCACTCTCACATACGTGTGAACAGACAAAGCAGGTGGAACAAGTTGGTTAAATGTTAGCCTATAATAAACTGACCATGATGCTTTAGTTAACTGACAAGCTCAGATGAAGGCTGCATGAACCACATTGGTCCATTTTAAAATGCTTTAAACTCCACATGTACTTAAAACCACATACTTATATATGAATATACACAGTGTTTGCTGTTCTCATAAATGTAACTAACTGAATGTACACAAGCTGTACCAGTAAGACGTGAGTACATTTGTTCTTCCACATTATTTGTACAGAAATTACAAAATTATATATTTGTAATACAGTAAACATATATGGGCGCTGAAGTGCAACCCTTTTCCCTTTCATAGCTTGTTCAATCACTGTAATAATACTTATTGTAAATGTGTTAGTTCCTTGTTTTCACTCATATCATGGTGTTGCTAACATGTCTTTTAAAGCTCCTCCTTCAGTCAGCTGCCACTCAGCAACCTGTAAGACACACAGGACGTACAGAACAAATATAAATCATATAAAATATAAAGAAAGTATGTCAAGGTGGTGAAAAACAAAGAATGTATTGCAGAAATTTTAAGTTACAAATTGAAAATAGTTTTTTTTAATCAAGACTAGTGTTTTATATATGTATATGTTATATTATCAAGACTTCATGTTATCATAAAACAAATGGGGATGACTAAAACCTAAAGTCTTTATGTGTTTAAATAACTGAAGAATCTCAAGACTGATTCATGAAACCATGAAAGTATGATTGGATGACTAATTGAAATTTTACCATATAGCTTATTTCAAACTACATATAAACCTCATAAAGAAGTGATGATTACATGTAGAAGTACTGACGTATTTAGATGTTGTCCAGTGTCGAAAGTCGTAAATATAGGAATCTTTCCAATCTCTACCATCCATCCCATATGAGGTGAATGCCGCATTATAGCCAGTATTAGTCTTACCTACTGGATTGTAGAGTAGAAGGCCTCCTCTGATAAAGGTGCTGAGGGAGCTGATGATGCTGTGATGCAGGATACTCCTGGCTCTGCTTTGAAAATACATGGGATTATGTCAGTGTGTTGCCAAAATATTCACTAGAACACTCATTTCACTTACTTTAGTACAAAACGGGTGGCGTCCCTGATGTTGGTTAATCCCAACATCAGTTAGCATTCAGAATGAGTCTCACCCAGTTGTTGAGTGTCCCCCAGGCTCAAGGCGTAGTAAACAGGCCTAGACGACAGTTCATCCTCATCTGACGGAGAGAGATCGTGGTAGTCAGCTGATAGATAAATATATCAACATCAGTGACTATGCTCTGGATCAACTCAAGGCTGAGTTGGAATATCAGCTTTTCATTGTATCTATCAGGACTAGTTTGACATTTTGGGATATTCACTTTCTTGCCAAGAGTTAGATAAGAAGATCAATACCACTTTTACATCTGTCTCTTAAGTAAGGAGCTGGAGCCATGAGGATATTAGTTTAGCGTAAAGTCTGTAAGGAGAAACAGCTTTCCTTGTTCAATCCAAAGTTAAAAATATGTCTTTAAAGCTCACTAAATAGCCAATATCTTGTTTGTTTAATTTGTACACAAACAAAATTGTAAAACCTCATGGTGACAATCAAGGGTGTCACTACGCCCGGCAACTGTTTGCCAAGAAATAGTTGTATGTCCCCTTAAAACCACAACTTGTTATTTTTACATTATCTTGCATCAGCTTGGCTTTATGCTAATCTTGGCTACACTAAGCTTCATGCTAAGCTCAGCTAATCACCTCCTGGTTCCAGCTCCACACTTAACACACAGATATGAGAAAGGTAGTGACCTTCTCATCGAACTTGGCAAGAAAGCGAAAAAAAGTATTTTCCAAAATGTTGCACTATACTTTTAAAATGAAGGGATTTTTATATAATAAATGTTGGACCTCTCTTATCTTGTGCCTCTCTGTCTTGTGTGGTGCCCCGGGGCTCAATACTGGGTCCTATTTTGCTTTTGCTGTACTCTGGTTGTATTTTTTTCTCATTAGATGTATTGTTTTAGTCCTTATTATGCAGATGACACCCAAATCTATATTTCTGTTAATTGCAATAAACTCACCAAACATGCTAGCTTGTACAATTGCCTGGCTTAAGGTTTACACAAACCCAGTGGTTGAGTTGGGCCAGCACTTTGCACTTTTACTTTCTACTTCTCATTTGAGATTAAATATGCAGGTGAGTTTTGCTGGACAACTGCAGGTTAAAATCTCTCACATCTTAATTCCCATATTTTATTTCTCATCAAGAAGCTTCCACCATTCAGTGGCAAAATGGAAATGAAACCCACCTGTCTTATGTGTTTGTGACATCACTTATGGGTGTGTTATGGCTTTGACAATGTCAGTATTTCCAAACCTTAAACATCCCCAAGTTTGAGCAAGAAAGAGTGAGAACAGTGTGCAAGGAAAATTTGTATTTCTTCCAGTTCAACAAAAAAATGTGGAATGATACAGAAACTTTAACTTTAAATTGAGTGCATGTCTTAAGTTATATTACAGTACAGAGGTGACCCTTTAGGATCTGTATAAAGCCAACTCATAACCTCCGCTCTACATACACTTCAACCTTGTTTATTCTGTGGTTTTCTTCTGTGGTTTGAGCAGGAAGCTCAAATTATCACCAACACCTACACATCTAAGAAAGACTGAGACAAAGATCTGACAATGCCAGACAGACCTACACTTTATAAATGTTATAACTGTTTCTGCTTGATCATAGTCATTTTTTTGATATGCACTACTGCTGTTGTTAGCATTAATGTGCATGGTGGTGAATTTCTAAACCAAATGATGAATTCTAAAGATTTTAGCTGTTTTACCCAATTAAATATACAATGTAGATGTTGAGTTACTCAAAGTGCTGTTTAGAGTTAGTCGCTTGCTGTGGTCTGTACTTGACATGAGGTAGTAAAGTACGTGAAGTAAAATTAAAGCAAAAAGAGGTGAAGTACCTTTCTTCTTCTTTTTCCTGGTTTTTGTTACGGCAGCATACGTCGCTTCGCCTGCATCGGCTGCATTGTACTCTACAGAGACTGAAGAACAAAAGTATATTTCAGTTCACACAGAAGATACTGTAGACCGATAACTACATAGACAGAGACAAATATAAGTATTTCTTTTCATGTTAAGACATTTAGTCCAACAACCATACGATTTTATATGTCTCATTTTTTTCAACTTTGCATTGACATCATTGGAATAATCAAACAGGAAATTCATGTTGCCTGTTGGCTAATGTGTTGCTTGTTTTAAAGTGAATAATAGGACAGAGTCAGGGTCAGGAGTTCATACCACAAATGACTGAACAATTACCAAACAGGAAGATTTAACTTCCCAGGTTACTCAAATTAACATTGTAGTTCAAGAGGTCATGAACATAGTGATTTGATTTTATAGCTGGTTTTATATTATTTAACTTTAATTTACTGCCTTGAAACACTTTGTAGTCTGGGTTTTTGAAAGTGCTCTCTATATAAAGATCCTAATAAAGGTAGGCAGGGTAATTAGGATGCCAAAAAATCTACCAGTATACTGATACATGGTGTGTGTTCTCACCTGTTTGATCATCAGCTGAGCCTGATCCAGGTGTTAGTGTGGACAGGCAGAGCAATACTGCAGTACAAGAAAGGAAAAATAACAGCATCAGTAGAAAACCAGGAACAGAAGCTAACGGTATTTAAAACATGATGCAGCAAATATAGCATCTTCCTGGTTTCTGTATAGAATGGATTCATTTATAAATATAAAGGGGTAGAAATAGCCTACAGTTCAGAAAATTACATGAAAGTCTGAATTATGGAAGGTTGTCAGTGAAATGTATCTGTACCTCTGTGCCAAAAACCTTTGCCAAGGTGAAGTAGTCCCACCACCAATAGCAGAACCAGCAACAAAATTGTGACAACGATCCATGGAGAACTGGAGGAGGTAGAACTGGAGGAGGGAGGATTGGAGAAGGCAGAATCTGAAGGTAGGAATAATTTCATTGTGATTCTCTGGAATGACAACAGAAAGTATGCCAACTCAGAATGTGTTATTACTTAGTTTTGAAAGTTTAAACTATGGTTTGAAAAGACTGAAGAGTGAAATTAGGAAGAGAATGATGAAACCTAAGGTTTTAATGTTCATTCTAACTTCTTAATACTCATGTTACGTTAGCAGTGTTACAAAACTTTTAATAAGAGCTTCTAAAAAACCCTTACAAGTTCAGTGCACTTCTTTCAGATATTTAAATCAACCATTTGAGCTTTGCACGCTGGAAATCTGACAATTTTTAACGAGAGAATCAACGCACAGATTCAAAGACTTTGCTTGAAGTCTGTGGAGCTTCAGCACACACATACATTTTATTTTGAAACATTGCAGTGTCTCACCTCTGACAGCCAGCCAGCTCTCTGCTGATCCTCGAGCTCCAGAGATGCTGCACTTGTAGAGTCCTTCATCAGACTTGGAAACACTGTGGAGGGTCATCTCTCCTGTAGAGCTGCTCCTGATGAGGCGGCCATCTTTATAGAAATCAGCTGTGAGGTTGGAGGAAGTCGTCTTGTTTCTGCAGCTCAGAGTCACAGCGTCTCCCTCCATCACAGGGAGGACAGGACTCTCCAGGATCACAGGACCAGCTGAACAACATGTGTTTGATATTTATTTCATGTTGAACTCATGATGAATTTAAAATCTTGCTCTCTTAATGTAAACATACCAGTAACAGTGACGTTGACGCTGTTGCTTCTCTTCACCCCTCCAGCCTCACACCAGTACTCTCCACTGTCTTCTGAATAAACATTTTTAATGGTGCAGGACAACACTTTTGATGTCACCTTACTAGTAGTTCTACATGACTTTAATTCCCCTTTGAACTTATGTACAATTTTCCATCCAGGTGAGTCACTGAACTCCTCACAATGAAAAGTTAAAGGCTCATATTCAAAGAACTGCAGTCTGTTTGGGTCGACACGAAGAAACACTGAATCTGAAACAAAGACAAATAAAGAGATTTGTTCTCAAATCACATATAAACTCCTGGAATATATTCATTCATAAAGGGTCAGTTCACCAAAGTCACAGCAGGACATATTTCACCACTTCCTTCTTTCTTTTATTCTCTACCTCAAACACTTCCCAGCAAAAAAAACCCAACAACAACAACAACAACAAAAAAAAAAAAGTATCCTTGAACCTGGGAAATAATTCATCAGTATAAATGACCTGAACTGGTACTTACCAGCTTTCTGATCGAGCACACACAGCAGGAAACACACTCTCATCACTGGAGAGACAAAGGAAAAGAACCTCGTTTATAGCATCTATATGCTTTATTGATCCCTACAGCTACTCTTGAAGGTCAACGTGTTGTCTGTTAAAACTCTTAACTGGTACAGAAAAATACTAAACTTCATCTGAAAGCCTTTAAAGTCATTTTTGCACCAAGAGGTTCCTCTACATGGAGCCAACAGCCTTGTTAACCTCAGACGACCTCTTTATCATTTTGTCTTTATCTCGGTCACAGGAAATGGAGACAGAGTCAGTACTCACACAGTCTGATGCAGAGAGCTGTGGCCTCCATGTTGTCTTGCTGCTGACTGTCTGAGCATCAGGCTGAAGTGTTAAAAGAAGGTGAAGGGGTCGTCTCTTCCTGTGTGGCTGTTGATGCAACACTAGTTTTGTGCTTTAGACTGAAAAGCAGACAGAGCTGCTGTGGTGTCAGAAACAACCTCCGTGTTAAGTTGAACATCAGTGGGCGGAGCCAAAGAACAAGGCAGACCTACATATGAGAGGGGCCTTAATTCAGAGGCTCAGGAACTGAATTTCATGATGTTTAAAACTGAAGTGTTAACAACATTGGTTATATAATCAAATGAAGTATTAGTATTTAATTTAGATTTGACACATGGCATTTAGTTTGATAAGCGGCTGTTAAAACCCTCCATGGTTGTGTGTTTCATGGTGGTGAAGAACCACCATCATCCATTACAGTCATGGAACGTACAACTTGTCAGGTATTGTGCCTTAAAACAGATACACCCATACATGTCTTTCTAGGTGTGTCACTGGACTTCTAGCTTTGTCTTGTGTAAAATATGACTTCTCTCACCTCCATGACCTCTTTTTGTCTGTTTATGCTTTTATTTTGAAGTTTGATGCTGTAATTACATGTAAATCTGTCCAGAGTTCAAGTTTTAACGCTGCTATTGGTTTTATTCTCATTAACAGCTGATTTTAAGATTAAGGTGCTGATCACAGGTGATGCTTCAGGTTTCCATAAATACATGAAGACAGACTGGAAACACATATTATTACTATCAGGTGATCAGATGTCCTCTTTTCTTTCTTTCAGTGTTTCTCTTGTCTTCCTCACTTTCTTATTAGTTCTCTCTCTCTCTCTCTCTCTCTCTCTCTCTCTCTCACACACACACTCGATTCACACGTCCTACTCTTCTTTTCTTTCGGTTTATTGTTAAAATATTTCTACTGGTGACAAAAATCAGTTTAAAATCTTCAAACCAGTGCAACACCTCTCTGCTTCCAAGCTGCGTAGTAGATCTTTATCTCAACCACCAGTATTTCAAATTAAATGTATCAAGTCTTTTCACAATCAAGACAAAAGTGTGATGTTTGCAGCCACAGAGCAGCACGTTTAATATGAAGAATAAAATCATGAAACAAAGACGAATAAAACCACAGTTTAAATTAAAAAGCACAAGAGAACGTTTGGCTACATGTTGTAGCTGAGCGGTGAAGTCAGTTCAAGTCCCCTGAGAGTGGTGAAAAAGAATAAAACTATGTAGAAGATGCAGCATGACATTAAACAAAAGGTATCCTCAGCAAGGAAACTCCTTTTATTGCAATAAAATAAGATAATTTGCATGTAAGTCTTTTTTTTTCCTTAAAAATCTTAATAAGTTCATACTATTTTGTCCTTGACGTGATTAAAAAGGCCTTATTTAATTGAAACTGTTTTTACAGTATAACACTGTGTGGGGGCCACCAGGTGGCAGCACTGTGCCTAAAATGATTTTCAGTAATTGCAACAATTATTCAGGTTTTTATAGATTGTTTCTCTGTTTATGTTTAAGTTTTTTAAGAGATCATGAACAACTGGAACATTAAAACAAGAATGTCAGTCTCATTGTGGTAACACAGTCAGAACATTTAAAAACTCAGATTAGTTGGTATCATGGCGAACGTCTTGCATTGACAATATTATTAAATTCTTACTGACATCATGTTGATGATTTACAACATTAACGTTCAAACCAACTCTCTTCTTATGACAGATACAACAATGTGGTTTAACTGTAATAAACTGATGCTTCTAAAAATAGACACTGATGCTGTGAGTTAGCTGAAGCTCTCATGTGATGATGATGAAGAATCCTGCCTGTTTAGGTCATTTCCACTTCAAAACAAGTCACACATTGTCATTAATGAAGAATCAACACATTTACTCTCTTTACAAATGCACACAACCTGCAATATCTTTCTTATAAAGCACATAAACATGTCATTGTCTTCCGTCATGAACACACACAACTCCCCAGCTGTTACTCTTAAATGAAAACAATTAGCAAACAGTTGAGTTTAGTCCGTGTTCATTAATTTAACAGCTCTGCGTGTGGTCATATGACTTCTTCCCTCGCACACACTACAGAGCTTTAAATAGTCTCCCCTCTTCAGTCAGGTGTCTCTCCTCTCTGTAACCTGCAACACACACAGAGACTACAGCTGTGAAGACGGTTAAAACAGTAACGCTCATGCTTGTCATTTAAGATTATTTAAGATGTATTCAGCCCCCTCACCAACAGGACAAGTTACCCAGAGATGGCATTCAACAGAGCAAAGAGACACTGCAGACCAGTATTACCCTCAGTCTTGCCTAATCGATTGTATAATAGAAGTCATCCTCTTCTGTTAAAAGTGGGTTGGGACCTGCAGAGGGACGTGGCGTCGCTGAGAAGCTGGAAACTCCTGGTTCTGTTTTGGAGACAAATTCACTTTCAAAAATTGTTTTATTCTTTATTTACCTAAAAGCAGAACACAGTGGTAGCCGGGATGGTACCAAAAAGCAAATTTTAAAAGAAATATTCACATTATTTTGATTATTACATTTTATTTATTTAGTCAACTGTTCACTTACATTTTTCCCATACTGCCAGTAATAGTTCTGGTGGGGAAATAGCCCAATTTCATATATTGAGTCTAAAAGTACTGGAATCAGTCTATAAAATATTTATTTACTGCAGAATTTAAACTCCCACATGACCTCAGTGTTCTTAATGATATAGCTACAGACTTGAAAAGGCTAAATTTGTTAACATTTGTGTTTTATGTTGTTTAGCTTCCTACTCTTCAATAAAAACACATTTTAGTCCCCTGCCATCCCAGTAGGTCACAAATGTTTCCAGCAAAGCAAGAGTCAAGTTCAGTAGTATTACCTTTGGTGGTTGACTTAATTATTTGCCAAGCCTCCCGGCAGGCTTAAGGTGTGGTAAACAGGTATATGCAAGGATTCATCCTTATCTGACAGAGAGAAGATTTTGTGCCTGAGACATACTTAAATACACCATTAAACAAATATTTAAATGCCACCATACCTGTCGCTTACATGTGGGGTACCACAGGGCTCAATTATTGGCCCATTTCTATTTCTATAAAATACTTTTTCCTGAGACACACTGTACACAGCTTTGATTGTGCTTTAAAACATTATTATACCCAACATACTATCTGTGTTAAAAATCCATTCAGTGATTGCCTTGGTACTGTTAAGGAGGGGAATACTAATACTAAAAAACCTGACACTTTGACCTTGTTCTTTAAATGTTCAGAATGAAAGAGTGCTTTGGTTATTTGATCTTAACAAAACAAGTCAACATCTGTAATATCTTCTCATTAGATCTGCATATTAGAGTAAAATCTTTGATTTTAATTGAATTTGTACTTTAAAATAATATTTTATTTTCCCTTAGTGTTCTTCAGTGTTATTTACTGTAATGCAGGTGCATCTAGAACAAAATATCTCTCTGAGAAAAGAAGGGTCCAAATTTATTTCAGTACACGAGTCTTCTCATTACTAGTCCCATTATGTATTTATAAAATACCGACCACCCGCTCACTGCAAGGTGTCTTAAAGGACTTGGTGTCCTGATTAAAAATAAATCTAACATGTGCATTGTCGTGTTGTATTTTTACAACAGCCTCTCCCATGACTGTAAGACCGGCTAACCGAAGAGCTGCTGCACGGTGAGCTGAGGGGCCCGTCTACCTTTTTCTGTCTGTGGGTTTCTCGTGTGGGTTTTTGTCTGAGATGCTAAAAGAGAAACTCTAAATATCAGCAGGGCCTTAAGCTCCTGAAGCAGACACAGTCTAATACAGTTTAAAACAGAATGAAATGTCAGATTAGTCATTCAGTAGTTCAACCACTAAAGTAATGTCTCTTCACAAGCACTGCTGCAAACTTTATTAAAGTTGACCTTCCTTCAGATTACTTATGTGATATACTTAAAAAACCCTGATTGAAGGTGTTACGTGTTTCTCAATATGAAGTTAATTACCTTTCTCCTTCCTGGGTTTTGTGATGACAGCGTATGTTGCCTGCGTTGAATCTGCTATACTGGCCTCTACACACACTGAAACATAATAAAGATACAACACCTTACACATAAGTAGCAGGTAGGTAAATAGACAGGCAGTTATTCACAAACATAAGAACTGCCACAAGATAAAATAATTTGCAAACACACACATATGACACACACACACACACACACACATATATATATATATATATATATATATATATATATATACACACATATATAGTTCTGTGGGAAGGAGGTTGGTGTTCCTCACCTCTTTGTGGAGAAGATGAAGACCAGAAGGATGACGGAGAGGTTGGGGTACCTGTTTGAATAAAAACAGCTCTGGTGATCACTGACATCTATGCTCCAAGTTTCTAACGTTGTCAGTATCAATGAGCAGCCCACGTTTAGCAAACACTGTGTCAGTAATTTAAGCCGTTTCTTTATATTCTGTTTACCTGTGATGACTGGTTGATGTTTCCTGCTTCGCAGTAATCCCACCAACAGCAGCAGAGCCACCAAGAAAACACAGACACCAATGCAGAGCAGCAGAGGGAGCAGAGGGGCATGATGGGAGGAAGAGTCGGGCTCTTCATGAGCTGCTGGAGAGAGAAGGTATGTGCTGCTGCATGAGACTTGATCCTAATGCTGTAAAATACATGCTTGGCATTTGTTCTATCAAGCTTTAAAACATGAAACCTGACACAGGTAAGGTACAAAGCATCATCATCAAAAAAAAAAAAAAAAAAAGACTCTAATGCAGTAAAAAGTAAATCATCTTTGATTTATATTGAAACCCTTCAGTGTCTCACCTCTGACAGCCAGCCAGCTGTCTGCTGATCCTCCAGCTCCAGAGATGCTGCATTTGTAGAGTCCTTCAAAAGACCTGGAAACACTGTGGATGGTCATCTCTCCTGTAGAGCTGCTCTCCATGGGGTGGCCATCTTTAAAGAATTCAGCTGTGAAGTTGGAGGACGTCTGCTTCTTTCTGCAGCTCAGAGTCACATTGTCTCCCTCCATCACAGGGAGGACAGGACTCTCCAGGATCACAGGACCAGCTGCACAAGATATGTTTTGATATACATATACATCTTTCTTTCATGTATAATAGAATTAAACATGAAAAAATAAAAATAATTATTTTCTTCAAAAGTTTTTTACTATTTGCATACCAGTGACAGTGACGTTGACAGTGTTGCTTCTCTTTACTCCCATTTCACACCAGTATTCTCCACTGTCCAGTGTTGAATAGGCATTTTTAAGTTTGCAAGGTCCTGTTGATGTCGACCAGCTAGCAGCACATGTTTTAATAATTCCATTGATCTTCCTCATCACTCTCCATCCAGTCAGTCCCTCCAGTCCCTCACAGCTGACAGCAATGGACTCATATTCAAAGTGCTGCTGTCTGTTTGGAACAACCTGAGGAAAACCTTCACCTGAGATACAAAGCATGAGATGAATTTAACCAAACTTTTTAAATGAAATGTGTTTTTATTCTGACAACATCATCTGAAATTTAAGACAACATCACACACATAAATGCCACGACAAAACATTAGGATTTCACAGTGTGCACACAGATTTGTCAACACACTTGAATTTGGAGCAGCATTACACGATGACACACTCTTAAAATGTTTGGAAGTCTTCCTTAAATACAAATTTTGGCTCATGTTCAACTGAAACATGAAAGTGCATGTATCCTTTGGTTTATTAGGGGTATGTTATTTTCATGAATACTAATATTTGCATATTATCATTTGAGATACAGAACACAAGTTTGAAGGTTTAAGATTAAGCTCTTGTAGCCCATGACCCTGTTTTTAGGTCCCAAGTTTCTCATGCCTTCAGCAGTTACAGAGCTGTGAAGTTGGGGATTATGTTATTTATCTTCTTTGTTGAAATAAACATCACATTGTAAAGTTTGAAACTGCTACTTACCGGCTTTGTGAGAATAATTGAAGTCAACTTGTGCAGCCAGCAGCAACAACACAGTCATCACTGCAGAGACAAGAGAGCTGTTTACTGCATCGGTAACATATAACATATAGAACACAGCTGCAGCTGTGAGTGTATCAGTGAGCAGGTTACAGCTTTAAATCGTCCACAGACTCAGACTCACTCAGTCGGATGCACAGAGCTGTGACCTCCATGTTGTCTTGCTGCTGACTGTCTGAGACTGTCATCACACTGAATTTAAAATATCATGTAAGTCAGAACCTCCTCTTCCTTTTTCTCTGCTGGTGACAGAGGAAACAGCACGTTTGGGGTTTCTGACTTTAACAAAAGAAAGAAGTAATGTAAAATCTCAACAGGTGGCGCCAGAGAACCTGATTTTTAGAGCAAATGACTGAAGAAGTAACTAAACACATAAATATATTGTAGTATGAAGCACAGTTTATTAAAAGAGACAGTCAGTTGGCTGACAACCTTTACAGCTTCACCACTTTCAACCACTGTTGGGACATTTTATTGGATATCAGGATATTTTCAGGCCTGTAGTGAAAAAAAAGGGGATTTATGGCACAAGTTCACCTTCTGGGAAAAAGTCTGAAGAGTTTAAAATTCCAGCAACACTTGTAGTATAAAGAACAACTTTCTTGTCAGACCAATGCATTTCGGCTTGTGGCCTTCATCAGGGTCATCACACAACACATTATAAAGAAGGTTAAAAAAATCTAACCAGTCTACCAATGGGAAGACAGCATTAGATCAGCAATAAGGATTTTATTACCTGCACAACTAAGGATGTTGTTTATATGATACAGGGCCCATGTGGTAAAACATACACAGGTGAGACATCCTGGTCCTTTAAACAGTATATCACTGAACATAGGAGGAATGATGTAAGCCGTCCTGTTGCAAGACATTTCAATGAAACGCAACATCACATTTCATCTTTATTTCTTATAGGAGTAGAAGTGATAAAGTCCAACCAAAGAGGTCATAATGTCGACTTTCTTTGAATGTTTTTGGCTCATGATCAAGTCAAGAAAGTCTCACTCTGCCCTCTGCAGTCAGTCAGCCTCATATCACACCATTATACACATTTATTTTAACCAAGTAGCCACTCTCAAAGGGACATCTGTTGTTATTATTCACATTTTCTACTGACACAACTTCCTTGTCCCAGCCACCTGTTGACTTATTATGTGTTACTGTAGTATTTCATACAGCAGGTAGCCGGTCCAGAGTTCAGCTTCAGCAGTTAAAACAGGTAATAATTAAACTGACTGAAAGAAAATGAAAGTTCAACACAAGGACACACACACACACATTCTCAGGATATTGAGCCAATACTGGCAGTCAGAGTCACCACCTACAACCACTATCAGGACATTTTATTGGACATCTGGATATTTTCAGGCCTGTAGTGAAAAAGGCCTATTGGAAAATGTGTGAAGAGTTTAAAACTGACTGAAAGAAAATAAAAGTTCAATACAAGGACAAAAACACACACACACCTTCGATATCAGGCAGTCAGAGTAAGTCACTCTGCCTCTTTTACTTTTACTTTTACTTTTACTTTTAATCATTTACTTATTACTACAGTGAATGTGCACTGTGCACGCAGTCACACATTAATTTGAGCTTGATGGAAAGGAACTATAAAGCCGAGACACTTTTTCTAAATGATAATGGGCGGGGGTGAAAGTACACAAGGTTTTATTTCAGGCTGTTTTATTCCAGACTTTGACCTCCCAGCCTACTTTTCTCTGAGGTGAGGCGACTCGTTCACACATGCAACAGGTATGTGGGATTTTTACATGAATTACTTAATAGATTATTTTAGCGCTTTTATTTTTTAACATGCCATTGTTGTAATTATTCATAGTCTGGTTCTAGATTGAATGTCAAACTGCAATCTTCTTCTGCAATCTTTTTTTATACACATCCGTGGGTCTTGTAGCACCGAAAATGAGGTCGACGCCTGTTGTTACATTTGTGAACCTGCATATGGAAAACCAAAAGTAATTTACAAAAAACAAATTAATGAATGACTGTATAATGAATACAATGGATAGATAAACCATAATGTATATGAGAGTAAAAGACAGAAAATACATAGAAAACACAGAAAATGGAACATAAATGGGAAAAAAAGTTCTTTTTTAGTGAGTGGCTAGGGTAACCTGGGACCAATCATAGCATTTTACCTTGTGTTTCCACATATTTGCCCTCTTTGAAATCCATTTGGTCCTAGCTTTCCTCCTGTCTTAACTGCAATGTTTCACTCTGTTTTACGTGAGTTACTAATAAAACATTAAATCACATTGTTTAGGAGATTAATAAAACAACAAAACCACCAGTGCAGTCACCGAAAGTCCAAACCATTTAAGTGATTACTCTGCCTTCAGTTATATAAGACTGCTCAGTGCGCTTCACCTCAGGGTGGTTTGAGAGATATTTTAGATTTATTTGATCTCACATGTTTAAGAGTTGAGTTTATTTTCATTTTCAGAACTCCAGGATGACTCCCGTGAAGGACAGACCCCTCCTGAAACCTCTGCTCAGAGACTTCAGTGCACTGGTCTTGCATCACACTGTTGTCCTCCTTCTCCTAACACACTCTTGTGGAGGTAAATTACACACAAACAGATAGTAAAAGCATTTGATCTGAGTTTATATAAAAATTTAAAAATCTCCTGAAGGTGCGCCTCTGCCCGTACATGCCTAACTGCTGCCTGTACGCTGAAGAATATCGAAGAGACAGTTCAGCAGAAGTTACATAGTCAGCTACATACTGTAGTCTCACTTGACACAGTGGTGTTAATCAGTCAAGGCTGATTTAAAGAAAGCAGAAAATATGCTGTTGTTGTACTGTTATATTTAACTCATAACTTTATAAGGAGTATAAGTAGGTGTTGTTTGTTTCCCTTAGGTCAGCCTCAGGTGACTGGTATGTCTCAGCCAATAGTGGCAATCGTTGGTGATGACATAATTTTGCCATGTCACCTGGATCCTGCTGTGGATGCTACTGACCTGACTGTGGAGTGGGCAAGACCTGACCTAGACCCCAGATTTGTCCATTTGAGGCGAGACGGTGTGGAGCTTCTGCTTGAGGAGCATCCTTTGTACAGGGGGAGAACATCACTGTCCAACAACAAACTGAAGTGTGGAGACATTTCACTGAAACTCTCCAAAGTGAAACTCTCTGATGCGGGATCATACAGATGCCTCGTTCCCACATCTGGTACAGAATCTGTGGTCGAGCTGGCTGTAGGTAAGTTGGCCTTAATCCATTGTGCACTGAAAAAACTACAATCATCCAGGAAAGGTGTAAATGCATTTTATAAGTGACACAGTTAAGCGACAGAAATGGATAGATGGGTGGATTACATTGTAAGAAGAGTTTGGAATGCCTGATAATATTATATGTGGTAGATGAAGGGTGACAATAGGAAAGAGGTTATCTTGGTGTTATTATGTCCTCAGGCATTGAGTTGGCAGACCTGCTGGACCGTAACAGCACACTAAATCGGATGCCTGCAGCAATTTGCACAGACTCTACAGAGTGAAGGTTATGTTCAGGTTTAGTGCTCATTTTGCCCTAAGCTCAAAACAGAGTGACACATGAGCTAACCAGATGGGCACCAGAAGGGTACCAGGGTCAACAAGGCAGGCTGACTACAGGGCCATTTGCCATCTGGAGAGACTACAGGAATATTAGGGTGAAACCATACAGGCACTTGTCCTGACCAGGAGGGCACTTAAGCTGATCACTTAGGCACTTGGACTGACCACACAGAATAGCACTTTGGCTGACCAGAGCACTTGTGCCAAGAGGGGTGACTACAGGGACATTTGGACTTGGACTGATGAGAAAGGTACTTGAGATGACTACATGGGCATTTTGACCCACAGAAAGATAGAGAGGGCCACCTGTCCTGACCAGAGGGGCATTTGAGCAGAATGGCACTTTGGCTGACTAGAGGAACACATGGGCCAACTGGGTTGACCAGAAAGGCACTGACCAGTTGGGCAGTTGCACTGATAAAAGGAATACTTGGACTGACCAGAGGGGTGTTTGGCCCGATACCAGAGGCAATTATGAGCCAACCCCAGGTGCATTTGGGCCAAGCAGAAGGGCTCTGGTGCTGACAAGAAGGGTACTGTACGTGGGCTGACAAGAAGGACATTTGGGCCAATCACAGAGGTAGCCGGATCACCCACAGGGGCATTTGGGCTAAGCGGAAAGACATTTGAGCCTTTAAGCCAAGAGGGGTGACTAGACGGATTTTTGGACTAGCCATAGGGTCACTTGATTAACAAGAAGGATACTGTAGGTGGGGTCATATTGGGGCATAAACATCATGGTTCACAAAAAAGGTTTTCATAAAAGGGAATTTTATCAATCAACTCAAAAGGGCAGACATTTATCCTCACTAAAGAAAGTATTTTTCAGCTGAAAAGGTGTATAGATTGTTTATTAGGTGTCTGAGCAGAATTTGGATCATCAAGTTCATTGAAAAAGTGTTGTATTTTCATTCCTGAGGCAACTTTACATTTAAACATTGTTTGACATTTCTATTCTCTGTTAGGTGTTGTCTCCTCACCTGACATCAAGATTTCTACAGTCAGCAGTGGAGTGTTGTTAGATTGTAAATCTAAAGGCTGGTATCCAGAGCCTGAGGTGTTGTGGCTGGACGGTGAGGGAAACCTGCTCTCTGCTGGACCTACAGAGACAGTCAGAGGTCCTGATGACCTCTATACTGTCAGCAGCAGAGTGACTGTGGAGAAGAGACACAGCAACAGCTTCACCTGTAGAGTCCAACAGAAGAGCATCAACCAGACCAGAGAGACTCACATCCATGTTCCAGGTAGACAAATGGTTTAAGTTATTGATGTCATCATATTGTTAGTTATAGACAGTTGAAGTCTGGTTTTATAAACATGTTTTATAATTTCAGATGATCTCTTTTTGGTCCAGTCTAGTTCTGCTGTTCGCATCACCATCTGCTTGGTTATGTGCTTCATGTCTATTGTTGCAGTTGTCTTCATTATGTGGAAATGGGGACCAAACAAAATCAGTAAGTCTCAACTTCAGCATACTTCTTTCCAAACCTCAAGTTACTTTCACATCTCTTTGATGGTTATTTTTACATTTAATACATTTAGAGTGAAGGGCTAAAAGGGCTAAGAACCACCTGACATGATCTTAAGCTTAGGTTATCCATTGCACTCATGGAACACACAACTTGTTGGGTATTAACCCGCTTTTACCCTGACCGCTTGCCAATTAAATGCCACATGTCCTCAAATTAAAAGTATCATTTGTTCAATTTACTCATTTAAGTAATTTTGAGCTCATATTTTCTGTGGGTTTTTTGTCACAGGTCCAGTTTACTGCAGCTAACATTTTAAAACTGTTGTCTTTTCTCCTCCCATTAGATTATTTGGATGTCCAGTGTCACGCATTTATCAAACACACTTGAAATTAAACTTGGATAGTTCTCAACTAGAAGTTTCTTTTAAAGCTTTTTTTCATTATAGTTGTTGTTGTTGGTTACACAAATAACCCTAGCACCAAGCTCTTTAGCTAAGCCTCACTGTTGCCATCTTTACTTACAGTTTAAAACTGGCAAATTAACTTAGAACTGCAAACACCTGAGTCATAGGTGTCCAGTTTGTCCAGTTACTAAAACTTAATCCACACCTACCAGCCAATCAGAATCTAGAGTTCTCAGAGACCATGGTATGAATGGCAATAGAAAATATTTACTTTATATTCATTGTTAAGTCATTATTATTATTTCAAATGGTAGTCTTAACATCTTATCTTTTTAAAAACTTTTGATGTCAGTTGATTAGATTGATTTCAAACTAAACACACACATCTTTTGTTCACATAGAAACTGAAGTGGGAGAAAGAAAGACGAAGATGACAACATTTAGGAACAGCATTGAACTTCAGCTTCTGATGGAGGGAGAAGGAGACAGAGAGCAGCTCATGACAGGAAGTGAGAAAATGACGTATCTGGACAAGACAAAGGCCAAACTTGATAAGGAGTTACAGAAGAATGAGGGAGAACTGAAACATGTACTACAGGTGATTGCAACATTGACGGACCAGAAGAAAGATCTGAAGAACCAGAGAGAGAAACTCATCTCACTACAGCAGGAGGACAAGACAAAGATAGAAGAGAACAAGAAGAAGCTGAAGGAGTTCACAGCAACGGACAAAGACAAAAAAATGAAGAAGCGTGAAAAGGCCAAAGAGGATCTGGAGAGGAGAAAGACAGAACATGAGGAACTGTTAAAGAACATAGAGAAACTACTGGAGACAACAGAGGAGATGATTATTAGAATGACAGAAAGGAAAGCAAAGCTAGAGAGAGACAAGGAGCAAATCAATAAATACCTGAAAGAGACAGAGAGACAGAGAGACGAGGTTCAGAGGAAACTTCAGTTAGAGCAGTCAGAGAGAGACGAGGTTCAGAGGAAACTTCAGTTAGAGCAGTCAGAGAGAGACGAGGAAAGAAAAGAACCATTATCTAATGATCCTGTCTGATTGCATTACTTCATATTTAGTTAAAACCACACAATATGTAAATATTTAGAAAACCTGATGTATTTTTTTAGATCCCCAGTGTCAGCAGTTTAATCTACCTGGTTATTCCAAACCAGATGTGACCACAGTGATCGATCTATTCTCTGCTCACATCCTCCAGGTCATGTGACTAAACAAACATTAACATATGAAGATGCTCCAATAACCCAGTGCTTGATTTTCAGTGTGTTTGTTCTATAGAAATGTCTTTTTCTCTCATTGTGTTGAGTAATGTTTTTAATTGAATTTTACCCAGCTTGTATCCTTTGTCCCCACTTACTCAGTTGCTGTGTTTCCTTCAGTTTAGAGTAAACAGAGCCGTCTGGTGGTGAGAACAGCTCAAAGCTGAAACAGGGAGAGTTTCCTCCTAACACTCGCAAATCAACGTAAAATCAAATCATGACAAAAATGTACAAATAAGACTTTTTCACAGTCGCAGTTGTTGATGTTTTATAGTTGGAAAATTCTGATTTTTTTATATCTCTTTTTTATAATAACTGAATGTTGCCTTTTTTAATGTTTTGATACATAACTTTTCCTCTCTAGTGAAATGTCATATCCTTTAGTGATTTTAATCTTTTTATTAATCAGTCAATGTCATGTTTTAACTGAGACACTGACTGAATATTGTGTGTGTGTGTGTCAATAAGTGAACCATATATGGGGCTGACTGTAAATAAATGAATGAATAAACCTTCATCATGATGACTGAACATATATCTTCTTAGAAACACTTTACACTTTTCAGAGCGGATTATCAATATAGAGTTCACTAATGATATAATAACTCTGCAAATGTCTTTATTTGGCCTCCGTGAATCTTTATTTCTTGATACAGTAAAAATGTTGCAAAATGAATCAGTTCATCCAGGAAGGTCGTGGTGTTATGAAGCCAAGACAACATGGACTCTCTCCAGCTGAGTCTTGATAAAACGTCTCCATCAGCATCACATACATACATACAGTGGCAGAAATACAAAAGCAACTCTCAATATACAGAAAATTAAAGACCTGCAGAAATGTATACAAGTTCTGCACTCTTATTTATAGACGTTTTCCTTCAACGCCAGGACAAATACTGTATCTCTGTGATGCACAGAGTCTAACAGAGGAAGTTATTATGCCGAAAGAAACATCTTAATATCAGAAAAACAGACACCATACACCAAAGGACCAGTGGGGGTCATGTGTGCACTGAGAGGGACATGACACATCTTGTTTAACCACAACTGATCTCCATTTTTATTGTTTATGTTAATATTGACTCCCCACATAGCAGGTTTCTCTATCAAACAGAAATATCTTGTTGTTGCTACAGAGCCTCTTTAGGGTTCTTTACCCTTTTCTGTCCGGTATTTTTTGTGTGGTTTGTGTCTAAGAGGCTTTAATTATCACCAGCATCTGTAGTGTCTAAAACAAAGCATAGAACAAGATATAAAGCACGCCTTTTGAAAATAGGTCACGCGTCCATCTGCGGATTTTAACCTTTTCTGTTCGTGACAACGTCTGATAATAACCACTGCACGTGGTAACAAGACAGAAAGAGAGCTGTGAAACCTTTCTAGCTATTTCATCTAAAGAAGGCTGCCACATTCGTTTGAGTTCCTCAAAGTTGGACCTTTTTTAACTGAAGCCATACACAGTTAAGGTAAAGGTAAGTTAAATAAGAAAACCACAGTGACAACCATTTCTTAAACGTTCTTCTGTGGTCTCTGTAGCTCCTCCTCCAAAAACGACTACAAGCTAAACAACTAAAAGAAAGAGGATAAAGATACTGCATGCATAGAAAGTATCTAAATGAATACATAAATCTAAATAAAAACACCAACATAAAGCATGTTCACAGGTGGTTATGCTCCTTGCTACAGGGATGTCAAACGATGATGGTATATGATGGTATATTTACTACTTTATTGTCTTAGCTACCAGAGTAGCTTTCATTCAACTGTATACTCATTATTCCTTGTCATCTACTTGTTTGCTTTGTCTAGTTTGGCAGCTGCCTTTACATATTTTACATATACACACATATTTGTTTGTAACTGTGAGTTTCCCACAGTGCAGCAGTCCCACCACCAGCAGCAGCAGAGCCACCAGTAAAATGGTGAAAACAGTCCTCAAGAGGAGGTAAACATGACAGGAGTGATCTGGGGGGGGGCGAGTCTCTCTGTGAAGTCCTGCAAAGACACAGGAATAAAAACAGGAAGTATCTGCATGAGACATGGTGGTGTTTCACCGCTTTATATATTACTTTTGAACATAGAATGTGGCTTGAAACACTTAAGGATTTAGATTGGAACTATGAATACTGCACTAAAACCGTTTAAATGTTTGTTGTATTAATAGTGAATAGTGACTATGCAATGTTTCCCTAAAAACAATAAAAATGTGGCCAGCTGGATAAAGTAATAACTTTTTCTAACAAATAAGAAAATAAGATACCTCAGTCCATCTGTGTCAAAATACTAAAGTATTAAATAGTGTTAGAATTTAGTGAAAACATCACCAAATATGTTTAATGATAAGGGATTTACTAAAGTATCTGAGTTGTATGTTAATGAAGTATTTGATAATTGACTCCAACATACTGCTGCAAACGTGCTCTCTGATGTTTTCTATCTTTAATAGTCTATTTGATATCTATCAAGGAATTAACTCAGCAAATCTGGTGAACTTCAAGGATCGATTTTAGAGCCCTTGTTGTTCCTAATTTAGATAAATGATCTGCCAATTGTACTAGTGTCTTTTCCTAACAGAACAGAAACCAACAATGTCACGGCCATTCTAAAAAAATACATTAAATTGTATATCTTAATGTCTTAGATAATATATAACTATTATATATAATTACAGCACAACTTTATGTTTACTCCGACATTTAATCTTTTTAAAAAGTTGCTGCAATATAGCTCGGGTGTGTACACACAATAGAAAATTGAGGAAAAAAAGGCATTTCTGAAGAGATCTACAATTGTTTAGATTTTTCAGATTTTACATGTTATTTCAAAATCACTTTGCCTTCTCTTTTCCATGATTATTTCAGCACCATTCATGCATATAAAACCAGACAAAGTCACCAGTTTTAGCTGCATTTACAAACTTTAAATGGCCAGTTTTGTAAACCCAGAGCTTTTGAAAAATATGCTGTGTCTCACCTCTGACAGCCAGCCAGCTCTGCGGTGATTCTCCAAAGTCAGAGATGCTGCACTTGTAAAGTCCCTCGTTGGATTTAGAAACGCCCTGGATCAGCATCTCTCCTGTGGAGCCAATGAAGAGGCCATCTTTAAAGAAATCAGCTATGTGGGCAGAGGAGGTCATTTTACTCCTGCAGCGCAGAGTCACAGCTTCTCCCTCCAGCACAGACAGAGCAGGACTCTCCAGGATCACAGCTCCTGCTAAACACAAAGAGTTTGTTTAGATGTGAGTTTAATAGAATATATTGCTGGTGTGTTTGTCTACAAACTGTGATTATTTATACTTATTTATACTAGATGTCTGCATACACTTCAGAAAATGTACAAAATGCAAAGATGTATTTTTTGCATATTTTTGAGATGAGATGAGAGTTATCAGCGAATATTTTTGATCAATATGTCCGTTACCAGTGACAGTGATGTTGACAGTGTTGCTTCTCTCCTCTCCAGTCTCACACCAGTATTCTCCGCTGTCGGTTTGATAAGCAGGTTTGATGGCACAGACCGATGCTGTTGTCTCCCAGGTAGTGACGCACTCGCTGACTTTTCCATTTACCTTCCTCATGACGGTCCATCCAGTTGAGGCTTTGAAACCCTCGCAGTTAAAAGAGATGGATTTGTATTCAAAGAGCTGCAGTTTGGTCGGAACAATCTGTGCAAAAGCTGCATCTGAAACAGAGAGACAGACACAGACAGGTTTATATAGAAGAAATTATACAGAAAATATTAACTCATGATATTCTGACCTTTGACACTAAAGTTACTGTAATTAAGTTATTTGTAAATGGAGAAGGGCATTGTACAATAATAATATATTACATTAAAATGTCAATATCAGTACTGACTAACTGCTACTTACCACTTTCCTGAGCATCATTAAGGTGAACTTGTGCAACCAGCAGCATCAACAAGTTCATCACTGGAGGCGAAAGAAGAGAACTGAGTATCAACACATCTGTCATCAACATAATATGAACTCTGACCCCTAGCTTTTAGAGCCTTAAAAGTTGTTTTTTTGCTGTTAAATGTCACATGAAGACAGAGTCAGTACTCACACAGTCTGAAGCAGAGAGTTGTGACCTCCATGTTGTCTTCCTGCTGACTGTCTGAACATCAGACTGAAATACAGCTGAAGTGTGATGTAGGTGGGAACCTCCTCTTCCTGTGTGGCTAAAGAACGATGTCGACACAAAACTAAGGTCACGTAGAGGGGCACTGTGTTCATATCTGCTCTTAAATCTCTGTTATTTGGGTCAGAAACTCCTCCTCAGGCCCGTTTCAGTTGAGAAAGTGCCCACATGGTGCATATTCTCAGATTATCAAAGACTAACTAACACATGGTGAAACTCTCTAAAAACAGTCCACAAAAATATGCAGTTTTTTTAAAAGAATTACCTCACAGATGAGAGATTCTCCATGCAAAACATTTTGCTGATACTACCCACAATTCTCTGGCCCACTCCCATGCCCCTCCCTCAGGGTGTGTTTTGCATGTACATTTTGCTGCCAGCTTTTATTTTTGGCATAAAGAACTATTGTTTAATACAAGGCTTACAAAAAAACTGTACTGTCAATTTGATATTATAATTCCATTATTTAAACATACTATTCAACAGTATTTACAAGCATTATGTATCTATTTTTAGTTATTTGATTTGTTCCTCCACCAACATGTACAAACACAATCTAAAATCTAATGTGCACTTATCTACGGAGCCCCGAAAGATCTCTGTGGGAAGTTTTTTCTGAAATTATTTTGTGTTCCCTCTGATCCATAGAGGCTGAGCTGTTTTATGACATAATGTTATGAAATATGTAGTAGACAACCGCTGGTAGTGACACAAAATGTACTGCGATAGAACGCAAAAGTAGTTCAGAACAAAAAGTCTCACGGTGACCCTTCGGGAGACCAGCACTTATCAGACACAGCCAACAAAAATATTTAATGAGGCTTATTTTTGCCAAGGCTCAGGAAATGCAGGATTGGACCCAAGTGCAGACAGAGGCAGCAGGATGACTTTAGTGGTGACCAAAAACAGCTTACAGGCAGGTACAGGTTGGACAAAAACACAAGGCTGGACAGGACGAACAATGGATCTGGGCCGGTGGCTGAAGAGTGAACGAGGTGCAGGTGGGGAGCTGGGCGGGAAGCTCAGGTGAGGGGAATGAGGTGATTGCAGGGCAGATGGGAGTGGCAGGATCTGGAGGGACAGGAAAAGAGTCTGAGGGCACGCAATAGGCTCGTTGGAGATGAACTGCGCCTCGCTTGGAAAGTGGACGAGATCAGATGGGAGCAGCAGGGGGCGCTGTGACAAACAGCAGCAGTCAAGTCAGACAGTTTCCAGCAGCCTTCAACAAATATACAGGAAGTCCCAGAAATATTTACGTCCTGTCAGATCCACCTGTAGTCTGCAGATCACGGTTGGATCGTTATGGCTGAAATAAATTTGAACACAAGATGTCACAAGATGTTTGTTAACTGTCACTGCACAACATACAGTAACAATCTAGCGTTAAATAATACAATTGCACTTAAAATTAGGATTTTCTTCAAAACGTGATGTCTGTCGTCAAAATTAAGAGCCAATCAGTTCTTTGATCAGGTGACAGCCAGGCGTTTCCCATCATGCCCTGGATCTTGCAGTCAGTGGAGAGCAGCTGCAGCGCCTGGCTCTAAAAACTGCGGCCGCCTCGATCTCGTGAGGTTATCGTTGCTCACGTGTGCATGATGTCAGAGCAAGTCGGGATCAAGTCGGACACAAATCTAACCGGCACGCATTCATCGATCGCCGGTGATCGATTCTGCGCAGGCCTGGCTCATCTCGAACGAGCCTATTGACTGTCTACTGAAAGATGCTGTTGAGTTGCATCATGGGAAATGTAGGACCTAGCATTTTTGAAGATTGACACATGCTAGGGACTAAAAGTCAGGATATCTCAGACTCTGTTGCTTTGATTTTCGTCCCACAACTTTACAGAAGCACAACACAAAATCACTGGAGTTCCTCTTTAACAGTTACAGCACTGTGATTGTAGGCATTTTCATGTTAACCTGTTTAGAAAGTAAAAATTATATATTATGATTTTTAGGTAACAAACTCAAAATCCAAATCCTGCATTTTGCCGTAAAAGGTCATACTATATGAAGCGTGACATTTTGTTTATGTGCCACAATGCAGGCCAGTAGCTTGTGCATTACATTAATGGTTCAATATGTTAATGTGATTGTTATTATCAGCTGTCACACAGTAGCTTCAGGTCTGACTGGTGTAAAATCAACATGGTGTTGGTCGACCACAGAGAGTCTATTTAAAAGCTGCAACAGCTCTGTTCTTATGAACAGCGTCTTCAGACGTGTGAACAGACAGCAGATAGAACAACGTGGTTTAACTGTCACACACACTCTTAAAAATAGACCCTGATACTGCAAGATAGCTGCAGATGGAGGTTGATTATGATGATGAGAACCATGTCAAAACCATGTTTTTAAAAAAATGCTTTGAATCCACATATTATGTCTTATTTCCCACATGCCTGTTTTATTTTTTATCACGAGTACACACAACACTCCAACTAATGTTATCACAAGTACAAGATTTGAAAACAGAAGTCCTCATATAAAAATACAATATACTGTATAAAACATGAATATAAAACGTTTAGTCAAAATATTACAGGCAGCTACTTTTCACTCTCATAACCTGCCACATAACAAAGCAAAGCTTTAAACAGAGTCTCTCCGTCAGGCAGATGCCTCTGCTCTCAGTGACCTGCAAGACACAAAAAAGGATCCACTGCAAAAGATTTCCATGATAACAAGTTATTTTAACCTTTTTTTGCACTTAAAATCTTTTTGGATTCACACAAAATAATTATTTTAGGCTTGATGTAGACTTTTCAGCTTGTTCCAAAGACTCTTCCTGACACTGTAGTTAGTGTGAAATATGATGCTAATATCGGCCCATGCCTGAAGGAATATCTGGATGTTGGTGTGTCATGTACATTTTTCCAGGTTGCGTCTTTATACTGCAATTATTCAGACATGTACATTATATAACTCTTGTGAGAAGAGTTTTTGGAATGATCTGGTTGGCCACAAAAGTAGAGGAGGTGAGCACTGGAGACCAGTACTCTAACTCGTACCTAATCGATTGTACTAGTACTAAGTCACATAAAATGTCTCATTGTTTTTCATTGTGTTGTATTATTGTGATGACTGTTTTTTATTCCATGGTTACATTTACAGAAAACGCTGCCTTACTGAACACGTTCTTTACAACGTGACACTAAGTGACTAAGTGAACAAGTAATAATGTTGTTCTGTTGTTGAGAGTTTTTACCTTTTTTTATTTTAACCAAGTTACTCTGGAGTAACTGAGTTTATATCAGGACTTGCAGATTTTTTTCATCAGTGTATTGCTACTGAAAATATTGTTCAATAAGTATAATACATTTTTGCTTTTCCAAATAATTCAATTTGAATGTATCAAACCAAAGCAGCTTGCCCTGGTCCCCGTGTGAGGTTATTCTGCAGTGTTTGTCATGGTTATAAATACTTCGTGGTCAGAATGTAGAAATGAACAAAACTGCAGTTTACAGGCTCTGTCATTTAAAATGGTAACCCTTCCCTTTGTCACAAACTGCACCTCACGTTTGATGAAGGTGACAAAATGCAGAAAGCATTAGCATAGACTGTTATTATTGTTTCATTGGACTTGATTAACATAGCAAAACATGCCTGTGATATTGTGGCTCCACCCACTAAAGTTTAATTCAACAAATGAGATTAGTAGCATTTCAAAATACACAGTATTGTTATCACATCAACATATCACATGAAATCCATCTCCCACTACAAAAAAGACCTTCAACGAAGCTCTTCATTCAATTCCCTTTGACGCTTATCAAGTCTAAAAGTCAAATCTACAAATATGAAGTCAACCCTTTTTTCTTCATAAGAAATCAGGTGCATTTTGAGAGTCAGTGTTCAATTCAAGATACATATTACAGAATCCAAAATGTTGAGCTGAAACCTTGTGGGCGGGACCTATGAAAGATGCGTCTCTATTGGCCAGTCTCGATCGGAGTGACAGCTTGGCAACATCCACTGTTAACGCGAGAGGGGGTTTTGAAGTCCGTGGAGAAGACAGAGCTGGAGCTAAGAAAATCAGTGCCGTCTTAGTAATAGCAAGAATGCTGTATTTGAACTGGTGCATGTAGACTGATTCTTGACTGCAGTCAAGTGAGCCGTCGTTGGGATTTTGATGCACGTCTATTCTTGCAGTTACGGTACAGGTGCTCGGAGCAGCCAATAAAGACAAAGAAAGACTCGTAGTTCACCAATCATTCCTCACATTTGATATACAAAATAAAAACAACGTTATGTTACACATCATATTATAGTTTAAGCAAGTCTTGTTGAATATGTGAGTCCTAATATGATAAAAATGGTTCCACAATATTTTTGCTGAGATGTGCAATGGATTCCTACTCAACATGTTCCTCACTGTGACCATATTCAATGCATGCGCCTCATGGGTTGCTGATACCGGTACCATAACTGCATCAGTTCAGTACAGACCTTCACGTCCCCCGCAGGATGAAATAGTTGTCTTCTTTCTGAATATCTGGTCGCTCACAGTGAACAGATGATTTGCTCAGTACTGTGTGTTTAGTGCTAAGCAGCGTTGTAGTTTGTGTTGAAGGTGTCCAGTTGTTGATGTGTCTCTGTGTACTCTGAACACGTCATGCTTTACACTCACTGTACTGCAGGAGGGCTGAGAGAGAGAGCACTGCCAATAACCACATCCTGGAATATAGGACGTGTGTGTTTGTATTAACCACAGGACGAACATTTATTCTTAGTCACATTATGGAGACGCTGCATCTGATAAGAAAACAAGTCAGCTGATAAGGAAGAGGATGTGTCCTGTGTCACATGAGGACTGTTCAGTCTACTTTCCTCTCTGAGATGAGCCATGAGACAGGTAGGCTTTTTAATTCAATCTTCCTGCAATGCTTTCTCTAGATTTAATCAAAGGGGAATCATTATCACTTATACATGTTGTTTTCACTATTGTAAACTGACAAGAAGGAACGACATGCACTTTTAATTTTTGCAATGCAAGTCAGGGTTGATCTGGGGTTGATTTGGCTTCAATTCCCTGCCTCCTAACTGAGAATGCATAGCACTTATAGTGATGTTCTTTTGGAATACAGATGTTGTATATTCAAACAACATATCATTATGTCAGTCATGGAAATAAAGTGACGGTATGACAGATTTCTGAGAACAAAGCACACTCTGCTCAGAATTATTCATAATTTGGTGAATTGTATTGTGTTTGATTCTACAGCACATGCATTCTGATCTCACACAATCTACCTTTAAGAGTATTAATCAATATTAGATTAAATAAGAAGAAAAATAATAGTGAAAAGGTCATTTAAATTTAAGCGTGAGATGATCGATCATTAACACTCACTTTATAATGACCAACGTCTTTAGAATTTGGGAAGTTTAAGGTGTTTTGTGCACAAGTATGAAGTCTTATTTTTTTATTAGTCTGTGAAAAGTACTTCATTTTTTAGCTTGAGACACTGAGATTCTAGATGTCTGATTTTCCTTGAAAGTAACATTTTACAACTGATTTATTTCAGTTGTCAAAACAGCACAATGCCTCGCCTCAGTTCCTTCAATGCTGTTTCCTTCCTTCTCCTAACACAATGCTGTGCAGGTAACCTACACACCAACACAACACATTTATTAAGGGAATAGTTAATTATGCTTATTCACTCTCTGGTGGAGAGTTGGATGAGAAGCTCAATAGTCTATGTAGGTAGATATGAAGCTAAAGTTGTAAACTGTTGGAAACAGCTGGTCTGACTCTGTCCAAAGGCAGCACAGTCCACCTGACAGCACCTCTAAAGCTCACTTATTAACAAGTTATACAACAGCTTTTGTGTAAAAATGTTAGGGAAAGATTGTAATTTGGGTTAAATATTGAAGAAGTCAACAGTGACAGTGACATTCTTACTTTATTAAAGCCCCACTCCAGTCAATTGTGACATTTTTATGATATGTCATATATTTGTGAGTCATTTCCTGACAATGTTGATGATCTACATTGTTTGCCAAATATTTTTGCCAAATAACTTAATTTTGTGCTAAAGTTTAAAAAAATTGAAGCTGTTGCTAAAACGGAACTATAACATATGACTATAGTAGAAGCTACAAGTCATACGCCATCATGTCCTCCAGCTCTTCCTGGGTGCAATCAACGCACTGGATTACAGGAAATCCCACCGGCAAACAAGCCAACGCACAGCCAGCTGTCTGGACCGCACAGCCTACGCGCCGCATTTTCATCTGCAACACGCATTTTACTACAGACTGTTTCACCACTGGAGGCTGAAGTTGAGGAGCGATGCTGTCCCGACCATCAGCGTTGGTGAGTTGTGCGCTGTGAAATGTTTTCAATGATTCATTCACATCAGCGAACTAACGTAGACGCGTCTTCGCCCACAGCGCTGAGTCTTATCTGTCGGTGTTTACGGAACATCAGCCACTCTGACGGTAGCTGATTGTCTGAATAATATGACACGCATCATCACATACTGTACATTATTTGGATAGGCTCTCAGGACAAAAGAGATAGGGTGCCAGACAGACCCCCCAGTGACACACCTGTTACCAGCAGCAGAAGTAAGGGTGAGGATAATGAGGGTCCAGTGTGAAGGGCCAGGGACAGCTCCGGACTCTGCTGGACTAGTCTCACAGTCGTGGTTCACTTCTTAGTACATATGTGTGATTCCAGTGATGTTGGACAAATAAAATATAGGCAACTCTTTCGTGTGTAGGCTCAGTTCTGTAAAAGAAAAAAATCATTGTGTGTTCAAAACTAAATCTGCATGTATGCACACAGTGTGTAAACTATGTAAACTAAATGCTTTTTTTTCCTTCATTTCATTGTGTGTGCTAGCTGTTCAAGTGTCCCTTCCACCTGAGAGGAAGAGTGTGTCCTGTGAGACTGAACCTGAACCCCAATACACAACCCCCATTTGCACACCAGTGAAGAGATCACGCTAGGACGACTCCACAGATGATTCCAGCTTTAGTCCTGGTGACAGCACTTTGATTAAAGATCTGTAAGATTTTAACTTTTTCAGCTTGTGTCTTAAACGTTCCTTAATTAACATGTGACGTGTCATCTGTGTGTGTGTGTGTGTGTGTGTGTGTACAAATATTAGATCCTAAATTTAAATTCATGAGGCTGGGTTTGAACCCAACCATGGGCCTTTCTGTGTGGAGTGTGCGTGTTCTTCCTGTGTTCATGTGTGTTTCCTCTGGTTGCTCCTCCCATGTCACGCATGTTAGTGTGTGTAGAAGGGCACAGCTGAACATAATACTCAGCAAGCCTACCCTGGGTAAATAAAAGTTAATAAATAAATAGTTATATTTGTGATAGTGCCTAAACCAGATATATGAATAAGAGAGATGATTAGTCAGAAATTGACCAAAATATCATCAATTAGGTCTATAGATTTTTGTAGATGTGTAATCAGTTTTGCAAAGGGAGCAATGAGAACAAGTGCTATACCAAGCAAAAGAAAATTAATTAATTATGTCATTACAAGCAGACTGTTCACACTGAAGTATACTCAAGCAAGACAGTCATGTGACTGCATCACATGACTGTATCGATCACATTACCGATCCGAGCTAAGAGACACAATACATCTTGGGGCAGTTGAGTATGTCCAGTAAGCTCACGCTGCATACTCAGAAATTCCTGCTAATCTAGTACACATCTGGGTATTTCTTGCATACACAAAATCCACATACTACGCAGTTGGAACGCACCACATACTCAATTTGACGTCGTACTTAGTATGACTAGTGCGTTAGTATGCGACTCTGAACACAGCCATGGACATAATTAACAAATAGCTCAATGCTGATTTGCAAATTGCTTTGGGACGTCAAGTTAAATGAAACATGAGCGACCAGTTACATATCTGCAGGTCTGAATGCACACCTACAAATGTCTGCAGACAAATCTACCGTTACATTTTCAAATCTCAATACATGTGAGAAACTAGTTAAGCATTTATACATCTCAGGAAACATTTGCACATATCAACTTATGCATTTACTATGATAAAGTCTTGATTCCATAACGTTTTAAATCACTGTGCACACTCAGTATATACATTATATACAGTGCCTTGAAAGTTTTCAGACCCTTGATAAAATCTCACTTTTACTGGATAACAAATACTGCTGTAATATTTCTTTCCATGTAATAACTTAATTCAAAATATGACTACTCAAAATGATTTTTTCTACTTTAACTTTACATTTTGACAAAGTTCTGAATGCCTTTGCAATGCACTGTATGTGCATCAATGTGTAATGCTTATGTTTTACATCCTTCAGAACAATGAAGTGGGCAACAGCCTGAGGATGGAGAGAGAAGGTTTGGTGAGAGGGCTTTCAGTCCTGGCCAACGCGGGTGTTTTAAGATTAGAAATTGTTAATCAAAAATCTCACATGTAAGTATATAATGTAAAGACCCACTGTCCTCCCTACAATATTGATATCAAGGTATTCAGTCAAAGGTGTCATATTTGATTTTGTCCATGTGGCCAAGGCCTACACTGAAAAGTCATCCATGTCCTGCCATGTGTCTTTGTTGTTGGCTATTTTGTAAATATAACTATGGAATAAACTAATTCTACAATGCTACTGAACGTGTCATTTTCTTCATTTAACAGGGGATAGCACAGATGTGTAATCTTGAATATACTAACTGTTGGGGCGTAGCTGATTCAGTGCTGTAGTCATGTAGTAAGTGGACAGGTTAGGTTATGATAATGGCTCTGCAGGTTGAGAAGCCATAGCCATTGGCTCAAGTGTATATGGTCTGATGACCGTCATCTCATTGGGGTCCTCGTTTTTAGGTGAAGAAGATGAAGACAGATCCTTCACCTCATAACTTATGTTAGAATGACAGCTATCGCTATCCATACTAATATCCATGCTATTGCTACTTATGCTAGTTATGTTGACCATAGACTAAAGTTGTTGACCTTGACATGTACACTAGAACGGCAATCTGGTTGTCATGGTAATTGATTACGTACAACTATTAACCACACCCCCGTTCTCTGTTTGAGAAAGAACGTTAACTAAAAGGCAGAATGTTACACTGGCTGGAGTGGGGCTTTAATATTTAACCAAAGCCACAAACCACGATTGTACACCCACCATCCACCTTGGCCATCTCAGATTAGCAGTATAAAAATGTAACTTCCAGTTGAACGGATTGAATAAGTGGCAAGTTGGCCTTCTGTGTGAATGGTGTCTTTCAAGCCACCATTGACTCACTTTTAGAGCTGTGTGTTGATTTTGTCAGCTGTCCCCCAGTTTGGACTTTATTTTACAGTCATGCAAAGTGCATACAGGAGTATTGTGTTCTTTAAATTTGTCATGAGAGTTGTACAGGAAGTATTGACCTCATGCATTGAGGATATGGAACCTCATGTTCCATATCCAGTTTTGTCTTAACTTCCGCTTGTTATTGCTGGTTACAGTAAATACTAGTAAAAAGTCTCAGTTCTGATTGGTTCACACAGCCTACTATATATTTCTTAAACGTTGGACCACGCGTCGACATTTTTAAAGTGTTCATACGACCTGACACCACCACATCCACCGCAAATATCAGATTAAAAAGACCATTTTTGGAGCAAAGTTACATTCAGCGTTAACTAGCTCAACTAGCTTACTGTGTGTTGCAGTAACAGCTCAATATTTCTTTGATGAAAAAGGAGCTCTGATAGTAACTTATCAGTATGATGATGTTGCAGATTGTGAAGTTATTCTCTAGAACAGTCGTCTCACTGGAGCAAGTTTTCACTAGACATGTTTGGACACTGCTCTGACTTCAGTATGTTTCTGGTGTATCTACAAAGGATATACAGTTTTTTTTTGGCATGTGTGCTCTCTACAGCTGGATATAAAACCCAAAACTACTTTTCCTCAGGTCAGTCCCAGGTGGTTGGTCCGTCTCAGCCAATAGTGGCAATAGTTGATGATGACATCATTTTGCCATGTTACCTGGACCCTGCTGTGGATGCTTCAGAGATGACAGTGGAGTGGGCGAGACCTGACCTGGACCCCAGATTTGTTTATGTGTGGCGTGACGGTGTGGAGCTGGAGAGTAAAAAACATCCGTTCTACAGAGGAAGAACATCTCTGTCCACCGACAAACTGAAGCTCGGAGACGTTTCACTGAAACTCTCCAAAGTTAAACTCTCTGATGAGGGAACGTACAGATGCTTCATTCCTACTTTGGCAAGAGAATCTACTGTTGAGCTTGTTGTTGGTGAGTGAATATACAGTATTTCAACACTGTCCTTTCTTTGCAGTGAGTCACTGCCCCAAACGAAGGCGTTGAAGCATCTCATGGTCTTGTTCATGAGGGAGGGTAAGATGGAGAATGAGATTGTAACGCACTGTCTCGATTTACTGGTCGATCTACATTCTAACCCTCATCTGTGGAAATGAGCTTTGGGTAATGACGGAATGAATGAGATTGGAGATAAAACCACCCTTTGCATGCTGTCTGGTTTCACTCTAAGGGATAGCGTGAGGATCATCAGATCAGGATGCTTCCGAACGCTTCCCTGTGAATGTTTTCTGGCATATAACTTGGAGAACACATCAGGGCAGATTCAGAACACGCTGGGGGAATATATATCCCAACTAGCCTGGGAATGCCTTGAGATGCTCCAGGAAGGACATGGCTGGGGAGAGGGGCATCTGGGCTGGTCTGGACAGGCATAATAAAGTACTGTTGGAAAATTGGACAGATAAAACCAAATTAAACATATTTAATATCCACAAATGTTTCCCGTTATGTCCCTGGCATACGGGAAATCTAGACATAACATAAAAGAAATTTTCAGAAGCAATTTAAAAGATGTTACAGGTGTAGCCTGTCAAATCTCACTTGGCAGAGTGCTCCAAAGTCTGGTGGCTTTGAGTGTAAAGGCCTGATCACCTTTTGTCACCAGCGAAGATGTGGGAACAAGCAATGATCAGTGAGATATTTTGGCTTCAGGATTCTCTCCATACAGTCCACACAGGCTGTTCAAAAGCATTCATGCAGGGCTGGTAAACTGTGTTACATGTTTAGGTTTATTATTTTATTTGTATTGAAACCACTTTTTCTGCTCTTTATCATTAGGTGTTGTCTCATTCATAGCCATCAGCTTAGGGAGGACTGAGAAAGACGAAGTCAGCAGTGGAGTGATTTTAAACTGTGAGTCTGAAGGCTGGTATCCAGAGCCTGAGGTGTTGTGGCTGGACGGTGAGGGAAACCTGCTCTCTGCTGGACCTACAGAGACAGTCAGAGGTCCTGATGACCTCTATACTGTCAGCAGCAGAGTGACTGTGGAGAAGAGACACAGCAACAGCTTCACCTGTAGAGTCCAACAGAAGAGCATCAACCAGACCAGAGAGACTCAGATCCGCATTCTAGGTAAAAAACGTTTTGTTTTCTAATTTTCTCACTTTTTCAACTTTTAACAGCTGAAGTCTGGTTTTATTTAAATGTCATGTTGTTCTGTGTTTGTTTTTTCAGAGGATGTCTTCATGGCCCCGTCTTCTTCTGCTGTTTGTACCGTCGTGGTCTTGTCAGTTGGCTTCCTGCTTTTTCTTGCAGTTTTCTTTGTTTTTTGGAAACTAAGACAAAACAAAGGCCGTAAGTTATAAATCTGATTTACTTGTTTCTAAATGTCGACAACTATCATGCTTTATTGACTGGGGATGATGTTGCGGCCACTGCATTACCAACACACAGTGTTTTGTCTAATTTACTTGGACAAGAATTTGCATCTTATGTGAAAAGTGCAGTAAGTGCCATAGTAAATGCATATTTACACCAGCTTTTACCTCAGAACTTACTCACTTGTAGTTGTTCTGTTTTAGTTGTATCTGCTGTGTTTCTATATTTCTGTGTAAAAGGCAACATTGCATAAATACAGCAGGTTTGAACCTTCAACAGTTTCCTTCCTCTGTTTGTGTGCAGATGCCAAGATACAGTTTCATGACACTGAAACTAAAGATGGAACAGGAGAAAGAGAGCAACTCATCAGAGAAAATACGAAAATGAAGGATTTGGTTGAGGAGAAGTTAGAGGAGAAAGAGGAAGAAAAGAAAGAGCTGATACATGTGATTTCAGTATTGATGGAACAGAAGAAAGAACTGGAGAACTCCAGAGACAAACACATATCACAGCTGAAGGAGGTGGAGAGAGAGTGGAGTGAGAATGAGAAGAAACTTGAGTCATTAAATAGTAGATGGAACATAGGCCAAGAAAAGAAAAATCTATCAAATGTCAAACTGGAACTGGAAAACAAAAAGACAGAATATCAGAAATCTTTACAGCGCATCGAGGAAAGACTACAAGACACACTGGATGTGATTACAAGAATGACAGAAAGGAAGAAGAAAGTAGAAAACCAGATTGAGCAAATGAAGGAACTACTTCAGGGGACAAAGAGAAAGAGAGATGAGATTGAGTCAGAGCAGTTAGAGAGAGAGGAGACGAACATTAATACTGATTCATCAACAGTAACAGAGGGTCATTAAACACAACCTAATGAAGTTAATCACAGACTCTGATGACACCAGAATCAGTGTTTACAATCCAGCAGGAGACAACACACACCAATACTCACAGAGTCAAGATGAACTGTTAGACAGCAGACTGACTAAATAACAGCAGAGTCAGTTTTTAATGAAATACTTTGTGATAATATAACATTTCTGCGGTTTCAATGTGACTGTGACAATGTGACACCAAGTGACTTAAATATTTTTTTCTGTGTGAAGAAGTAATAATGTTGTTCTGTTGAGTTTTTATTTTGACCAATGTTACAAAATCTCTCCATTTAAATACTCTGGAGTAACTGAGAGTAACTATTTCAGGACTTGCAGATTTTTGTATCATTTTTATTGCACCTGAAAGTGTCTTCAAATATTGTTCAATAATTATAATACAATTGTGCTTTTCCATTGTGAGAAATCTGCAGGGTTTGCCACAGCTATAAATACACTCTTCATGATCAGATTGTATTATAAATATGAACACTTAAAACACCACAAATGTCTCTATTTAACTTTATTTCTTGCTACAAAGAAAAACTTTCAGTCTTTCTATCGTTTCCATTATGGAAAGAAAATGTTACTTTAATTAAACTAGTCTGGTATGTTTATTCATTATCAAACAATCTAACCAATGTCACTTTTGTGCAGTTACACCACTGGAAAGATGTATAGGCTTTAAGAGATCAAACAGGATCTGGAGAGGAGAAGGACAGGACATGAGGAACTGTTACAGAACACAGAGAACCTAATAGAGACGACAGAGGAGATGATTATTAGAATGACGGAAAGGAAGGCAAAGCTAGAGAGAGACAAGGAGCAAATAAAAAAAAAACCTGAAAGAGACAGAGAGACGAGGTTCAACTAGAAAGAAAAGAACGCAAATTATCAATTAACAGTTAAATACTTTTTTTTGAACACTCGAGCTACAGTTAGAAGTCACACAATTTGTCACCACAAGCAACATTTTTAACAACAGGCAAATAAACAAAGACTTTCCAGGTGCTGTAAACACTGTGAACATCTCTCAGCACAGAGCTTTTGGATTGGCTGTTGCACTGAATGACATGTTCAATTTCTTTTATTTTTTACCTTCAAAGTTTGGCCTTTAGAGGGCAGCATTACAAATGTTTTCATGCAAGGTTATTTACTTAACACAGTACTGCACGCGTGTTTGCATGCTTTTCTCTCATTTTAATGTGTGAAGCTGTTACGACTGATCACACAAACAGGATCCAAATGCACGACTCAAGACAAAAAGTGTCAAAATCAAGAGTCTTTACTGAAGACAAGTTCAACAAACCAAAAACACTCTTACAAGGAGGAAAAATCAATGAACTTTCTAAAATAGAACTCCTACAAAAAACCACTCCAAAGAGGGAAAAAAAGCACTCAAAGCTTGAAAAAACAAAACAATAACTTGACCTAGACATGGGCACTTTACAAGATTCTTGATGTGGGCAAAACGCTGGTTCTCTGGCATGAAGACAAGACGAACTGGCAAAGGACAAAAGGAGATACGGACTATAAATACACAAGGTAATCAGGATCAGGTGGAAACAATCAGAGTGGCGGGAAACACACGAAGGCAGGAAGTCAAAACACGTGAAACGAGAGGGATACTTGAATATCAAAATAAAACAGGAAATGACAAGACAACATGAGCACAAGATAACTTAACTAAATAAACTTAAACATTGTGGGGCATAACAGAAGCAAGAGCTCATATTGTTCATCTACCGTAAGTGCACCGATTCCCCATTGTATAAATATATAACGGGGAATATACATCTCCACCCTGTAATTATATTACATGGTCATTATTTTACCATCTCATTAATGTACATTTATAGATCTGTTACAGTGTGTCTGCCTCAGGTCAAACTGAGGTTAAATCATAATGTCAGTAGTTGACCACAGCGTCAACAGCGTCTTCAGATGTGTGAACAGACAGCAGATAGATCAACATGGTGGTTTAACTGACACATTGTAATAAACCGCAACCTTTTAAAAATAGACTCTGATGCTGTGAGTCCATTCAAGTTCTCAAGTGAAGGCTGCTGATGAAGATGATGACATTTTAGAACCATGTCAGTCCATTATAAAATGCTTCCAAATTAAAATTAAAATTAAAAAACCTCTACGGTCAGTATAAAAAATATCTAAATATGAGTACAAAATGGCAAAAAAGATGCCATTAGTTTAGGGAGTGACACCAAAACCTGACATTTACTGCTGATATTTTTGATGTATTGGTTTTACTGACTATAAAGAGGTTAAACTCTTTTACTAAAGCAATTAATAAACCAAAAGTACAATGAAAGGATCAGATATTTGAGGTAACAGGGTTGATGTAGACATAACTCAGGCGTGGTCTGTTTCACAAAGATTTTTTTATGCATCTCAAAAAATATGAAAAAATATACATGGTCATTCAAATGCTACAAATGACTGTAGAAGTCTAAATTATAGTTGTATTTCTCCATCTTGCACACACACTTTGTAACAGAGCTTTAACAGAGTCTTTGCTCCATCCTTCAGTTGGAGTTTCTGCTCTCAATGACCTGGAAGAAACACAAGATGTTAAAAAAAAACAATATACAATGTTGATATGACACAACAGATTATCCTAACTTCTATATAATATATTTTTTGTCACAGCTAGTGTTGTGTATCTGTATGAATTTGCTTTGTATTTAGTATGAATTATTATGCAGATGACACCAGACTTTATATTTCTGTAAAACCAAACTGACTCACCCAAACTGATGCTTTGTATGATCAACTGGTTTAACTTGGCAGTTCATTAATCTAATTCACTTACCATAAATGAAAACATTTACCTTTATAGTATTCTTGTGTTATAATAGTTTATCAAAAAAAAAAATATCACAATTTCAAGTAAAATACCTTTGTTCTTCCTCTGTTTTGCTTTGTTGTATCAGCTACATTTTCCTCTCCAGAAACTGAGGTATAAAAGAAAAACAAACATTTACTGTTGTCCAGTGTTTCAACAGAAAGACAAAGTATTAAACTTAAATTATGTAATTGGATGCTGAAATTAAGGGTTGGATGAATCTTATATTGCTTTCAACTTAACTAACAAAACTGATATTCTTATCATAGGTCCTGATACATTAATTTGCCATTATTTTAACATCCCATTAATTTAAATTTAAAGATATCTCACTTGGTGTGTCCTCTCGAAGTCAAACGAACTTGTACTAAAACCATAGTGTCAGTAGTTGACCACACTGAGTCTGTTTAAAAGCTGCAGCAGCTTCGTTCTTGTAAACAGTGTCTTCAGACGTGTGAACAGACAGCAGATAGAACAACGTGGTTTAACTGTCACTCAGAAACCACTCTCTCTTAAAAATAGACACTGATGCTGTGAGATGACGCTCTCAGATGAAAGCCAATAATAATAATCAGGGGCGTAGCACAAAATTCTGGACCCTGTATATACTCAGTCCCCCTATTCCCCCAAGTCCTACGCCCTTGGTAATAGTTATTAGAATAAGTAATGTCAGACTGGCTTGAATTAAATTGTGAATAAACTAAAATTTAATGAATCCACTTATAAATTTCTCCAACAACTAAGACAGAACTTGTTGCATCACAGATTTGACTGTCAGTCATCTATAATGTAAGTAATTTTAAGTAAATGTAACATAATGTCAAGCATCCGTCCTTCTTCTTGCCTCTCGACAGCCTGAAACATCGAAAGAAATAAACTGTCATCCCATTTCAACAGGAACAATTTGAACAAGATAGAAATGAATAAACAGCTACGTGGATAATTAGTTGTTAGCAGTTTAGAGGCAGGTATAAACAAAAGCCCATTAATATACACATATCCATGAGGATGTATTTTTAACAAACTCATTAATTCAACAAAATTGTTCCCTTGTCTGGCTCAAATACAGGAAAAAGTTTAAACGGATTCAACTTTTGGAGAAACGCAACCCGATGTCACGCTGCGGCATCCAATCACGCCGGTGATCAGACCAGCAGACGCCCAGGTGAAGAAGAACTTTGTTTACATGTAGCACTGTAGCATTAGCTGTTTACCTTAATATTCCACTGTTTACCGAGCAACTGTGAAGATGGAAGAGAGACTGATCGATCGGCTCCGTGATTACTGTTCATCAGCTCTACCCTGCCACGAGGGAGCACAAAGACGTTAATCGCCATGTAAGATGGGATTGCTGGTTGGTATCAGACACTCCCACACTGCCGCACAACCCTGCGGCGAATGGCCGCAACGCCTGATTCAATGTGAAATGTCTTAGTCTTCTTGGTCTTCCTCTAGCACCACCATCACCATCATCAAAATCTTTCCTTTTTATGCACAAAATTTCATAATCTCACAGGCAGATGAGATTTGTTGAGCATATTTACGCTTACCAGAGGATGAGCTTTTAATGACCCCTTTTCTCAGGACAAAATGTACACATTTAGCCCCACTAGTGTTATGTCTCACCTCCAACAGTCAGCCAGCTCTCTGCCGATTCTCCTTGAGGTCCAGAGATTCTGCACTTGTAGAGTCCTTCATTGGACTTGGAAACACTGTGGATGGTCATCTCACCTCTGTATCCAGTCTTATTGAAGTGGCCATCTTTATAGAAATCAGCTGGGAGGATGGAGGTTGTTGCCTTTTTTCTACAGCGCAGAGTGACAGTCTGTTGTTTCATCACAGGGAGAGCAGGACTCTCCAGGACCACATCACCAGCTGAACAACAGGAAAGAAAAGCAGTTATCAATATGATTTAAATGATCATTTTTGAACAATGTGAATAACATCAGTTTATGTTGCTACCAGTGACAGCGATGTTGAGAGCGTTGCTTCTCTCTCCTGCTCCACTTTCACACCAGTATTCTCCACTGTGTGATACAAAGGCTGGATTAATGCTCAAGAATCCTGTCGATGTCTCCCATCGAGTGGTATTTGAGGGATTGTTTTTCACAGCTCTCCATTCAGTTGGGTCGTAAAACCCCCCACACTCAAATGAGATGGATTCATATTCAAAGAACTGCAGTCTGTTTGGATCAATATGAAGAAAAGCTGCGTCTACGACAGAGAAAACGAAAAGTAAAAGGAAGAGATATTCAGTCTTTAATAATTAATTAACTTGTTGCCTGCATACTGTAACATGGAGTAGCCCCTATGTAACTTTTTGGTGCAAGAACGACTAATATTATGCAAATAACAACCTAAATATTCATGTATAATCTTCAAAGATTAAACAAATGTAGAAATTATCTGTTTATGTTAATACAGTTAATGAACAAACCTCAACTCACCAGCTTTCTGAGCAAAAGTAACTGTTCTGACCTGGAGCAGTGAGCAGCAACAGCACATCCACCACTGGAGAGACAAAAGAAGACAGCAGCGTGTCAGACGAAGTACAATTACTCTCTGCTGCTGAACAACACATACATGACATGAACATGAACACGTGTAAATGGCCTAAAATATAATCAGGCACTGCAGCAAACAACACCTACCGCTACTGGGCGTCATCAGGTGTTCTGATTAATTATTATTATTAGTTATAATGGTAAATACTAATTATTTGTCATATTATCAACCTGAAGACAAGTGTGTCTACATCAGTGTGGAACCTTTTTTTCATTTATGGTATTCAGTAGACAGACAAATCCTACATATATATGCTACACAATGATACTGCCCAGTAATATACTTTAGTAGCATGCTGTTTTCTGAAATCATTTGAATAAGTACCTGCAAAACTCTGTCTTATTTATCACTATGTGTAACTTAATTTCCTTCTATTTCAACTACCATTTACATTTTTTCAGATTTGATCTGATCTGAGTACAAAGTGAAGACAGACTCACGAAGTCTGATGCGAAGCGCTGTGACCTCCATGTTGTCTTGCCGCTGACTGTCTGAGCATATCTATGATGTAGGTGGAGGTGTAGTACTTCCTTTTCCTGTGCAGAGTGGAGGCCACAGCAGTTTATAGCATTATAACCGTCTGTCAGAGCTGCTGTGTTTCTGAGAGCAAACTAGCAAACGAAAAGGAGATCTGGTTCTATTTATTTATCGTTATTTAGCCTAATAATATATTTTAAAGGGGAACACAGATACACGTTAAGATCAGTTTACTCATCATACTTAGTCCTGAGAAAATAACCCTGATGACATCATAGCTATGATGTCATCAGGGTTATCTTGGCCCGGGCCTGGAGTACATTCTCAATTTTAAGTAGAAAACGTGCGTGACAAACTGGGGGCATGTAGTTTGAAATACTTGAGCAGTTACTAGGCAGGGAGGGTCTAATGAAAGACACCACTGTGTTGCATTATGAGAAATGTAGGATCTAGTGTACTAGGGGCTTGATCAATGCCTGAGTAAAAGTCAGGACATCTCGCCTTCTGCTGCTTCGATTTTGACAATTTCTTTTTTCAATGTGTCTCTTGTAAGCCTCCTAACTTTGTGGAAGTGCAATACTCCATTGGCTCTTTAAAGAATATTTTATATGTTGTATTAATTGACATTGAAGAAAATGTTGTCATTGTTTAATTTTGTGTAAAAGCATAGGATTAACTGATGAAAACCTTCTTGACCCTAAAATAATTTCTGTGAATATAAAATCTAAATGTACAGTCTGTAATGCCACTTAATGTAATATTTCTTTTTACTACACTGCAAAATAAAAAATAAAAAACTAGTGCTGGCTAATCCATAAATACTCAAAAGTATGTTGGCACCTCAACATTACGTTCCAAAACCATGGGCATTAATCTATTATCGATCAGCCCTGGCTCGCACTTGTTGGATGCTCCTCCACACCAAACTAGGAAAAGCATTTTTTAATGCAGCTGCTTTGTGCACGGAGGCATTATCATGTTGAAACAGGAAAAAACAAACACAAACTGTTGATACAACAATGCAAGAATATTACTGTCTAAAATATTATTGTATGCTGTAGCATTAACATTCCCCTTAATGCTCATAAGCTCATATTAGACCCAAACAAAAGTAACAGAGGCGTCCACATACTTTTGGCCATTTAACCTATCTTTATCTCTTTGTCTTTCTCTCTCACACAGTTGACTTTATACTATAGTTAGCTGGCTGACTCGGCTCATTATTAAAAACATTTCTAACATTTTGGGGTTTTTACTCCAAAAAAGTTAATGTTACATCTGACACAAGTTTATGTATTCTGTTGACTTACTGGCAGTTGTGGAGGCCTGCCAGAGTCCATGTTTCAGTCATCGATAAATTGACTGATCGCTCCCTTGATCAGTTTTTTCTTTGGGGGGGGGGGGGGGGGTGAATGACAGTGTTGACTAGCCAATTGCGTTGTGCTTAGTGATTCCAAAGACACTGATTGGTCAGAATCTGGAGGTCCCTCCCTCCCTCCCTTGCGGATACTCTGATTCTTTCGCGAAACATGACCACATAGTAAATGTGTCAAAAGTCCGTCAGCTTGTGTGAGCACAGGCGTGTAAGTACTTTTGCCGCCGCTGCTGTGAAAATGAGTTTGCAGCCTGTGTCTGAATGCGCAGACTCGCAAAATGGGGTTTGCAGACAGAAAACAAAATGTACAAGTTTGCAAAACTACGGTTACGGATACAAACTTCAATGCACAAGTTTGCAAAACTTTGCTTACAGATATTGATATAATATTCCATAAGATAATCTTTCTAAGTTCCTTGCATTATTTTTCATCTGGGAAACAGGTGAAAAAATAGTTTTGGCAGGTGAAAATATACTTTTTTCAGGATCATTTTTTGTAATACTTATTTCGGCCACAAGATGCTGAAGTGCACCACAACCCCATGTTCTAACATCATGCTAACATAATGCTAACGGCAGGTTAATACCGATTAATATGCATTTCTAGTCAAAAGAAAGACATGACTAATGTTTCATAATTTGCTAACACACAATATACAGCATGGAGAAACTCACCTGGAAGAAAACATGAATGCTTTTAGTCCTATTCAGAACATGGGGTAGTAGTGCACTTCAGCCTCTTGTGGCCAAAATTAGTATTACAACAAAAACAAATACTTCAAAAAATGATCCTGAAAAAATATTTAATTTTACCTGCCAAAACCTTTTTCCCCACCTGTTTCAGAGATTTTTTTTTTAAGGAGCTTTTTTTTTCTCACTTGTCTTTCAGGGCTTCCGTATTGTTCTGATTGCAGGATTTTAATTTTGTTCTGTGTCTTTCCAGGCCAGTCTCAGGGGGTTCAACCATCTCAAATAATAGTAGCAGTAGTTGGTGATGATGTTATCTTGCCGTGCCACCTGGACCCTGCCCTGGATGTTGTCTCCAGCAGTTTGGAGTGGGGGAGGCCTGACCTGGAACCCAGATTTGTCCATGTGTGGCATGAAGGTCAAGACCTTCTGGTTAACCAAAACCCGTCTTATAGAGGAAGAACTTCAGTGTCCATTGATGGAGACCTTTCACTGAAACTCTCTGCAGTGAAACACTCTGACAGTGGCATATATAGATGCTACTTTTCCTCACGAAGTAAACAATTTACTGTTCAGCTTGTTGTTGGTGAGTGGGTTTAACTTTTTAACGCTCGTACATATCTTTACACTTGATGTGTCAGATTTAGTAAGCTACAGCTGTTATCAATGTGTCAAATACATATTTAATCATTTTTTTGTCTCTCCCATCATCAGGTTCTGTCTCCTCACCTGTTATGGCAGAGATCTACTTAAGCAGAGTGGTTCTTCAGTGTGAGTCTGAAGGCTGGTATCCAGAGCCTGAGGTGTTGTGGCTGGACGGTGAGGGAAACCTGCTCTCTGCTGGACCTACAGAGACAGTCAGAGGTCCTGATGACCTCTATACTGTCAGCAGCAGAGTGACTGTGGAGAAGAGACACAGCAACAGCTTCACCTGTAGAGTCCAACAGAAGAGCATCAACCAGACCAGAGAGACTCAGATTCAGATTTCAGGTGATTTTTTCCCCCTATATATAAATAATATCCTTACTTTATTATTATATTTCAGCCTTCATACAGCTGATGTGTGGTTTTATTTGTGTGTTTTATCTTTCAGCTGATTACGTCGTGGCCTCATCTTCTTCTGCTGCTCGTGTCAGCATTATAGTGGTTGTTGCCCAAAGTTTTATTCTTGCAGCAGCCTTTGTTGTGTGGAAATGGAGACAAAACCAAACTAAAGGTTAGTACAGCTCTTTAACTGTGATGTTAACAGTCGAACACAAGATGTCATTGGTGGCCACATCTTTACAAACTCATGTTTGTAAGACATTTTTAAAAAATAGTGTAAATTAAGGTTGTATTTCATGGGGAAATCAACATGTTTAATGTCAATATGGAGGTTAAAATATTAGTATTTAAGTATACACTGGTGACCTGTCCAGGGAGTACCTTGAATCCTGTGCTGGGATTGGTTCCAGAAATTTGTGACCCTCTAATGGATTAGCGGGTATAGATAATGCCTGGATAGATATTATTTTATTCTCTCATATTTAATTAATTAGTTAGTTTAATTAATTTATTTTGTAATGAAACACTGTCTGTGCTGTAAAATCTCTTTATAAAAGAATATATTGTTTTATTCTCTCTTATTTTAATGAATTCATGTTTTGGTGTTACCTTCACTTTTCTACTCTGTTGTTCATTTTTATACCTTCTGTTGTTCATTTTTATACCAGCTCATGGCAGAACGCAAGAAAACAGAGGATCTGGAGGAGAAGAAGGCAAAACTTGAAGAAACGTTACAGAAGAAAGAGGAAGAAGAGAAAGACTTGGAACAGGTGGTTAATATACTGACGGAACAAAGCAAGAAACTGCAAAACCAGAAGAATCAACTGGACCGTCAGAAGGAGGACATGCAGAACAACATGGCAGATATTGAGAAGAAGATTCAGTCAGCGGAGAAGACGGCAGAACAAGACCAAGGTCAGGGATTAATGGAGCCAATTTGCCAAAATGTAAAGAAATATAGGCTAAAAGAGAATTCCAGTACCTGTAGCTGACATTGCTCTTGGTCTCCTGATGGCTTTAATTTTTTCTGTTCCCAAATAAGCCTATATGATGATGTTAACATGTTTCCATCTATCAGATTGATGGATTAAACACGTTTGACTTACTTTATTTGCTCATAGGAGTCAAATTTCACACTGAACTGATTAAAAAGTAATTAAAGTAAGAGGACAAGCAGCTCTTCCTGCTGAAAAAACTCAGAGATTTACTTTAAAATACAAAGACGTCACTCCGGACCAGATTTAAAATACAGGAGGACCAGCGAGTTCACAGAAAAACAGTAGGTAATTTTGGCTGTAATTATTATTGAGAAACAAAATCCAGTCCAAATTGGCTTAAGAGTCTGCAGCCATGCTTTCCTGTGTGGCTGTACTTAGGCACAGCAATGCTTTGAGCTAAATGTTAGGGTTAGCATACTAGCCCTCTGAGTTTAGTGAGTACAGCTGAGACTGATGGGAATGTCAGCAAGTACTTCAGAGTTTTCAGTGTAAACAGGTTTCAGTGTGAACAGGTTTCAGTGTGTAAACTTTGTTTCTCTGCAGGCTGATGAAGATGAAGTTTCTGCAGTTTCAGTCTGATCTTCTTTCTCTCTCTGGTTCATAGTGTTAATTGATGCCGAAGATAGTCCAGTGGTTAAGGACACCGCCTGGCGGTCTGGAGACGTCGGATCGAACCCGGACCTGGACTACCTGAGGTACAGCACACAGGTGTGAGTGTTTGTGATGAACACACACACACCTCACAATTTGTGCTCCCATTTAAAATAAATAAATAAGGCAGCAAAAGTGTCCTTTTTGGATGCCCCTATAATAGATAAAATATGATAAAGTGGCCTTCCAGGGGAGAAAACGAGTCCACCATTGTTAAAGCAGACAGATCCTGGTTCAGTTTGTTTGGCTCATTTAAAACAGGCTTTTCACAATAAGAGACACCTTCATGAAACAGTCCTCTGAGGTTTGAGAGAAGGAAAACACAAGTAGTCCAGTTGGGATTTGAACTCACAACCTTCAGACTTCAAAGCACCTTCTCTACCAGGTGAGCTCTCAAGTGTGAACAGGTTTCAGTGGAAACAGGTTTCAGGGTGAAACGTTTTCAGTGTAAACAGGTTTCATTGTGAATCGGTTTCAGAGTGAACAGGTTTCAGTATGTAAACTTTGTTTCAGAGTGAACAGGTTTCAGTATGTAAACTTTGTTTCAGTGGAAACAGGTTTCAGTATGTAAACTTTGTTTCAGTTAAAACAGGTTTCAGGGTGAAACGTTTTCAGTATGAAGCCGTTTCACTGTAAACAGGTTTCAGTGAAAACAGGTTTCATTGTGAACAGGTTTCAGTGTGAAAACAGGTTTCATTGTGAACAGGTTTCAGGGTGAAAGGTTTTCAGTGAACAGGTTTCAGTGTGAAGCCGTTTCACTGTAAACAGGTTTAAGTGAAAACAGGTTTCATTGTGAACAGGTTTCAGGGCGAAAAGTTTTCAGTGTGAACAGGTTTCAGTGTAAACAGGTTTCATTGTGAACAGGTTTCAGGGCGAAAAGTTTTCAGTGTGAACAGGTTTCAGTGTGTAAACTTTGTTTCTCTGCTGATGAAGATGAAGTTTCTGCAGTTTCAGTCTGATCTTCTTTCTCTCTCTGGTTCATAGTGTTAATCGGTGCCGAAGATAGTCCAGTGGTTAAGGACACCGCCTGGCGTTCTGGAGATGTGGGATCGAACCCTGACCTGGACTACCTGAGGTACATCACACAGGTGTGAGTGTTTGTGATGAATGTGTGTGGTTTCATTTGTCTGCTCAAAACAACAAACTAAAAATTTCAAGCGTTGCGATTTCAACTTCGTCGTCAGTTACGTTGCGATTTCAACTTCGTCGTCATCGATTTCAACTTGCAAATTTCCATCATCAACCAACAAGGAGTCAACAGAGAACAAGTAAGTCCACTAAAGCCCATAGGGGGCTAGCTAGCTTAGCAAGCCAGCTAGCTTGATGGGCATTTTGGTGGCTTTTGTTATCACTTTACGTTATCTTTTAATCTGCATGCTTTCAGTTAAAATAGGTGCATTTTACTGCCCCGATGTAAAAGCCCTTAAAATGTACAAAACAACATTACAGGTACTACACATTAATCTTGAAGGACCTGAATTTATCATTATTAAGGTGCAAATTTAAATTAATTTATAAGGGTTATTGGTTATGGACTGAATGACATTGGAGGTTTTTAAGAGAAACAATTACATAAAATGTACCAAATAGTATTAAATCCACCTGACAATTTGTGCTCCCATTTAAAATAAATAAATAAGGCAGCAAAAGTGTCCTTTTTGGATGCCCCTATAATAGATAAAATATGATAAAGTGGCCTTCCAGGGGAGAAAACGAGTCCACCATTGTTAAAGCAGACAGATCCTGGTTCAGTTTGTTTGACTCATTTAAAGCAGGCTTTTCACAATAAGAGACACCTTCATGAAACAGTCCTCTGAGGGTTGAGAGAAGGAAAACACAAGCAGTCCAGTTGGGATTTGAACTCACAACCTTCAGACTTCAAAGCACCTTCTCTACCAGCTGAGCTCTCAGTAGTCTTATAAAAGAGAGATATCGTGTTATGAGAGAGATTATATGTAAATATTAAAGCGCTACATGGACTGCCAGTTGACGGTGGAGTCAGACCTGAGCTGGAGGACTCTGCAGAACTGCAACAGGTATGTTGGACTGGCTTACAGCACTCAGAGCTGAGCTGATCACAAACAACTTTCAGTAACTGGTTTAAACGTTTAACTTTTGACAGATTTGTACAATATTCTGCAGGTTGTTTTAAAGGGTTACGGTCTGGTTGGTGTGCATTACTGTCTGAGTCTACAGTTACTTATGACAGTGACTGGATGCAGAGAGGTGGTTATAATCCATTTAACTATGCATATAGAGTTTATATTTCCCATCATGCAGATCTTCTCTAGCTGCACCTTGCACTCCAGAAAACCAATTATTTAAAGTAGACCTCTAATTTTTAAACAAATTCTCTGTGTGAAAACTGGAATTTCTGAGTGAAACCGTGGAATTTGTTATTTTTGCAACCACTTGTCATGTTTTATTCCTATTTGTAAATTAAAATTTTACAAACTATTTAGTTTTCAGAAGTCACCTGAAAGATGGACCACGGCTTAAATCTCCACACAGTTTGTCCACTGTTGGTTTTCTTCCTCCTTCTCTCAGCGCCCTGTTCTGAAGGTAACAAATAGCTTAATGAATATAAAGTTATGATTTCAGTTTTATATTTAACACAAACTGAAAAATCAGACTGTAACATTGCTGCTATGTGATGAAAAAAGTCACTGTTTTTTGGATCAACTTTGTCTGGAAAGCACCAGCTACTGGATATCTTCATAACCAAATTTTAACTGCTGACTTCACATGCAAATTTGAACAGTTTAGTGTCACATTATATTATTATCTAACCACCTTTAACTGAGCTGCTGTCTAACATCCGCTTCTCTCTGCGGGAGTTAAAACAGATGTGTTTCTTCCTCAGGTCAGACTCAGGTGGTTGGTCCGTCTCAGCAGCCAATAGTGGCAACAGTTGGTGATGACATTGTTTTACCAAGCCACCTGGAACCTGCAGTGGATGCTTCAGACAGGACTGTAGAGTGGGCGAGACCTGACCTGGACCCCAGATTTGTTTATGTGTGGCATGACGGTGTGGAGCTGGAGAGTAAAAAACATCCGTCCTACAGAGGAAGAACATTTCTGTCCACCGACAAACTGAAGCTCGGAGACGTTTCACTGAAACTCTCCAGAGTGAAACTCTCTGATGAAGGAAGATACAGGTGCTTCATTCCAGGACTGAGTGACTCTTTTACTGAGCTTGTTGTTGGTAAGTGGATGTTTTACATTTATCCATCAAATGATCAAAGTTTCCTTTTTTGTTTTAATTCTTGCTGTACTAGTGAGAGACATTTAAGTCTGACCTGCAGAATTTGCAAATGTGCCTCCACAGCTGTCTGTGTTATGAGTTCAATAAGCAGATCTGTAAATGTGCATCAGTGTCTTGTCACACATCAGATGTGTCACTCAATACATTCTCCTCTCTTCTGTCACCAGGTGCTGTCTCTTCACCTGTCATATCAGGTATTAACAGAACCAGCAGTGGAGTGGTTCTACAGTGTGAGTCTGAAGGCTGGTATCCAGAGCCTGAGGTGTGGTGGCTGGACGGTGAGGGAAACCTGCTCTCTGCTGGACCTACAGAGACAGTCAGAGGTCCTGATGACCTCTATACTGTCAGCAGCAGAGTGACTGTGGAGAAGAGACACAGCAACAGCTTCACCTGTAGAGTCCAACAGAACAAGACCAACCAGACCAGAGAGACTCAGATTCAGATTTCAGGTAAAAAATACTGACCTAGCGACATTTTCCGGAGGGTGGTGCTAGAGGAAATTATTAAGAGAAGATACCCTGCTCCAAGATGGTGCCTCATTTATTACAATGTATGTGGCGCAGAAACATTTCTTGGGCGTCCTTGGCCTCAGTGTGGTCACAACGCCAGAATTGGTGCATGGCCCTGCACTGTTCTTGGAGGTTTGGTTCATCCTCACTGGGGCATGAACACAATCAGCAAATTTCACAGCAGTCTGCCTGCTAGATTATGAGATATGTTGGGTCGTTGGGTGGTGCTAAAAAGCAAAATCGCACAGTGTCACAAATGTGAAAAGTCATCCTCTGAGGAGCATGAATGTTGTCAGTAAATGATCCTGGCAACTTCAAATTTCTTGTGTATAAGTGAACATTTAAGTAGGTGGTGGCACAAGAGGAAAGGTCAAAGGGTCACCACCATCATTGGGATTTAATGCTCACTTTGTTAGTTTCACAATACTGAAGTGCAGTTTGACATGACACTTTGTTCTGTGTTTTATCATTTCAGCTGATTTCTTCACAATCCCGCCAAGTTCATCTGTTTGTATCAACATTGTTGTTATTGCTTTGGTGATTTTCGTTTTGTGCAGTCTTGCAGCTGCCTTTGCTTGGTGGAAATGGAAACGAAAAAAATCAGTAAGTCATGAATTTATTTATTTATATTTATGTTTTTTTTTTTATTGTAACTGTCAAGTGTTTCATAAGGTAGTAGTGTAGAGAAAGTTTAATAAAAGGGAATGTAAGTACTGTTTAAGCTGTCTCAGTGCTCCATAAATGCAGCAACTTTTAACTGAGATTTCCTTCCTGTGTGCACACAGAGACAAACTTTGTAACTCATCAGCACCAACAGGGAAAAGAGACAACAGAGGACCAGAACAAGTGAGAAAAGAGAAAATGACTAAATGTGTATGTAAAAACACAAATTCAGATTAATGGAAAACAGACACAAAGCAGCTCATGGACGAAAGAGAACCAGAGGATTTGGACAAGAAACCACTGAATCCAGTCTTCATCAAAACCATAAAGTGCTAATGAATCCAATTTTAACCATTTCTGCAACTAGAGAAACATTTATCTCCATAATGCAATTATTCTGGTATGTCAGAGCTCAGTTACTAAACAAAGTGTAGAGGTCATAGTTCAAGCAGGTTCTGCACTGAGGTAGTTGGCCTTCTGCCTGTGACTGTGACTCATCCACTCTGTTCATAGAGGTGTAGAGATGCTGTGGTTACTCTGCACAGGCTTTGTCATGGTTAAATGTAGACACACAGTCAGATGGTATTATATGGTATTATATTTATGTATATTTATGTATATTATCAAACTCAAGCTTGAATAAAAACTACAACTTACAGACGGTGTGGTTTAAAAGCACTCTAAATGTCTTTATTTGACTTTTGATAACCGTCATATCTTAATATATTCAGAGAGAGGGTATTCTTGGAGATGTGGGCGTTTATTTTTGGGATAATAGGCTTTTGGTCCAATGGGACATTTTTCTGACTTTTGGGGTTTCGGGATAATGGGCCGTCAGAACAAAGGCATGGCACCCATACAGCTACAGGAAGTTTGTAACACTGTTTAAGGTTGTAACGTTTCCATTTATATGGCTGGCAGTCAGTTTGGTAACTTATAAAAGCTGAGAAAGCGAGAGCTTTTGTCAGTGTCAGACTTATGGCTATTTCCTGGAGGCCGGACGTACCAATGCAGACCTGATACGAATCAAACTCGCAAAAGAATCGGTGGAATAAAAAAACGTTCGTTCACTTTTTGCCAGCACTACCATTAGTTTCTGGTCGAACCAGTGTATTGAACTAAGTAATGGTGTGATTTATTGCGTATTAATTCAAATTTTCATTTATAATGATAGTGGTTGTAGGTGGTGAAGCTGTAAAGGTCAGCTTGTTAGCCAAGTTACTTCTTCAGTCTCTAAAAATCAGGTTCTGTTGAGATTTTACATTACTTGTTTCTTTTGTTAAAGTCAGAAACCCCAAACGTGCTGTTTCCTCTGTCACCAGCAGATAAACAGGAAGAGGAGGTTCTGACTTACATGATATTTTAAATTCAGTGTGATGACAGTCTCAGACAGTCAGCAGCAAGACAACATGGAGGTCACAGCTCTGTGCATCCGACTGAGTGAGTCTGAGTCTGTGGACGATTCACAAAGATAGATAGATTTCTTGGGCAAATTGATATTAATGATCCAAAATGTATAAATATACTTATATATATATATATATATTCTATACATGTTATATGTTACTGATGCAGTAAACAGCTCTCTTGTCTGTGTTGTTGCTGCTGGCTGCACAAGTTGACTTCAGTTATTCTCACAAAGCCGGTAAGTAGCAGTTTCAAACTTTACAATGTGATGTTTATTTCAACAAAGAAGAAAAATAACATAATCTTCAACTTGACAGCTCTGTAACTGCTGAAGGCATGAGAAACTTGGGTCATGGGCTCCAAGAGCTTAATCTTAAACTCGTAATAAAACCAAAGAATACATGCATTTATTCTCTCATTGAATGGAAGGATGACTTATGAAACATTTTAAGTGCGTCATCGCTTCTCATAATCGTCATAATGCTTCTCCAAATTCAAGTTGACAAATCTGTGTGCACACTGTGAAATCCTTCTCATTTTTTTGTGGCAAACATTTGTTAGTTGCATTTCATTTGAAAAAGTTTGGTTAAATTCATCTCATCCTTTGTGTCTCAGGTGAAGCTTTTCCTCAGGTTGTTCCAAACAGACAGCAGCACTTTGAATATGAGTCCATTGCTGTCAGCTGTGAGGGACTGGAGGGACTGACTGGATGGAGAGTGATGAGGAAGATCAATGGAATTATTAAAACATGTGCTGCTAGCTGGTCGACATCAACAGGACCTTGCAAACTTAAAAATGCCTATTCAACACCGGACAGTGGAGAATACTGGTGTGAAATGGGACTAAAGAGAAGCAACACTGTCAACGTCACTGTCACTGGTACGTATTTAATAAAACACTTTTAGAAAACAGAAACCTCTGAAGTTTATTCATTCATGCAAAGTCGTCACATTTTAGTCTTGGAAACCACATCTGACTTTGAAGATCAAGTGATTTATTTGTCCAGTATATTATATGGAGTCCCACACTATATAAAGAAGTGTCCATACTGGCATCAAATACGGAAGTTAAATTGTCATTTAAAAAAAGAAATCAATATGTGTTGGCACAGCTGTGTATTACCTAATATGCTCAATAATAATGAAATTAAAACACAGTAAACAGCAGCCATATTGGCCAGCTTTGTTCCCCGTATAGCAGAGGCTTTCACACTGTGAGAAGGGCTGTAGTTCTAAAACTTATAGCATGATTATCCCCAAATCGAAGTAAGACAGATAATAATAATATTTTTCATTAATATTATTTTTTTTTGTGACCAAATATTTATTTGCAAATGCCGCAGAAAATGACAGATACAAATAATTAAAATGTTTTGCATAAAACAATTTTTATCTCAATATTACATATTTTTTATTCAATTCAATTCAATTCAGTTTTATTTATATAGCGCCACATCATAACAAAGTTATCTCAGGGCACTTTTTCGAATAGAGCAGGTCTAGACCGACTCTTTATATTTACAGAGACCCAACAGTTCCCACCATGAGCAGCACTATGCGACAGTGGCAAGGAAAAACTCCCTTTAACAGGTAGAAACCTCGAGCAGAGCCAGGCTCAAGGTGGGCGGTCATCTGCCTCGACCGGTTGGGTTGAAGGGGGAGATGTAATTAAATGTGCAGCTGGTCCTGTGATCCTGGAGAGTCCTGTCCTCCCTGTGATGGAGGGAGACAATGTGACTCTGAGCTGCAGAAAGAAGTCGACTTCCTCCAACTTCACAGCTGAATTCTTTAAAGATGGCCGCCTCATCAGGAGCAGCTCTACAGGAGAGATGACCATCCACAGTGTTTCCAAGTCTGATGAAGGACTCTACAAGTGCAGAATCTCTGGAGCTGGAGGATCAGCAGAGAGCTGGCTGGCTGTCAGAGGTGAGACACATCAGTATTTCAAAATAAATCAAAGAGGATTTGCTTTTTGCTGTAGTTTATTCTGATGAGGCTTTATATCTTACCTGTGTCAAGTTCCATGTTTAAAGCTTGATAAAAGTATTACAAATGCCATCTTGTAACTGATTGTAACGTGTTCTGCAGTCTAGCTGAGTATGAGCTACAATTGAGAATAGTTACAAAGGTGTTAAAGCTTAAACTGTTAAAACTTGAGGACTGTGGCCTCTCTGATAATGGACATAGTAATTGTATAAAATGTGTTTTATTGTAAGTATTATGGTAATAATAAAAAGCATGTATTTTACAGCATTAGGATCAGTTCTCATATGCAGCACATACCTTCATGAAGAGCCTCAGCCTTCTCCTGACCCTGACTCTTCCTCCCATCATGCCCCTCTGCTCCCTCTGCTGCTCTGCATTGGTGTCTCTCCTCTCCTTCCTCCTTCCAGTCTTGCTCCTCTTTACATACAGGTGAGGAACACCAGCCTCCCTTCAATATAACTATATATTTGCTTCCACGCTCAGTAAAAGGGACACGTCAGGTCCTACAGAAACACCGGCAAAGTTTGACTTGAAGTGATGCAGAAAAACTGAATCACACCTTCATTTTAAGCAGACCAGACTACTGTAATAAGTTATCCACAGGCCTTCCACAACACTCCAAGATAAAGAAAAAGTATATCAGTCCAGTTGTTGTCGGACAGAATTGGTTTAAAATGCTGCTAATTATATATAAATCTCTTAATGAGGGGACCACTTTATGTTGTGAGTTCATCATTTTAGACCCCTGAGATTGTCCTCTGCCCACCTGTACAGATACAGTATCTATTCTGAGGCATGTCAGGTGTGATGAATGCCATGAGAATTATACCTCTGTGAAGAGAAAAGTCATAAAAAATGACAGAATGTCATATGTGTGTGTTTCATGCCCATTAATATGCGTACAAGTGCATGTGTACACATTTTTGGGGGATCCAGGAAGAGTTTCAAAGCGTTACAGTAAGACAATCCATTGCATTTATCCATCTCTTACAGCTGGAGTCCATGAGACACCAACAAGAACTTTCTGCAGCAGACGTGTGAAACATGTTTAAAAACAGTTTGCATGACATTAAAGTGTGTTAAAGAGAGTCCACGGTTATGAGAACTACAAACAAAACATGGGGGTTAAAACAAGTGTTAGTATATTAAAATAATGCACATCCATTCACTGATATAATGATATTTATAGGAATGGATTTATAGAATTTCTTTAAATTTGCTGATTTGCTTTGAAAGCAAATTAATTTAACTTGTGCCAGTTTTTATTTTTGTAAATAACTCTCTGTCTATTTACCTACCTGATACTTATGTGTATGGTGTTGTATCTTTATGTTTCAGTGGTAATGTATTCTGTTGTCACAAAACCCAGGAAGGAGAAAGGTAATAAACTGAGAAACACAGAATACAACATGTAACACATTTAATCAGATAAAAAGAAGATGAATGACTAACCTGACATTTATAGAATAGTTCATTCTGTATTCGACTGTGTCTGCTTCAGGAGCTTTAGGCCCTGCTGATATTTAGAGTTTCTCTTTTAGCATCTCAGAGTAAAACCCACGTGAGAAACCCACAGACAGAAAAAGGTAGACGGGCTCACCGTGCAGCATCTCAGTCAACTTAGATGCACGTGTTAGATGTATTTGTAATCAGAACAGAAGTCCTTTAAGCCACTTTGCAGCCTCATTTGTGGTGTGGGAAAGTGAGTGGGTGGTCAGTGTTTTATAAATACACAATGGGGACAATCAGAGGACTCGTGTACTGAACTAATTTTGGACCCTTTGTTTCTCACACAGATACATTCAGTGTCTGCAGAGACTCCTGTCTGAAGAAGGGAGGAGACATCATGTTTCTCTAAACTCAACTGTTTGCAGATTGTTTGCATTTGTATGCATGCAGTTGGGGAGTTGTGTGTGTTCATGATAAAAGACAGTGACATGTTTCTGTGCTTATAGGAAATATATTGAGAAAAGATATTGCAGGTTACGTACATTTGTAAAGAGAGTAAATGTGTAGATTCTTCATTAATGACAACAAAATGACCTAAACAGACTTGATTCTTGATCATCATCATGAGAGCTTCAGCTAACTCATAGCATCAGTGTCTATTTTTAGAGGCATCAGTTTATTGAACCACATTGTTCTCTGTCCTCTTCACACACCTGAAGTCTCTGTGATGATGTTAATGTGATACTGACCTGAATGTTGCTTTGAACTGTAATGTTGTGATCCATCAACATGACTTGTACACAGACACTGTATGTTGTTGTTCATTGTGCTTTTTATATATGTAAGTGTACTTTTTTCCACCTACTTGTATGTATGTAGATGTTCTGTGTTTCTTTGTTCAACTTTGTTGTCCTTGTTTTTAGCTGCATGTCTGTTTTTATCCTTTTTGTCCTCGAAGTTGTTTTTGGAACTGTGTGTGACTTTGAGAGCAACGAAAACTGATTCTGATTCTCTAATAATATTATCAACACGAGACCTTTCAGCTAAAGGTTTCCAACTGCTGAGGTCGAGTGAAGTAAGAGAGGGAATACATGCAGTTGTGTCATTGAATAATGTGTAGTAAATACTGTACTCTGTGTTGTAATATACTGTATGAAAATTAATAAATCAAAAAAAGCTTCAATTCACCTTTAAAAATGCTGCATTTTTATGTTACAACAAAAACTATTCAAACAAAAGCCTGATAAAAATCTGAGCTGTTAAACATTCTGACAGTGGTACCACAATAAGACTCTGATGTTCTTGTTGTAATGTTGCAGTTGTACATGATCCAATCCATAAACACCTGAGTAATTATTGAAATGACTGAAAGACATCTAATCCCAGTATATATATTTATTACTACCTGTTTATACCTGCACACATCAGTGTATATATATTTATTTCCCTACCTGTTGACAAGCTGTCAGTGCTGCCTCCCAGTGGCACCAATTATTATAATGATTGAGACGGCTGTGACCCAATGTTTTATACACACACACATTGATATTGTTACTAAAAATATATTTAATAAAACAACTTCATCTTTTAAAATACCTGTTTACTGATGAGATTAAATATGAGTAGGAGGTAAACGTTTTTTCATTCATTTATTTCACATACAAATGGAAATACTTTGCAGTACATGTGATAGTACATATATTTCACATCAAATATAAAGACTGACACAAAAACCAAATATATAAACATTATAAAATTAAAACAAGCATCACAACACACGTAAAGATGAATACAATCATGGTGAGGATTTAATGATGTTTTATCTGTCTGTTTTCAAAGTGTAAAGTTTGAATTCACCACAACTGATGACTGTGCACCATGTGGCAGTCAAATCACAGAAAAACATTATTCTAATCAAGCCCCTAACTGCTCCAAAAGAGCAGGAAAGAGAGGTTTATTTAGCCAAAAATGGGCAGGGGCAGTTGTATTGCCCTTTTGCAAAAAAAAAAAAAAAATCGCAATTGCATGCAATAATGTATGCATAAAGGTTTTTTATTTATTTATGTTTTTGCATGTGTTCAAGTCAGAGTTTTTTTACTTTTGTGTGTTTGCAGAACATTATAAAGTAGAAGGTCAAAACTTACAATGTGAAATATTTTGGTTGCAAAAGTTGTGTTGTAGTTACACTGCAGTAAAACAAGTCTGAATATGATATCATGCATCTCTGACAGGAATTTGCAGTACGCTTAGTATATATCTCCTGTAATATCACACGTACAAAGATGGTGATACTGTAGGTTGTTTACCTCACCTGCACTTTTGAATACGGCCTCTATTGAATATAAAATTAAAATAAAATAAAATCTGCTCTATGATGCCTCTAAATGATGGGCATACTATAATCTACTGAAAACGTCTGAAGAATAAAATAAAAAAACCTGTTATGCATCACAGTCAGCCAGCTCTCTGCTGATCCTCCAGCTCCAGAGATGCTGCACTTGTAGAGTCCTTCATCAGACTCTGAAAAACTGTGGATGGTCAGATTTCCTGTAGAGCTGCTCCCCATAAGGCGGCCATCTTTATAGATATCAGCTGTGAGGTTGGAGGAAGTCGTCTTGGTTCTGCAGCTCAGAGTCACAGCTTCTCCCTCCGTCACAGGGAGGACAGGACTCTTCAGGATCACAGGACCAGCTGAACATTACAAAATGTTTAGAAGCAGAAGTGCAATAAATAGTATACTTTAGAAATACAGAATGAGGGGCTTGAGCTGAACATTTCTGTCATTGATAAAGAACTGCAGTCAGGTCTTTAGCATTCAGTTGAACAAAATGCGAACACGTTTGTGCCTGTAGGCAAATCATTAACTATTTGCTACTTACCGCCTTTATGAGCATAACTGTGGTGAACATGTGCAGCCGGCAGCAACAACACATTCAACACTGGAGGCACAAAACGAGAGAGCTGTACATCAGACATTTATTTATCCTATAATGATCGATATAACTACTTCTTATCACACTGATTTGATAAATGATGCTTTTAAGTGTCTCATATATATGAACAATACATGACAGAAAGGCTGCCTACTCACACAGTCTGATGCAGAGAGCTGTCACCTCCATGATGTCTTGCTACTGACTGTCCGAGTGTCACAGAACTACAGATAAATATAAGGGAGGTTTGAGTTGTACAAGCTTTTCTCAGAGGCAGAGCTGATCTGGAGGCAAAAATAATCTCTTTGATGGTCAAGCTCAACCTCAGTCCAAAGAATGACAGTTTCTCAAAGGTCAAGTTAGCTAACAGATGAACTGTCATCCATCCATCGTGTGGTTTGCAGAGATCCACAGGTGTGGAATGAGACTGATAACACCATAAAACTGTCACTATCTGTTTTCAAAAAGCGCCTAAGGCAGCAGTCACTGCTAAAATATGTTAAAGCGTGAATACTCTAAACGGCTGGACTAATGATTCTACTCTGAAATCCATTTAAATTGTACCATTATTTTTGATTTGCCATATGTCTCTATTTATTGCATCGTACCTATTTAACCAGTGTTTACACTGATGGAATAAATGTCTTGGTACCATTTAGTAGTTTTTAGGTTAGGATTAGGTTAAAGTTACATTTTAGAAAATGTTCGAAAACATATATTTAAAATACTATCTGCTTATAAAGAGTCGGTCTAGACTTGCTCTATTCGAAAAAGTGCCCTGAGATAACTTTGCTATGATATGGCGCTATATAAATAAAACTGAATTGAATTGAATTGAATTGAATGAACACAGAACAAGCAACATTCACACAAACAACTGCAGCTTAGAGCCAGGACAGAAGGCACCCAGGAACCATATCTCTGCCAAGACTGCATGGTCCTCAAAATATGTCACTTTCACAATCTTTTTAATCTGTATTTGGATCAAGATCAGTATCAGAATACAGTGATAGGCACATTACATTACATTCATTTGGCAGACACTCATACAGATTGACTGAAAGCCAGCAAACATGAAAAAATCTTCCCAAGAAGAACAGCAGCATCAGTTGTTTCATTAAAACAACATATTCTTATGTTTGCATTTTTTTTATCCTGTGTGAATTATTATGTAAAAAATGTACTTAAGTAAAAGAAAATATACCTCAATTATTAACATACACATACAGAAAGTTAACATACCAAGTACAAACATTATTTTTAAGTGACAGGTTATGCATTTTGAAATACAGTGCAACAATCTATTGTCCCAAAGCTGAGTTACCAAATACTCTCTTTCTTTCTTTACATGATTAATTTCCAAAAACTGACAATATTGTTACTACATTGCTGTTTCTTTTAATATTAAATAGTGACTGGGAAGACAACAACCAGACCAGATACAAAAAAAATGATGTGAAGAGTATTTGAGTATTTGATGCAGTGCTAAAAAATTCAGGAAAAAAAATTCAAAATTCAACCAAAACACAAATTTACTGACTACCAGGTATAATACTCAACTAAACATATGTTGCAGCAGTACTAAATTCTTAGTTATTTCAAGCTAAGGTCATTTAAAAGTCTCTCAATTACGTCCTTGCACATATAGCATGATGTCAGCAGGTTCTCCATTTGCTTCAGTGAGGTGTTTCTCCCTCAGTGATCTGTAAGACACAGGAAAGATGTTACAGAGTTAACTGCAGTTGGGCTATTAATGCTGCATTTGCTGCCATCTGGTGGTTGCTTCATGATCTGTCCACACCCAGTACACTTGACAGTGCAGAATAGTGCAGCTCTACATCACAGCTGGTCACTTGTACAACAGTGTTTAGTCATTTTGTGAACCTACCACCAGGGGGCGGCAAAGTGAAAACATTTTTACTACAGAAAGTGGCTTTAATACAACACTGAGTATCAAGTTACCTTCTGTTCCTGCCCTTATGTGTTTGTAATACAAAGATCTCATAAAATATTAAGTCAAATTTAGATCAAAGATAAAAGGCCAGTGTTACTCTCAGCCCTACCTCCTGGATCGAAGCATATTGGTGGTCCTGATCTGTTAAAGGTGGGTCTGTAGCTGCTGAGGGATCTGCTGCCGCTGTGAAGCTGGATACTTCTGATTCTGGAAATACAGAAACAAATTAAATAGTCTCAGCCTTCTGTTAGAATTGTTCACCATAGAAACCAAAAAGTGTTTGTTTCTTCATTGGCTTTGTCCCATTACTTTGCCTGTAACCCGAAGGAAAGGACAGGCTGTCCTCCCCAAAAATACGTCTGTATAGGTCGGTTGACCTCTGAGGTAGTATAAAGAGTGACAGTCCGTGTGGGGAGGAAGTAGGGGTGGATGGATGAGGATGAGAGAGGGGACACAAACCATTATCTTATATGTGAAAGATTTATGCTTTCATTAATTATTTGCATGACCACAAGGGGGCGCTTGTTTGGAAAGCATGAACAGGTCAATTTTAGCATTTAAACAAATGGCCAATGCTGTGTTTTCTTTGGTGAGTCTTGTCTCGTTTTGGTCACCAGTCGCTGACAACAGAAACATGAATTGAATTAACTCTGTCAGTAATGTTGTAAATGTGCCCATCTAGGTACCGTCATGAGAAATTAATTTAATCCACTGCATGGTCCTAAATCATTCAAATAACATAGTAACCATTTTGGAGAGCTTGCGAAGTGCCACCGACGGTGAAGGTGGAGTGAAAAGATAGATGCAAGGGTTCATCCTTATCTGAAAACGAGACAGTAAGACAGACAAATCAACACCCACAACATGACATTATACATGTTAAACCTTCATATAAACCTAATATCAGAATGCTGCTTTGGCCTGGGGGGGACTGCAGGGATTGAGGGGCCCATCTTACCTTTTTCTGTCTGTGGTTTTGTGCTGTGGCTTGTGTCGAAACAGAGGCTCAAATTATCAGCAGCGTCTAAGACAAAACACCATGTGTGACGTAGTTAGACGATGTGACTTTGTGAGACAGAGGTTCTCAGGCATTTCTGGTTATAACCCCGAAGTGACATCTATCTGGTTGTAACTGCTGCTACTGTGGTTGAACTCTGAATGCAGACAAATGTCTATTTCAGCACTTCGTGTCAGAGCACGTTGAATTACCTTTCTTTTTCTTGTCTTTTTTGACGACAGCGTACATGTCCTTATTTGGATCACTCAGCTTCACCTCTAGTAAGACTGAAACATAAAGGAAAATGTTTATCATCACCCTGTAACATAATAACCATCCACCTGACCATGAAAATGATACTGGAAAGCCAAATGCCAAAATAAGGGAAACATGAAGTGTGTATAAAAAGTGAGGGTCCACAAAGAACAACCGGAACCATTTTAGTTGTTTCTACAATTGTCTTCTCTGATCTCTAAATGAATAATAAAAAAACTTAATTTCAGTAAGCTTTTAATTGTCACTTACTTTGGTGTTTCCTTTTTTTGTTTGTATTAAGTATAATTTGAGTACCTAGCTGTTTCTTCCAGTAAAGTAGTCCCATCACCAGCAGCTGCAGGACCAGTACGACAGTAACAACGATCCACAGCAGGATGTAGTAATGGCGGGAAAAATTAATCTCTTTGTCAGATGCTGGAAAGATGACAGAAAGTACTTTCTTTAACACAATTCTCTGTTTTTGTGAGACAGGCTGCAGAAGTTTATGAGTCATAAATAAATATTGTGCATATTGCAGGTGTGCGAGTTTGTGTTGGAAACTTTCTGCCCCCTACTGGTCAAAACTTGCACATTACAGCTTTATTGACATGCTTCTTAAACCATTAATATTTTGTTCCCCTTCAGTAGCCTGACATATTTGGTGTCTTTGGAAATGTTTGGTTTTGTTTTCCTGCGAGACTGATCAATGACCTAGTGAACTTTTCTTTTACCTGTTCTGTCTGTGCGTTGTGCGCTTGAGTCCTCACTTTGTTTCACTGAGCCATTATACTTTGGCATCTTCACTAGAATTTAAAATAAAGTTCTGTGAGTTCAGTGTTTTGCTGTATTACATGTGTTTATACTGACTCACCCATCCGCATGCCTAAAGAATATGCTGTTTAGGAGATTATAGCAACCCAACCGACAGCATCAGTGTCTGCTCATACAGCTGCACACAGCTGCTGAGGCTGCACAAAAACTAGAAAACATTAAGCACTTTCCCTCCTTACATCGCAGTTCCACATGTTACCTCTCACCTCTGACAGCCAGCCAGCTCTCTGCTGATCCTCCAGCTCCAGAGATTCTGCACTTGTAGAGTCCTTCATCAGACTTGGAAACACTGTGGATGGTCATCTCTCCTGTTGAGCTGCTCCTGATGAGGCGGCCATCTTTATAGAAATCTACAGGGAGGTTGGAGGAAGTTTCCTCATTTCTGCAGCTCAGAGTCACAGCGTCTCCCTCCATCACAGGGAGGACAGGACTCTCCAGGATCACAGGACCAGCTGAACAACACCATAAAAACATTTTATGTTAGATACTAACTTTTATTATATCTGCTTATCCTGTTCAGGGTTGGTTATCCCAGCATGCATCGTATGTGCCAGTTTACCACACAGCTAACAAGCTGCTCACTGAATCATTGAACAATTCAGCAGTTTGTTCATGTCTGCAGTGTACTGAATGCTATGTCTGAAAGCCTGGAAGTTGTGTCCCTGCAGGGTTTGGAGATGCAACTCATACATGGAGTTAACTTTCTAAAAACAATAATAAATGATTAACATGCCTTCTCCTCTCTTACATTTACTGACAGCCAACCAGCTCTCTGGTGATTCTCCAGCTCCAGAGATGATACACTTGTAGAGTCCTTCGTCAGACTTGTAGACATAGTGGATCGTCATGTTTCCTGTGGAACTGGTGTTGATGAGGCGGCCATCTTTATAGAAATCAGCTGTGAGGTTGGAGGAAGTCGTCTTGGTTCTGCAGCTCAGAGTCACAGCTTCTCCCTCCGTCACAGGGAGGACTGGACTCTCCAGGATCACAGGACCAGCTGAACATTACAAAATGTTTAGAAGCAGAAGTGCAATAAGTAGTATACTTTAGAAATACAGAATGAGGGGCTTAAACTAACATTTTTCTCATTAACATATTTTGGTTTTAGAGTTGAAATCTACATTTAATCAACCTACCAGTGACAGTGATGTTGACAGTGTTGCTTCTCTCTCCTCCTCCACCTTCACACCAGTATTCTCCACTGTCTGATGCAAAGGCATAGTCAATGGAGCAGCTCACGGCTGTCATCACTGTGACATTTGAACATTTTGTAATGGACTCCTTGACGCTCCTCACTTTCCATCCAGCTGAGACATTAAACCCCTCACAGGTAAAACGGACGGACTCGTATTCAAAGAACTGCAGTCTGGTTGGAACGAGACGAAAAGCTGCATCTGACACAGAGAAACAGAGAACAACATAAATTAAAGACTTGGTTCCCAGAAAGAAACAAGAGGCATACTATAATAAAAAGCAAATCAGAAAAACAATTGGCACAATCTATCTTGTGTAGACAAGAATACCTTGTCTACACAGTTGGATAACATCAGGTGCAGTCCTCCTTTACTATTTACACCGATTGCTCATAGCCCAATACCCAATGTAGCTAGGTATGCATATGTATCGTAAGAAAGTAGACTTGAAGTGTACAGTATGCTTTTGAGTCGGCAAGTGATCTTTTCAGTCTGACACACTTGAGATTATTGACTAGTACACGTACACGGCTGAAACATGTCTTCAGAAATGTGTCTTGAGAGGTGAGTTGCACTGTATGTTAATGCATACTTCAAGCCTCAGGCAAGGGGCTGCAAAGCCAGGGAGCTCTGATAACAAAGGGTCTGTCACCTCTAGTTGCACGATTAAACGGAAGTACAGAAATATAAACGAGATGAGATAAAAACATGGACAACTTTCTTTAGCAGCTCTAACAGCTGTTTGCAGGTTTTTTGATTGACGGACTATCAAGATTATTATGGATAAAAAAAAAAGATCTCATATTTATGAGATGCAAAAATAGATTAGACTGCTAGAGTTGCCAGGTGCTACTGGTACATTAGCGGAGTGTCGCCAGCATAATAGTGAGTTATAACAGAAAAAAGCAGAAGACTTAAATTTCTAAGTATCCAAAACACCAACTTTTGATGGTACCTCTGTTCAGGCTTCGATCAAGCTGGCTTTAGCGTTAGCATTAAGGTTCTAGGGTTAGGGCTAGGGTGCAAGTTAGGAACAGTTAACAACAATATCATATTTTATATATATATATAAATCTCTGAAGTAACTGCTACTCACCAGATGTCTGAAGATAACTTGGCTGAACATGTGCAACCAGCAGCATCAACACAGTCATCACTGCAGAGACAAAGGAGGAGTTGTGTATATAGATGCTTTTATACTGTATATAGAATTTATATTTAATCACTAAAACATATTTAATCATTGCAGATACATCTTTACTCTTTTTATAACCTACTTGAAGTGTTAAAGATTGATAAGAAATGTTGAGCAGCTGCTAAACACTTAAAATGCTAATTCTAACTATTATTATAAGTGGAAAGTTCAGATATTTCTGAATACTGATAGATTTAATTAAATGTCTTGATCATTTGCATAACACAATTTGGCATATAGCCTCTATAAAAGATACCTGACACAAATTAGATATAAGTTGCTGGTGGGTGAAATGCAAATCTTGATGTTGATTCTTACAGAGGAACTTTTTAATTCCACATGTACATAATCATAAGAGATTTGTTCAACTTAATTTATCTCTTTCTCTCTGAACTTGTAGAGAATTGTTAAGTAAAATTAAATGTTGCCATTATTTCTCATTTATCATATAGAGAAAGAAGAAATGTAGAAATAAAAGAGATTTAGTACTCACTCAGTCTGATGCAGAGAGCTGTAACCTCCATGTTGCCTTGCTGCTGACTGTCTGAGCGACAGACTGAATCCAAGCTAAATGCAGTATAGCATAGCTGAGAACTTCCTCTTCCTGTGCAGATTATTTCCTGTGTTAAGCAGGCTCGAGCTCCAGTTTTACAATCACTGCTGTGAGACAGATGTTCTCTATAGAACAATACATTATCTTAGATTTGGCCAAAAAGGGGCTTAACTAATCACTTGCAGTGAAACTTCAGTCCACTTTGATTACTGCAACACTGCAGCTACAACTTGGCTTTTTCCTTATGCAGTATTATAGTATATTATATCATCTGTCAATCACATGCTTTCATATATAGTGTTTTGGCACCTTAGTATTTAAAATCTCCGTCATGGGAGGTTCAGATAAATCAGAGTGCTGTTTCGTCAAACTAAAACTTGTGCCACCAGAATCATTTGAAAGATGCTATAGTCACTTTAAAAAAAAAAAGTACACACATAGAGGCTTTATAACACAACTCAAATACAAACAATATCACTTATAAACCAAAACTTGAAAACAGGATGTAATGCCAAGGTGCTGATGTAGACAGAACATATATTACTGAGTAAGCAGGGTCTTGCTTTTTGCCTGTAGACGATACTTGACCACACGGCTGATAATGACCTCGACCAACAGAAGAAAAAGCTTTGGATGGTTTGTCCTGTAGGCATGAAGCTACTGTGAAGTTGTCACATTAGTGATACAATGAAGGTTAAACCCAATTATCCCTCAGTCTTGGTGCTGGAGGAGCAAGAGACTACAGCCATGCTAGCAGCTCTGTGAGGCTATGCGTGGGCATTCTGGTGCTTTGAGCTAAGTTCTAACGTCGGCATGCTAACATTTGCTAATTAGCACAAAACACAAAGTACAGGTGAGGCTGACTGGGATCTCATTAGTTCTGCAGGTATCTGGTGGACGTGAAGTGGATTTTCGACCTGATGATGGCGCTAGAGGAAAAGTCAACAAAGTCAGAGGTATTCATTGTCTGGGAGACATATATATATATATATATATATATATATATTTGTATATATATATAATTAAGATCCTGTGGGACTTCCAGATACAGACCGACAAACTGGTGATGGCGAACCAACCGGACATAGTAGTGGTGGACAAACAACAGAAGAAGGCAGTAGTGATAGACGGCAACATCAGGAAGAAGGAACACGAGAAGCTCGAGACATACCAAGGGCTGAAAGAGGAGCTAGAAAAGATGTGGAAAGTGAAGGCAACAGTGGTCCCCGTGGTAATCGGAACACTTGGGGCCGTGACCCCCAAACTGGGAGAGTGGCTCCAGCAGATTCCAGGAACAACATCCGAGATCTCTGTCCAGAAGAGTGCAGTCCTGGGAACAGCTAAGATACTGCGCAGGACCCTCAAGCTCCCAGGCCTCTGGTAGAGGACCCTACTAGGCCTAAAACATGGGACAAACAGAGAGGGAAAATTAGGTGTTCTGATTGGATGATTCAAACCAAATATTCACTGATTGGATAGTAAAGGAAAGAGGGAGGAGAGGTCATGTACCTTCCTGTTTGAACTTTTGGCCCATTTGTCTGAGATTGATGACGTGGACAATAATAAGAAGTCCTGCTCTGCCCCCTGCAGGCCATTCATCTGTCTCAGGCTTTCTGTTAGTCTGCCAACACAATAAAGAACTGTTGTCACTGCTCCTGTTTGACTGGCTTCAGATGTGATTATGTTTTATAACGGTGGTGATCAGCTACCTGGCAACTGGATCAAAGTTCAGTCTCTTCTTTATATGTAACCCATTAACAAAGAAACTGAAAGCACGTTTAAAATCTGACATTCACAAATGCAGCGTGGTTAGTTTAACACTCTTAGCAGGTTGAAATGTTATTTGTAGTCAATTGTAAATGTGCAGTAATTACTTTACTTTTCTGCCAACCCCAAAGAAGCATCATTTATTGGATTAATTGCTGTTTTAGAGGCTTTTCCACCCTGACAATTTAGGGGGTTTCCTGAATAGTTGCACATCTGTGTATAAGAAACTATTAGTACATCAGCCCTTTTTACAACAGGTTATACAGACTTGGATCTGCAGGAGAGAAGACAGAGCAGGCGCAGCATTATTTGTTTGATTGAAAGACTTTGACCCTGTGCAGCTCGCTGACGGAGAAAACATGAAAAAGGTAAGAAATTCTTTTTAAATAAAACTTTTCCTGCTTGATTTTTAATTTAGAGGAAATTATAACTTTGCTGTCTCTTTTAAACAGACTTTGTCGTTAATTATACATCTCAAAAGGAATAAGTTAATTAAGAGCTTATTTTAAGTGTTTTAAGGCAATGCAGGAATGATCTGTTTTCTGACTGTTTTAAGAGATCAATATGTTTATTTTGCTGGAATATCAAAAAATGTTTTCTCTCTTTTTTTTTGTGGATTTATTTTGTGATTTATGTAATTATTCAGCCCTGCGTGATGCCTCAGCAGACGGACAGACGGTCCTGTCAGTCTCGACGCCGTATTTTCAGCACTCTGATTTTCCATCCCGTTGTTGCCTTGCTCCTCCTGACACACTCGTATGGAGGTAACGTGCTCATGAACATGATGATAAAAGGTCACTGTTGTAGAATTGATTGTGGAAATCAGATTTAATACTCTGCTCTGCATTGTGTGTTCTAAATGTGGCGGACAAAACATTAGAAACATCTCTCAATAAAAGGCTGTCGAATACAAAACTACCAAACTACGATCTCAGTAGTGAGCATATGTTTTTTAAAGGTGGTTTATGGGAGAGCGGTTGGATTGGATTGCATTAGATTATACAAGTGTACCAAATAAAATTACACCTATAAATGCTATCAAATTATCAAATTACTCAAATTCAAATTATTTCATATGTTATACGTTATCGTATATGACATTCTTATTGTTATTACTGTCATTGAATACTGACTACTAAATATCAATAATTCATACCCACCACACTACTGGCTGCTTTTTAAAATGATTTACAAGTTATTTACAGGTATATTACCTTTGCTTTCACAAAATTACTTTTGTGTCTAATGTTTCAGTTTTGCATTTGGATTTTTATGGATCTGAACACTGCCTTTAGACTTTGTAGTGCCGAGTGTACTGACAAGATCACTGACTGCTTCTTACTAACATTTACAACTTTAAAGATATGTGTGAGTAACAACTGTTGCACAAGGCAGAGCTGCCTGGAACGCAGAAATGATCTCACCTGTTGCAGTTCAGTCACAGTGGGGGTCGCCACACTCTCACTGTGCAGATAAACTCAGTGGTGAAAATGAAAATGAAAGGATTTTCTTTACGATGTGACTGATACGGCTTGTTTGACCGTTAGATAACTTGTTGACATAGATAATGTCTGAGTTGTATTTTTGAGTTCGAGGGAAGTGCACAAGCTTATCATTAACTTCATGTGTGCTGCTGTGCAGAGTTTATCAAAATGGTCATAGATGCAGCTGGTTTCCTTTTTAAATGTGCTTGTAGTCCAGTGATGTCAGTCTGTCAGCTGGTTAGTTGGTCCACCACTTTGATCCAGACTGAAATATCCCAACAGCTATGGGATGGATTTCCATGACATTTGGTACAGATATCCTACTGACTGTGGTGATCCCCTCACTTTTAAAGTTTTCACTTATCCTGTGAAATATCCTTATATTTACTTGAAAGGTTGACACAGACTTTTGTAAAGACATTCTTGGTCTCCAGAGGATGCACTCTTCCTCTGGTGCTAACATGAGATTCACCTTTATAGTTTTGAGTGAAATACCTCAGGATGAATTGTAATAACTGTCATAGAGGGGAGATACATTCCCTCCTGGTGGTTGCAACAAGGACTACAAGCCATCATGGCATCTGTTAAAAGACTACAAAACCCATAGGCAGCTGGGCAGCCAGGACAATGGTTGCTGCCCAGCTGAACCATATAAGCTGATTGCCCTAGTGAAGGAGGGGGGAGTGAAGTGAAACAGAGTTTTTAGTGAAGAGAAGACAATGACTGAGGTTTGCAGAGAGGAACATGGTAAACATTATATCTGCTTAGCATCCGCATGTTAGCATTGTCATTGTGAGCATCTTAGCATGCTGATGTTAAAACATTGTAGACTTTGTTTCGGTCTTGTCGTCTACTTTACTCTTGTTCTGTCTCTCCTCAAAACTGAATAATATCCCCACGTCAGGTGTTCAGTAGATGCGTGGAAAATCTAATTCAAATTGCAAATTGCATTTATAATCAAAATGTAGAAAACGATACACTGCTCTCAGGATTCTTGGCGGGCATTTTGTCTTTTAGAGCATAGGATGTTTAGTCTGTTTTTACCACAGCAGGAATTTTAAAAACAGATGTTTCTTCCTCAGGTCAGTCTCAGGCGATTGGTCAACTTCAGCCAATAGTGGTAACGGTCGGTGATGACATCACTTTGCCATGCCACGTGAAACCTGCTACGGATGCTGTTAACAAGATGCTGGAGTGGTCGAGACCTGACCTGAACCCCAGATTTGTCCACGTTAGGCGGTCTGGTGAAGACCGTCTGGTAGATCAAAACCCGTCCTACAAGGGAAGAACCTCAGTGTCCATCGACAGACTGAAACATGGAGACGTTTCACTGAAACTCTCCACAGTGAAACTCTCTGATGAGGGAATGTACAGATGCTTCATCCCAGAATTAAATACAGAATCTAGTGTTCAGCTTGTTGTTGGTAAGTGAACGTAAATGTTGATGGAGAGTTTTTTTGCAGGAACACATCTGTACAGTCTGTCTTGTTTTGTGACCTTTCAGTCAACATGGTTAACTGTATAATAATCTTGTGCTAATTATTCTCTGGCTTTTCTCTTTCTCATTATCAGACGTTGTCATCAAGATTACTACAGTCAGCAGTGGAGTGCTGGAGTGCAGGTCTGAAGGCTGGTATCCAGAGCCTGAGGTGTTGTGGCTGGACGGTGAGGGAAACCTGCTCTCTGCTGGACCTACAGAGACAGTCAGAGGTCCTGATGACCTCTATACTGTCAGCAGCAGAGTGACTGTGGAGAAGAGACACAGCAACAGCTTCACCTGTAGAGTCCAACAGAAGAGCATCAACCAGACCAGAGAGACTCAGATCAGCATTACAGGTAAACATGATCATTTTTTATGATGTGATCACTGTTTTAGCTTCAAACAGCTGAGGTCCAGTTTTATATAAATGTTGTCCTGTGTTTTATCATTTCAGATGATTTCTTCATGGACTCTTCTAGTTCGTCTGCTTCTACCATCATCGGTGTGATTGTTGGCATCATGTTTATTCTTGCGGTTGTCTTCGTTGTGTGGAAATGGAGACGAAACAAACTCAGTACGTCAGTAATCTGCTATTACAACACTTAGATGGTTATAGTGACATAAAGGAGAGGTACCCCATTCAGCTGTTTTTGATGTTTATGCATACATATTACTCAAAATGTTTCAGCGTCTCTTATCATCATATTCTTGTTGTGCTTTTGCAGCTAATGTCTGTCTTATCATTTTTACATCTTTACTGCAACTCGCACATATATTTCTGTGTAACTACTGTTTACTGTTTCTGCACACAGAGACCAAGAAGCAGCATGACGATGAAGAAACAGAGAGGAGAAGAGAAGAAGAGCGACTCTATATGTGATGATCCAGAACAGGTGTTTCTGATGAAAAAAGAAACAGACAGAGAGCAACTCACAGCTGAAACAGAAGCAATGAAGAATCAGAACAAGCTGGAAGAAGAAACTAACACTGGATCTTTCAGTGAAGAAACAGGACTTTCATGTCTCCTCCAGAGAAAAGGAGACATGGAGAAACAGTCAGGGTCTCAGTTTGTGATGGAGAATGGAAGACAACAACATGAGGACCAGACAGGAGGAGAGACGATGAATGATTTGGACAACAGAGAGGAAGAGATCGACTCAAGAAGTGAAGAAAGAGAAGATCCAGGTCCAGCAGAGAGAGGAACACACCAACAGTCTGTAAATACTGAACCAACAGCTCAGGCTCTGATGGATGGAGATGGACGACAACAGAAGGTCACTGAAAGAAGAGAAGCAGAGATGGATCTTTACACAGAAGATGAAGAGAAAATACCAGCAGGTGAGAGTCCAACTGAGGGAGAAAGACAAGAAATTGAGACTCAGGCAGGAAGAGAAAGAAAAAGTGAAGAAGAGACCAAGTTTGTGAGTAATGAAACAAAACCTCCAGGTCCACAACAGACAGGAACACACACAGAGCATCCATCCGGAGGAGATGAAAGAAATGATCTTGATGAGGAAAAAGAAGAAGAGAAAATAAAATCTACAAAGAACGAACCAGCAGGTCAGACTGTGAATACAGGAGAAACACAACAAAATGATCCCTCAGCAGGAGGAAAGACAGAAAAGGAGAGAGTAGAGACCAAATTGAAAACTGAGGAAAAAGACACTCCACATACAGCAGAGGGAGAAGGACACCAAGAGACAAATAGTAACAGTGGAGATGGAGGGAAGAACTCAACACCTATTAAAGAAAACACAACACATCAGTCTCCAGTGGATGGACAAACATATCAGTTCCCAGAAGCAGAAGGACACAGTGATAGGGACAAGATAGATGAGGACAAAACTAAATCTACAAATAAAGAATCGCAAGATGATCTCCAGGCAGGAGGAAGAGAGAGAAAAACTGAGGAAGAGTTGATGAACTTGACGAGTGAAAAAACAGAACCTCCATGTTCACCAACGACAGAAACTCACACAGAGCAGCAACCTGAGAAGCAACAATTAGAGAAGAGTCCTGACAGCAGAGACAGAGAGGACGAACCGACATCCATAACAGAAAACACAAGAACACATGATGAGCACATTATTAAAGGACAGCCAGTGAAGAGAGATGGAGAGAAAGGAACACCATCTACAAATAAGAAAACATCAGACATAAGTTAATGAGGATGGACAGCAACAGCAGCACGTGGCAGGAAGAGACCCAACAAATGAAGGACAACCCAGATCCTCAGCAGGTTGGTAATGCTCTTGATGGTGGAGGAAACAAACACGAAGAGAAATTTAAAGCAAAAAAAGAGACACTGACAAATCTGAACAAAGAGATGGAAAAACCTATAGAAAAAAGAAAGAGTTTCTAGACTGATGGGACAGGAAAAAAATCAAAGAAAAGAAAGATCAACGTGAACTGTAGCTGGAGGAGGTGGAGAGACAGAGAGAGGACAATGAGAACAATGAGATGAAGCTTCAGCCGAGAAGACTGAGGAAGACAAGATGGACCCTGAAACACAGAAAGAAGCAGCAGAGAGAGAAAAAGACGATCTCCAGACTTCTATTAGATACTAAGAATGATCAGAGAAAGATTCCAGGAAGACAAACAAAAGAAGCGCTCTGATCAGAGGAACTTTAATCTGTTTATTCAGAAACAGTTACTCCTGAAAACCATCAATAACCACCAACCACTCCAACAATAATCACATTAAAATGAGTTGAGCAGGAAGTTCAGTGATTTCACCTGATGATGATTTAAAGTTTCTCTGATGCATAAACTTCTACTCTAGGATGTATAAAAGTATAACATTTAACTTTATTTTTTAATAAAATGAGAGTAATAATTACATTTATTTGTATTTTTCATTGATTAGAATTCACACATTTGTCCTGTTCTTTGTGTTCTACATTGAGTTTAGATGTCTTTTAGTTGCTGTTTATAATATGTACATGTGTATGTGAATGGACAGACTCATTGTTAGTAATTGTCATGAAACCTTCTCTGCTTGGCTTGAAAACTGTTGTATTCCAGCTTCTTTACAAACAGACTCAACCAGCTGCTGGGACTTTCATTATTATTATTGGAAACTAGACTGAATGGTGCAGGATTTCTTCATAATTGTGGATGTTATAATGTTTCATTTTTTAGCTTTTCCACATCATTTTAATAATTTCTGAATTATTTTTTTAATATGTTGTCTTAGTATGATGATTTTAATGATCCTTTCTCTGTACTATATGACATTTATGAAATAAACCCAAAGATCGCTGTTTGTCCTGCAGTCTTCTCTTCATATATTAAAACCAGCTCATTCTCTCTAACCCTATACATGTTTAGTTACTAACTCAGAGTTTGAAATCTATGTGTTAGATAATGATGATGATGTTTTGTCATTGAAACATGATGTAATGATTAGTTCATAGAGCTCTGTGAATCAGCATATTGACCACTTTCTTCAGTCACTCCGGATTAACTCTGAATCATTCCCTGAGCAGCAAATAATAACTCTTACTTAATTACTAATTACAAATTATCTTAGCATTACCTCCTATATTTGTGACCTCTCAAATAAAACATCCTCCTCCAACAATAACACAGCTGCAGAGTTTGTGCTGAATATGAAAAATGAGACAGCAGGATCCTCAATAAAAGGTTTTAATCATCATATTCAGACCAGGTGTACATTAATATTCACATCCACAGTCACAACAGATGCGAACCAGCTAACTCGTAAGCATATGATTCATGAATGAAACCTTTTACTGCCCCTGGGGGAATTTCCTTTGCACAAAGAGCATAAAATAAGGTCCAAATAAACATCAACAACCATACATGATGGAACATAATATAACATAAAACATAAGCATCGTAAAAAACATCATAAAAAGCATAATATGGGAGATCAATAAAGGACATCAGACCTTCGCCCTGAAGATGAAAGTGCATATTCAGTGAGCAATGATCCTGTGAGCTTGTAATACTACACATTGGTATACTACGCACTGAATACAAAAGGTCAATATACTCTGAATCAATAAAACAGTATGTTAGCATAGTTCTGTCCACATTAAAACATTCCTTAAAAAGCAGAGAGTTAGCATTCCATGTCAGTTTGCTATCAATAATAATGCCCATGTACTTTCAATGGTTATGACATTCATAATTACAGGAGACAGAGAGGAGTTTCTTCTGAAATCAACGATCATTTCTTTACTTTTCTGGTATTACTGTAATACACACACTTACCTATTCATGAACATTCAATTTAAACTGTAAAATAACGCTATAGAACAGTTTGGAAGAATTCACACCTGAACCTGGATCTGGGATTCAGCAGGGTAAAGGTGTGGTCTCTCTGTCACAGTCAGTGTGCAGGTCGGTGCAACCACATGTAGATTATTAATTATCATCACCATGTTGTCATAACAACAATATGTCCATTTTTAAGCTGCCATGTTCAAACTGGGATTGTGAAAAGATCCAGTATTGACTTGATCTGTGTTCTGCTGCTGAATGTCAGTGTTTTTAGTGTTTTCAGGAGGCTTTAACAAAGGTTAGCAGGCAGCGCTCCCTGTTGGGTACTGTTCTCTTTAATTACTGACATCTGGTGTCTCTGGTGTCATGGACAAACGTCTGTAAATATGCTTGTTATAACTAATCAGTGATTGATGCCTGTTCATTAATGGTTAAACAGGAACTGCTGGTAGTCAATGCAGCGTGACGTTTCATGCTCCTGATTCACCAAAATGTAAACAGATACAGACTAAAAAACATAAATAAATAAAACACAAAGATCTCAGAAAATATACAAATGAGCAGCTGTCAATGGATCAGTGTTTCTCTTTTTTATGAAACACAGCTAGTAGGTGATAATGTATTTGTTTTAAATAAAACAATAATTATACAGGCAAATAAAAAACAAAAACTGAATGTCTCTGGTTGCTCTTCTCTCAGAATACACTGCAGGTGGACTGATTTTTGGTTTGTGCCTGACTTGTCACAGGTGTCACAATCAGAGGCTGACCTGCTGGTTCGTTCTTTGTAGATTTTATTTTCTCTTCTTCTTTTTCCTCATCAAGATCATTTCTTTCATCTCCTCCGGATGGATGCTCTGTGTGTGTTCCTGTCTGTTGTGGACCTGGAGGTTTTGTTTCATTACTCACAAACTTGGTCTCTTCTTCACTTTTTCTTTCTCTTCCTGCCTGAGTCTCAATTTCTTGTCTTTCTCCCTCAGTTGGACTCTCACCTGCTGGTATTTTCTCTTCATCTTCTGTGTAAAGATCCATCTCTGCTTCTCTTCTTTCAGTGACCTTCTGTTGTCGTCCATCTCCATCCATCAGAGCCTGAGCTGTTGGTTCAGTATTTACAGACTGTTGGTGTGTTCCTCTCTCTGCTGGACCTGGATCTTCTCTTTCTTCACTTCTTGAGTCGATCTCTTCCTCTCTGTTGTCCAAATCATTCATCGTCTCTCCTCCTGTCTGGTCCTCATGTTGTTGTCTTCCATTCTCCATCACAAACTGAGACCCTGACTGTTTCTCCATGTCTCCTTTTCTCTGGAGGAGACATGAAAGTCCTGTTTCTTCACTGAAAGATCCAGTGTTAGTTTCTTCTTCCAGCTTGTTCTGATTCTTCATTGCTTCTGTTTCAGCTGTGAGTTGCTCTCTGTCTGTTTCTTTTTTCATCAGAAACACCTGTTCTGGATCATCACATATAGAGTCGCTCTTCTTCTCTCCTCCTCTCTGTGTTTCTTCATCGTCATGCTGCTTCTTGGTCTCTGTGTGCAGAAACAGTAAACAGTAGTTACACAGAAATATATGTGCGTGTTGCAGTTTGCCTTCTGACTTTTCTCCAATTTGATGTTTCCATTAAAATATTGATGACTACAGTGTGTATGATGCTGTAACAAAAACAGATACTATGGATCTCAGTCACATGATCACATGGTCATCAAAGTTAAGTGAAATTCCCTATAGAACACCGTTAACCTTGTGTTTCCACTATATAACCTTCAGAAATTCAGACAGAAAATTTATGAAAATAATAAACCTCCTCACATCTGCTCATTTCAGGTCTACTTTGACTAAAACCAGAACACTGTGCAGCTGCGTTACGTAGGAGAATGCCACACACATACATGTATATACTATAACATCTTAGGGTTGTAGTACTCACTGATTTTGTTTTGTCTCCATTTCCACACAGTGAAGGCAACCGCAAGAATACACATGATGCCAACAACCAAACCGGTGATGGTAGAAGCAGATGAACTAGAACTAGAACTAGAACCAGAACCAGAACTAGACCCAGAACCAGAACCAGATGAGCCTGGGAAGAAATCATCTGAAATGATAAAACACAGAACAACATTTATATAAAACTGGACCTCAGCTGTTTGAAGCTAAAACAGTGATCACATCATAAAAAATGATCATGTTTACCTGTAATTCTGATGTGAGTCTCTCTGGTCTGGTTGATGCTCTTCTGTTGGACTCTACAGGTGAAGCTGTTGCCGTGTCTCTTCTCCACAGTCACTCTGCTGCTGACAGTATAGAGGTCATCAGGACCTCTGACTGTCTTTGTAGGTCCAGCAGAGAGCAGGTTTCCCTCACCGTCCAGCCACAACACCTCAGGCTCTGGATACCAGCCTTCAGACTCACACTGTAGAACCACACTTCCACTGTCAGTGCTGTTATTCTCTTCCATGGTGACAACAGGTGAGGAAACAGCACCTGATAAAGGGAGAGAGTCAAAATGTTGCTACCGTGCTGCAGATCCATTATTATCATACCCCTTAATACATATTGTTGGCTCAAAAGTTTACAATTACGGGACATTATTGGGTGAAAATCTCTTTTATATTTTGTATTTTTCTGTCTCTTTGCTGTGAAGTCATATAACACAATGCAAAACTGTGCTTGTCAAAGTCGTTTAATATTGCTTCCAAAAAAAGTTATTTCAGTTTTTTTTATTCTAAATTCAATCAAATAACCTCTTTGGTAAATCATAAAATAAAGGACAGATAAGATACACAGATATATAACATTTTCTTTTAGCTGAAATATATGGCATAGCTCATTATAGATCTAATATGTATATAAGTTTATATGTTCAGATTTTTGGTACAAATCTTATTGGTACATTTTTTTTGTTTTAAATACTGAAAACTTTATTTTCAATACTTCCTTTTCTTTTCTTTTTTCTTTTAAATGTACACCTCTTAATCACACTGTGCATTCTCAAAAAGAATGTATGCTTGCTCTATGATTACAGAGTTAAAGTAAAAATGGGAATGCTGTATTTGCACATGTAAACAGGTGTTAACTTACCAACAACAAGGACAACAAAAGAGTCCTTCTCCCACTCTGGGATGAAGCATCTGTACGTTCCCTCGTCAGAGAGCTTCACCTCTGACAGATTCAGTGAAATGTCTCCGAGCTTCAGTCTGTCGACGGACACTGAGGTTCTTCCCTCATAGAACTCGTTCTGGATGTCCTCCAGGTCCCGACCAGCACGCCACACGTGGACAAATCTGGGGTTCAGCTCAGGTCTCGACCATTCGAACGCGATGGCTACAGCATCCTCGGCAGGTTCCAGGTGGCAGGGCAACATGATGTCGTTACCAACCGTTGCCACTATTGGCTGACATGGACCAATCAGCTGACTCTCACCTGAGGAAGAAACACATCTGTTTTTAGAAATGTCCCACATCAACCTGGTCTGCTACACTGCAGGTGGGTCAGTTGTTGGGGGGCACATTGTTGTGATGCAGAATGACGGGACTCAAATAAATCATCCTGACCCAAACCCAAAGACTGATTAAAACACTTTACTTCATGTGAAGAGCCAGGCTCAGACTGAGGAGCATTAACATGGAGCAGTACCTGGAGTCAGCAGGCTGTCACTGTCACTGTTACCTTAATCAACGCAGTTTCAGCTTGGAAGCCAGACTGGAATTCTTAAAACTGATAGGTACAATTTTGAGGTACTTTACATGAGTATTTACATTTTCAGCTACTTTGTACTCAAACTCCACTTCACTTCAGAGGCAAAAATTGTACTTTTTACTGCACTGCATTTATTTGATAACTTTAGTTACTGGTTCCTTTGCAGATTCAGATTATTTATACAAAGTAATACAGTATATAAAGTCTTTAAAATGAGTATCACTTTTACCAGCTGCAACATTAAAGTGATGAACACATTAATGCATCAATAATTATAACCCAATAATATTATATATATAATTCAGAATGGGCCATTCTTTTACTTTTGTACTTTTACTCAGGTACAGGTACTTTTAATGGTACGTACTTAAAGTAAAATATTTGAGTACTTCATTGCTTGTAGCACAAAATTCATTTGTTCAAAGGGCCTTAAAAAGAATAATGTAACCGAGAAACTAATTCTTAAAACTTCTGAAATATTGTCACTTAGTTTTCATGCATATATGTGTGTGTGTGTGTGTGTGACTGCTTGAGTCTTCATTCTGTCATCTCAGGATGGCAATGCTACAGTATCAGTTTGCTCTTTTTATCTTTTATTTTTTGTAAAATCACATGATGTTTTACCTTCTAACTCTCTTCCTCCACATGAGTCTGTTAGCAGCAGACAGACAGCCACAGCGATGAAGACGCTGAGTCGAGTCAAGTTCAGGTGAATCATGTTGCAGTTTAAATCTGAAAATTGACACAAATCCAATGATAATGCATTTTGAAGTGATGTTTGTAAAGAAAAAAAAAGAAAAAACGAATCATACTGCAAATTCAAGTATTTTCAGTGTGGAGATTAATATTTACAAGGTTTCACCAAACAACACTCTCAAGTTTCTGACTGTGTAATTTGTAGCATAAACCTTTCACTTTCATTTCACTGTCTGCACAAGACTTCCAGTCAAAGGCAACTAAAAGTGGGCCTGTATTTAAACTGTACCTAGTTTGGAGGCTGTGACTTGTTTCTAAGACACCACATTAGTTTTTGGTTGTATATTTTTTTCATACATGAACACATGCTAACACTTCTTTAGCACATTAGCATCTGTTGCGCCCTCGAACATTCAAGCTTCCACTGTTTCAGTTCCAGTAACAGATTTTTGCATCTCAGTAATCAATTCAATTAAATTTGCTTTATTCTACCCTGAAGTGTACAAAGGATGTGACATGTAGCTGCATAACAGTCTGTTTCATTGATGTTTTAAACATAAAACAATGTCCGCAATAAAATTACATTCCTGCAATAAAAGTTGAAAGAGAAAAAACAAATGAGATTATTGCAAAGAAAAACTCGGTATAGATAATAGTCAATTCATTTTAATTTAAACTTCACCTTTAAGTTGAAACTGCAGTTAGTAATAAGAACTAAGAAATGAATTCAGAAAAGCAGACCTACCTGTTTCATGGCGCAGACTGTCACTTCTCTGATTCACTTTATTCTCCAATAAAAACTCAGACTTTAACCTCTGCAGTTAATGACGGGCACTGTGTGTTTGATCTGTGTTAGCTCTGCCGCCTTGGTTGATGACTTTCTAATTCTAATCCAGCATTTTGCACTTTGAACATAACAAATAAGATTTTAAACATATCAAAGAAAATAGATTTCAGATGCTCCCTCTGGCTGCAAATAATAAAAATCATCCTGTAATTTCAGAAAGATTAACAAATTGTTTCTGTATATTTCAAGAGCAGTAACATTTCTCTAAGGAAAAGGGAAGTGTTTGAGACCATTATTCATGCTGCTGCCTGTCAGCCTGTGATGAGTGACCTGTGTGTGTGTGTGTGTGTGTGTGTGTGTGAGTGTGAGAGAGATATGGAGCTTCGATGAAATCAAAATGCATTGGTCACATTATTGCAGAGCACTGCCTGTAACAATAGTCAAAAGACTGCAGTCATGTTGTTATTATTATTTAGAGAATTATAAATTGCTCTGGGCCCAAACACATCTCCGAAGTGCTTGTGCCACGTGTCCATTTTACTTTACCTTTATTTGTCTATTTTTTTAATTGTATGCTCCTATATGATGTCCTAAACTCTTTCTGTCTGAAACAGACGGTTTCTGAATGTGACAGTTAGTAACAGCTACGTCTGACCGATGTACTTACTTTTTTGCCGATGAGAATATTTGCAAGAGCCCCAATTTTCACAAGAATAAAATGGAGTAAATAACTTTTGTGTGTGTTGTTCTAGCCACTTAACATTTTTGTTCAGCTTATTATAAAATGATGAAGGCAAACAAAAAGACGAGCTCCACCTCTGGCTGCTGCAACTTTTTTTTCTTTCTCTTTGGCGCTGACTTTATTATTGAACCCAGATAAACGCACCAGTGAGGCTTTACTAAAGTTAAACTACAGTAACATCAACACGTTGGTCGACCACAGAGTGTTTTTAAAAGCTGCAGCAGCTCCATTCTTATCATCAGCGTCTTCAGCCGAGTGAACAGACAGAGCAGATAGAACAACGTGGTTTAACTGCCACTCTAATAAAAATAGACACTGACTGAGTAGATCATGTAGCTGAACTTCCCCTTTAACTTTATTTCCAATCTAATATTCTAAATCTGCTATATTTTCTTTTGAATTCAGTTTAAAGCTTCACAAAGTGTTCACATTTATTGAAGTGTACATTTTAAGTTTCTTACATGTTTTGTTACAGAGTGAACAGAAATGAAATATGCAACATTTTGAAATACGAAAGGTTTGATGTAGATGCAGGATAATATTGCAAAATACGTTTTTGTTGCTTGTTATTTTCAATGAATATTAATACATAATATACTCAGTACACAGAGCTACGCAGTGACACTAACAGAGTCTCTCCTCTCTTCTTCTTGGCTCTGTGTGGCCTGTAAGACAGAAAACACAAACATTATGTAATATAATGATATAATATTCTAAACTCAAGGGTCACTTACTCAGCTTTTTCAGGAACTTGCTTACGTGTCATCACCTGAGCAAGTTCCATTCACTGAAGAATGCCATGGAATACAGTCGTAAGCTTATGGAAAAGCTAAGTAAGTGAATCTTTTACCACAGACCTGTGTTTTCAAGGTTAAGAGTGGAAAGAAATCTACAAGTTCAAGTACGACGAGTACAAAAAACAGAAAGCTGAAATCTTATTTTATTAAAACCAAAGTCAATCAAAAATGTATGACTAAATGTGTCAGGCCTAATTACCCAAGGGATCGGGGGGGGGGGGGGGGCTGAGCTAGAGAGAGATGATTGATTGATTGATTAGTCTAGAAAATGTCCCCTTTTTTGATCATCTAGTAATTGTTTAAGCATTTTTTCAAGCCAAAATAGCAAACGTTAATCACAGTGCAGCCTCTCAACTCTGAGGACTTGCTGCTTTTTCTTTGTCTGATGACATTAAACTTTATTTTTTGAGCTTTTATTGTCTTTTTTTATTGGTAAAACTTAAACACAGCAGGTGATTTAACAGACAGTGACACAACAAACATACATACAAACATATACAGCAATTAAAAGAATAAGTTAAGTTAGGGAAAAAAAACAAGCAATATGATGACGTGACATTGGAAAAAAACATTCTGACATTTTGTTGAATGATGTCTTTCTCTCAACATCGTTTTTTTTTTTTTTTTTTACTTAAGAAGATAATCTCATGGATTTCAAGCAGTAACTTAAATGTACCAGTAACAGTGATGTTGACAGTGCTGCTCCTCTCTCCTCCATCAGTCTCACACCAGTATTCTCCACTGTCTGTTGGATAGGCTCTTTGAATAGTACAAGATAGTACTGGCGCCTTCTCATCACATGTTGAAATAAACTCCTCTGTATTCCTGATCCCCCTCAGCTGAGTGGAGCCATCAAAACCCTCACAGTGAAAAGAGACAGACTCGAATTCAAAGACCTGCAGTCTGTCTGGAACAATACGAAAAGCTGCATCTGAGACACAAAGACAGAGAGTTACAAAATGAAGCATACATTACTGGACAAATCTATGTTATGAAGCACAATATCAAGACGAATCAATTTATCTGCACCTTGTGACAGATAGTTTAAATGTGGTGGTACACTGATATTCACTCTCACTGTGGACTTTAATTTGAAATGGAAGTGAAGCCAAGTCAAGTTCTGATTCATAATTGTCTAACAAACAGGGAATAATATCATTTAGGTCAATATGTAAAGTAAAATATTGTGTAACTTTAGTATTGACTGAGTGCTACCTGTGTTCTGAACATGTGCAGTGAGCAGAGTGAATACAAGCATCACTGGATAGACAAAGGAAACAAACTGTATGTCAACCATAGACTCATTTACTGTACATATAAAGGAATATGTAAAAGTTAAAAAGAAGAAACCTGAGTCAGTACTCACACAGTCTGAAGCAGAGAGCTGTAACCTCCGTGTTGTCTTGCTGCTGACTGAGCATCAGACAGAAATACAGCTGAAGTATAATGTAGATGAAAACTTCCTCTTCCTGTTCACTTTATTTTGGATGTCGATGCAGAAGCTGGGGTCTATGAAAGCAGCTGGGGCCCTATGGAAGCCCATTTCTGCCAATATGATGAAAAGAAAGGATCCTGTAAGTCATTAGTCATTATAATGAGTTAGTATCTCAAAATAATGAGTTAGTACCTTAAAAAATGAGTTGGTATCTCAAAATAATGAGTGTACTTTAAGTCTGGGTCTGTTTTCTCAGGTTTGGTCAAAGCCTCTTAATTCCAGTGAAGGGAAATCTTGGAACTGCAGCATACAATGATATTTTAGATCATTGTGTTGTTCTAACACAGTAGCAACAGTTTGGGGAAACCCTTTCCTGTGTCAACATGACTGCCTCACCATGCAAAAAGCCAGCTCCATAAAGAAATGGATTTTCCAGTTTTGTGTGGAACTTGACCGGCCTTGAACACCTTTGGGATGAACTGGATCTCTACCTGGAGCTCTTCCTTGGTCCAAAACGATCGACCCAGTCTAAAATGGACGCAAAGAAAAGCTACCCAAACTCGACATACATGAGTACATTTTTAAAAGAGAGAGACCTGATTCAATCTGGTATCCACATACATTTGGCCATATAGTGTAATGCTGTCATATACAGTTTTTTCTCTTGTAGCTACAGTACAATAACAATAACTTCACACGTTTGCTTTCTCTATCACCAACAGGAACTGGCCACACCAAAGATGAATTCTGAAAAGGTCAACTGTTCTGTAATCCAGCAAACACAAAGTCGTACACATCTGGAACAGCACAACCTTTTTTTTTTATCTCGCTGAAGACACCAAAAAAGAGAACAAAAACATTTTTGTTCTTGTGGTGCATTGAACAATTTGCCAAATGTTTTGCTCAACATGTGGAGCAAAGTGCAGTGCTGAGGCCCAGGTTTTATTTTATTATTTATTTTCTTTTGTATTATTTGTATTATTATTTATTAATTGAACTTGTGCCTGTAATAAAGAAATAGAAAGTCAGACACTGTAAATGCAGGTTTGATGCTGATGTACATTGTTAACAATATTTGCTTTGAGGAATATCAACTTCCATATATATTTTTTTTATTTGTCCTGGGAGAATCAACGACTAACTTTTGTTAACAGAAATCACACAATCTTTTTTTATTATTATTTACACATTCAAATAAACAAATAAGATAATTCTGTGTATTTTTTTCGAAAAATATCTTTTAAAATAGGGAGTAAGTGTCCAGCAGCGGTTCTGAACCTTTTTGGCTTGTGACCAGTTACATTGAAGCAAAGTGTTCTTGTGACCCTGAATAAGCAGCTGCTGACCTGGATCATGTTTTTATTCATGTCAGACTGATACGTGTTGAAATGGTCACAACTGTGTTTACTTTAGTAAATTATATCACTGAACTAAATCTGAACATCTCTTAAGTCTTCCTGCTTTTTTTTTATCAGAACATCAAGTCAGAACCTTCATTAGAAATCTGCAGATTTAACTTTTATGCATCTCTCTTATATATGGAGCTTATTTTTCTTTTGTTTATTAAACTAATATTAATAATACTTAATTGAATTAAATCCAATGCAGAACTTCCATTGAAAATCTGTGCCAGTAGGTGACGTTAAAAAACAGCATCTCACAGTTGCTCTAGCCTATAAGGTCAGAGTTTATTAACTGATGGAGAAGGTCGGGTTTAATCAGTGTCAAACTCTGCTAATGAGCTGAACAAAAACAATGTGAAGAGAAGAAACAGCGACATGATATCCAACATCCTGAAGGCAAACACAGTATTTACAGATATCACATATCCTCCCTCACATCTTCCTCTCTTTTATCTCCATTTACCTCATTTATTTCACTTCCAGCCTCTTTGCCAGTCACACTCACACAGTCACAAACACACTGAATAGAAAGATGGCTGATGGATCCATCCTGCCCCCTGCAGTAAAGCAGAGAGCCAGTCATCTACTTTCCCTAAGTTGCCACAAGACAGAACTGTTGTTAGTGTTTCTCTGCTAATGATAATAGGTTTGATAACAGTGTATTATTTTATGACTGGTTACCTGGCAACTGAGCCCAAAGTTCAGACGTTCATAAACGAAGACACTCAAAGTGAAGCTACAGAAAACTGATGCACAGATCACAGAAGTGTGTGTAAATGTAACTAAACTTTAAATTTTACTTTTTTCGGTGGAGGAAATTACACTACATGGAGCAGTTGATGAATCAGTCACGAGGATTAGGAGCCTATCAATGATTTACAGACTTCGGCCACGCAGCCTGATGAGGTGAAGGTGACACGTAATATTCAAGGTATTTGCTCTTTAATCTAAAGTAGATGAGAAACTTTTAGGAAAAGGTGGGTCTGCTTTCTGAGTTGTGGTCTCTCTCAAACTCGACTTTAGATTAGAGCAGATAATAATAATAATACTGATATTTCATAGCCTTTGTGTCAGTGGCAAAAATTGCATCTGGACAAAAAGATTTATTTGAGATGTAAGTCAGTTATGCTTGAATTGTTTTCTAATCTCAACAGCCTCAAAGTGTTATTTGAATTTTGGGCATTTTAAGAGGACACCTGTTAGTTTCAACACCAAACTGGTTACTGTGACAGCGAGTCATAATTGTGATTATAGTAATGTACCAGAGATAAAAGCGTTCTAGTGTTACTAAAATATCAAACAATATGACAGCTTCAAAACAAGCTTTAAAGTCTTTAGCTACAAAAGTGAAAGTATAATGTGATTTATACTGAACGATTATCACTGGTTCTGTTCATTTTCAGAGCTCCATGATGCTCCACAGAAAGCCGCTTCAGTCTCCTCTCAGACCCCTCAGTGTCCTGGTCTTCCATCTTCTCCTAACACACTTCTGTAGAGGTAGGTATTATGTCACATATAAGTCACTGATATGGGGTGACCATAACCCTTCAGTTTCAGCAGACCTCTCCGGCTATCGGTGCTGTGTCTTATTGGAGGAAATGAAGCCGTATAGAGCTGATAAAATGTACTTCCTTGAGGAACATTAAAACAGACATTTGTCTTTCCAGGTCAGTCTCAGCTGATTGGCCCGTCTCAGCCAATAGTTGCAACACTTGGTGATGACATCACTTTGCCATGTCACCTGGAACCTGCAGAGGATGCTTCTGACTTGACATTGGAGTGGACGAGACCCGACCTGGACCCCAGATTTGTCCACGTGTGGCGTGCTAGTCAGGAACTTGTGAGTAAAAAACATAAATCCTTCGAGGGGAGAACGTCTCTGTTCATCGATGAGCTGAAGATCGGAAACATTTCACTGGAACTCTCCAAAGTGAAACTCTCTGATGAGGGAACGTACAGATGTTTTATTCCAGCCCTGGAACAGCAATCTTTAGTTCAACTAGGTGTTGGTAAGTGCACAATGTAATTAATTTAGATCATTTGGTGATGCACTATGTATGAGCTTTTTCTTCCACTAACAGCACTGTAATACATTTTTCTCTTTACTCAGCATCAGGTGCTGCCTCCTCACCTGACATCAGTTTATCAGGGATCGACAGATCCTCCAGTGGAGTGGTTCTGCAGTGTGAGTCTGAAGGCTGGTATCCAGAGCCTGAGGTGTTGTGGCTGGACGGTGAGGGAAACCTGCTCTCTGCTGGACCTACAGAGACAGTCAGAGGTCCTGATGACCTCTATACTGTCAGCAGCAGAGTGACTGTGGAGAAGAGACACAGCAACAGCTTCACCTGTAGAGTCCAACAGAAGAGCATCAACCAGACCAGAGAGACTCAGATCCATGTTCCAGGTCAGTATGCGTTATTTATGATGTGATCACTGTTTTAGTTTCAAACAGCTGAGGTCCAGTTTTATATAAATGTTGTTCTGTGTTTTATCATTTCAGATGATTTCTTTGAGGTCCAGTCCAGTTCTTCTTCTGCTGTCACAGTTGGTTTGGCTGTTAGTTTGGCTGTTTGCATCCTGTTTATTTCTGCAGTTTTCTTTTTTGTGTGCAAATGGAGACAAAAGATAATGAGTAAGTCATAAATTAATTGCAGCACTTTGTGAATGTTGTGTTATTCTCACAGGTTTTATGGGGAACAGTGATATGAACTGTGTAAATTTAATTTAATTTGATCAAAATATCAGTATTTTAAAGGTTACGGTGATAAAAAATGTGGCAGTTTGTCTACTTTCATTTCAAATCAGTCAAATTGTCAGGTGTCTTGTTGTTAAAGCCCATTTTATATTTTATTTTAGAGTCACATACCTTCCTATAATGCAAGTAAACATCTTTCTTCATTTAATTCTGCTGCCTTTGTTTTCACACAGAGACCAAGAGAAGCAACAGGGATGAAACTGATAAAGGAGAAAAGAAGAACCGCTCTGAAACTGAAGATCAGTTTGTCACTGAAGAAGAAAGAGAGCGAGAGCAGCTCATGAGAGGTGAAACAGTGAAAATGGAGGTTTTGAAATCTGGAGAAAGAGAAAAGGAGACCAAACATGTAAGAAACAAGAGTTTGTTTTCCAGTGTAGAGAGTAAAATCTACAAGATGGAGAAAAGAGAAATGAAGTCTGATCTGGACAGGAAGGACAACAAATCTTTACATGAAAAACAAGACTTGTGTTTCCAAAGAAGAGAAATAGACAAACAGAGCAGGAACTAGAGACAAATATCATGGAGGCTGATCTTCACTTGTGTCCATAAAATTACTTTTTTTAAAAACCTTTACAGATAATTCTCTCTCCACAGCAGCTCTAATAACCAGAGTACTAATCAATCTTTGAGGTACGTTTGATTATTATTTGTTTCTGTTGCAGGTGGTCCATGATGAGAATCGGAGGGTGGAGGCTGTGATCCAAGTGGAGACTCAGAATGAGGAGATGGGGGTCGAGAACAATCAGGTTCATCTCTTTATCTTTATCCCTCTGTATTTGTTGAGAGGTCTCATCTCTGCTGTTTGAGGCAAATTACCTCAATGTGTGAATGTGTGTCATTTAAAGTCTACTTGATCAGAAATTAAAGAGTGTTCATGAAAATAGGCCATAAATGAGGTGTCACTCACATGCTTTAATAAATGAACGGTCCTGGTTTTCTTTGGTAAGTCACAGTATAAGAACAATAATACAATCTGAGGTTCCTAACATATAAAATCACCAACCCTGTCTCCTACAAATTATGTTCATATAAAACTAATATGCAACAGAAAATGTGGCTGAATTACGTTTTGTATTAACATAATGAGGACATTATGTTAATTAACGTATCTGGCAAGTTGCAAAAATGTTGATACTAAACGTTTCAGTAAAATGTTCACTGACAACATATTTCATTTGTTTTCAACCAAAACATATTGGATCTTGCGATACAATATCCTCTGGTTGAGACTACAGCATTATCAAACTTGTCATGGTTATGTTTAGGCTGTGGCAGCAGTTGGTGCAGGTTAGGGAAAGATTGTGGTCTGGTTAAGTACAGAATTTTTTCACCAAAACCACGATCTTTCCCCGAACTCAACCAATGTACTCTGGATTCAAACCCCGGTCTCTGGAGTCAAAATCCTGGATTGTACAGTCGCCATCCACCCCGACCACCTCCCTGTGAATACAGTCAGCCACACAAATGTAGTGCTTTACTCATTCAAAGAAACATTGCCTCTGAACATAATCATACACTAAACACTGTTGAAATCAACATCTGTCTGTCTGTCTGTGTGTGTGTGTGTGTGTGTGTGTGTGTGTGTGTGTGTGTGTGTGTGTGTGTGTGTGTGTGTGTGAGACTTTGCTCCATCTATAGGTCCAACTGGAAACCTGCAGGAACAGTTCACCTCTCAGTTCGACTGAATTAAACTGCTGCACAAATCAGACCATGGAGAACCTTCCTGTCATGTCTGACTGATTATCATAACTCACTTTAATCAGAGGAGAGGTCTCATCATCTGTCTTTATCTTCTCTCTCCTCTCAGGTGGATGATCTGACAGCTGAAGTCCAGAAGCTCAAAGAGGAGAAGAAGAAGAGTGAGGACGACAAGAAGAAGTTGCAAACTGAGCTGGAGAACAAGACAACAGAGGTTCATCTTTCATTGTTATTGATTTTTGTTTCCACCCACCTATTTGTTTGGTTTTAGTTTTAAATCTCACAATTTCTGCTGTCATGATCTGGCTCTTATGTCATGACAAGTAGGGAAATGCACATGGTTGTACTGGGAAGAACAATCATATTTATTCACAGAAATATCAACAGAATACTTTAACTAAATGTATAAAATGGCCAATCAGTAGATCAGTAGTCTTAGTGAGTGGATGTGTAAAAGTGTAGTGATTAATGGTGTAAAATAAAGATAAGGACAACTAAACCAAAACAAAAGAAACCTTGTGGTGCGAGGGGGAGAGCCAGCGATGGAGTGGGAGAGACAGACAGAATGGGGACAGTTGATCCTAAATGCATTCTGGATGGACACCGCCTACCAGGACCTGAAGGGACACACAAAACACAAGCAGCAGCCCAGGGCAAGACACAAACCCTGACTGATTATCATAACTCACTTTAATCAGAGGAGAGGTCTCATCTTCTGTCTTTATCTTCTCTCTCCTCTCAGGTGGATGATCTGACAGCTGAAGTCCAGAAGCTCAAAGAGGAGAAGAAGAAGAGTGAGGACGACAAGAAGAAGTTGCAAACTGAGCTGGAGAACAAGACAACAGAGGTTCATCTTTCATTGATATTGATTTTTGTTTGTGTTTAACTTTAAATCTCACAATTTCTGCTTTATTTTATCTTAAACTTATTTAAATGTATAACAACATAAACATCATTGCCCACTGTTGGATAAATAAATATAATATTAATATTTGAAAAATCAACCATTTTTCCCTTTGCACATATATATTATTTTCTTCGGACCTCAAAATATAAAGAAACAGATTCAAGTGGTAAACATTTGGTGAAGGAGACAGAATACAGAAATGAGCATAAAACATTGTTACATCAAATAAAAAATATTTCATGTTTTATATGTTATAAGGTCTATGCATGAACTGATATATATTCCTTTGACTGCTTAAAAGTCATTCACAGACAAAGTATGCTTTCCTACACAGTGACATTCCTCATGTTTGGGGTCAGAGGTCAAACTCCCTGTTTGACCTCTTTTGAACAAACTGTTATAAATGTCCAATAAGACAAATTCAAATAAACTTATTTTGGATTTAGAACATTTTCAAACATTAAGGTTCAACAATCTCAGGTTTGTGTCAGACTGTCACTTCCTGCAGATAAACACTGAAATCAACATCTGTCTGTCTGTCTGTCTGCCTGTCTGTGTGTGTGTGTGTGTGTGTGTGTGTGTGTGTGTGTGTGTGTGTGTGTGTGTGTGTGTGTGTGTGTGTGTGTGTGTGTGTGTGTGTGTGTTAGCCGGAGAAAAAAGTACAAGTAGCTGACATGAAGTGGAGGAAGACAGATGAAGATCTGAAGGAGGCAAATCTTCAACTGAAGAAAAAGAATGCAGAGATCATCCAGCTTAAGAGACAAGTACACACACTCACACACACACACACACACACACACACACACATACACACATGTCTTTCTCACGTGTCTAAATAACAGAACATGGCTCTCATCTTGTCTTTCTTCATCTTTGCTCACCTCTCAGCTTCAAGACAAACTAGCTGATTCCAAGAAGCTCCAGGATGAGCAGAAGAGGAGGGAGGAAGCTGAGAAGAAAGAGGAGAATCTGAAGAAGGAGGTTCATTTCTTCACTTTAACTTTGTGTATTTATTGAGATGTCTACACATCTCCCCCTCTTTATATCTGCTTTAAAAGACAATAAGTAAGTGGATGGAAACACATCCACTTACTTTTTTGTTTTCAGTTTTCTCCTCAAATCAGGTCTCACAGAAACACTTCTTTCTGCTCACTCTATTTAATCTTTAGCTGATACATTTAACATGGTAAACCACAAAAAGAACTGACATATTTATTTATAACCTGTAAATTGCTCATAATGGGCCTCATGAAATGAGATGTGAAGCTTTTGATCCATCACAAGTGTATAAAGTAGCTTCTGATCATCTCAGACATCACTTCTTCTTTTTCTCCCTTAAAATATTTCTCACAGATTACTTTTTATCTGCTCAACTTTTCTGCTTTCTGCTTTGTTTGGTTTATTTGCACATTTACGATGGTCTACAATAACTTCAAAAAACAGAGCAGAGCAGATAAGATTAAAACATAGTTTGGACCAAGTCAGTTATTTAACAAGGCCGAGAGTTAAACAGGTCCAGAGACCAAACGAGGACAAAGACTTGAAGCACATCAGTTTATTAAAATTCAAACCAAAATGATTGCTGAACTTCATGTTTTAATCAGTAAAGAAAAGTTGATTTAACTGCTAACAACAGCTTAGATGAAGAGAAGTGTGTGTCAGACTGTATTTTACTGCTGTAAAAAGAGCAAACAGACAAATCACAACTTTAAATTGTTTCAGTCACCAGTTCAACAGTCCAGATTAGCTCATGTTCTCTGTCAGACTGTTGCTTCCTGCATCAAAACACACTGATTGATCAACGTCTGTCTGTCTGTCTGTCAGCTGAAGAACATCAAAGAGGCAGCTGACAGGAGCAAAGAACAGCTGAAGCAAAGTCAAACTCAACTGGGCAGAAGGAATTCAGAGAACAGGGATCTGAAGAACAAAGTACACACACACACACAAACCTCTGTCTGTGTCTGTGTGTGTTGCGTTTCATTGATCACTGCTGTGAGTCAGCAACAACAGGAGTTCAGTCACAGTGTGATATCTGAGTGTTGGAGCTTCATCAAAACTCTTTATACCATGGCAACAGAAAATACTTGTAAATTGTGTATCAACACAGCTCAGTGTGCATGGCACTTTAATAAAAATGTTTTCTCCTCCTCTCAGCTGAAGGAGCAGCTCCAGCATGAGCAGCAGAGAAAGAAAATATGAGGAAGACTGTGGATGATTCCTCTTGACAGAGCTCACTTTGAGACAGTCTGTTTTATTATCATGTGAACTAAATAAACACGTCTCATCTTCTCTTTTCTCTCCCAGTTGGAGAAGCAGCTCCAGGATGAGACGACCAAAAGGCAGAGAGCTGAGGAAGAAGTGAAGAGGCTAAAGGAGGAGCTGAAGACCAAGGTTCATTTTCTTACCTAAAACATTGTTTATTAATTTAATCTTCTTCACAACTAATTCATATGAATCTGAAACCAAGAACTCAAACTACATGAGATCAAATCAGAGACACCAAATGACTGTGAGACTGAACAGACCCAAGTGCCACACACACACACAGGAATACAAGCAGCATACAGAATACTTAGTTGATTAGTCTTGAATGACTGACGTGTGTGTGTGTGTGTGTGTGTGTGTGTGTGTGTGTGTGTGTGTGTGTTCTCCCTCTCAGCAGGACGTAAGCAAATGTGAAGCTCCGAAGCGTCGAGATTCTCAGAGAAAGTCCCAGCAGCAGAACACCAGCAGCTCAGCCAATCAGAGCTCAACCACAGGACCTGTCACTAAGGTTGAGGCTGACCCAAAGGGCAGATATTTCCGTCTCAGAAACACGTCCCATGAGGTAATGTTGTTTGTGTGTATGAGTGCTATCTAAGTGTGTATGGTAACACATTAACCAGATGACCTGCTATTTACCCCAGAATCCATTTTCTCATGTTCTCATGTAAAGAGATAAATGACGTACCATCATGTATTAACGAAGTGGATTTAACTCACACTGTAACATTAACTAGTTAGTCTCTCTTCCTCCCTCCTGCAGGAGCAACGACTGGGAGGCTGGAAGTTAAAAGTGCAGTTCAACAAAGAAGAACCCATCATGTACACGTTTGAGGACTCATTAAAACTCAGTCCTGGAAAAACTGTCACTGTGAGTCTGTCTTCATTTCACAATTTATGTTCCATTTCCATCCATCCATATGTTGTTGAGTTCCATTTGACATAATAGTAATAATAATAATAATAATTCTGCTTGTAAGTCTGTGGCCTTTGCATCTTACAGTTGGTCCCAGGTAGTGGTGGTGTCCATTTTCCTCTCTCTGACCTGGTGTGGACGGACCTGAAGCCCTGGACAATTGAAGACAAATGGCAGGTCACCCTCATCAGCAGCACTGGAGAGATCCAACCTCTCTTAGTTCATAATAATTAGCTCAGTTGTCTTTTTGTTTTTTAGCTTATCTTAATAATCTCCCATTCAGCTACTTTTATCACCAACAGGAAATCACCATGGGAAAAAGTTAACATCAGTAACACCAAAATACTGAATAATAAATTGTGCTGAAATCCTGCAAACTTGAACACATCAAACATCAGGACTCAGATCTTCCTGCAAAAACACTTGTTGTAGTGATGCCCAGTGAACACCAGCTCACAGCACGTTTCAGTCTGAATCAACAAAATGAATCAAACATTATTACATTTTTCTTCTTGAGGTATATTCATCAATTCAACAGCATTTTATTTATTGTATGTGTATTACTGAATATCAACTCTTTCCTTCTGAAATCTCAAATATTGAACTGTTATAAAGACAAAAGGTAAAATAAATTAAACTCTGAATCAAAATGTGAGCTACTGCAACTCTGGAACTTTATTCTGTATTTTTGCTTGATTGAATATTTATATTAAAATGTTTTGTCTTTACAGTTCTCATGTCACAGTTGTCTTCCTGACAGTAAAGATGTTTGTTTTTCTGCATTTTGTATTATTTGTAATTTAATTTATACTGTCAATTTAGAATATCCTGCTCCATTTTTCTGTAATAAAGAAATAAAAAGTCAGACACTGTAAATGCAGGTTTGATTTCAAGAGTCCAGATTTTGATGTACATTTGTTTTAAATATTTAATCTGAAGAATATCAACTTCCAATACAACTAACTTTTGTCAACAGAAACCACACATTTTTCTTTTATTTATTTATTTATTATATTATTTTCTTTATCAGAACATCAAGTCAGAACTTTCATTGGAATTCTGCTGATTTAACTTTTGAGTCTCTCTTATAAACGGAGCTTATTTTTCTTTTGTTTATTAAACTAATATTAATTAATTTAATTTAATCTGATGCAGAGCTTTCATTGAAAATCTGCTGATTTAACTCTCATAAGTCTTTATGAAAATACTTAATATGAAAAATGCTGAGAGTCCTGAGGAGGTAAAACGATCCAGGACTTCACAAGAAAAAAGCAAACATCGTGACCCCTTTGGGGGTTTTGACCCCCAGGTTTGGAACCACTGGTCTACAGCCATGCTAGCAGCTCCGTGAGGCTGCACGTAGGCACAGCTGTGCATTGAGCTAAATGCTAAAGTCAGAATGCTAACATGCTAGCAGGGTTACTATGTTTACCATTCAGGCTTCTATTATATTCTTATTATATTATTGTCAGTTTAGAGTTTGTTCTGCTATTTTGGGACAAACAGACTAAACAAAGAGGCAGGTGATGCAGCAACACAGCAGATGGTTTAATATGTATAACATACTGTACATTAATGGAGACACAATTTAAGCTCCGGGAACTTCTCTTGTTTCTACAGAGGCTCCTGAACGCCTCTTCTACATACATTCATACATTTTCTCATGTGGTTCGTGTCTGAAGCTCAAATTATCACCATCATCTGTAGAGTCTAAAACAAAACACAGAACTACGTGCTGAGAAAACTGTCAGCTCGCCTTTTAAAAATAGTTCAGCATCAGTTCATCTGTGGTTTTTAACCTTTTCTGTGTGTGAGAAAGTCTAACAGCCACTGCAGGTGAGCATGTAACATGGAGACGTCTGATCCTCCGTATTGATCATGTATCAGTCAGTTACCTGTTTACGTGAGTATCAGTTATTTGTGTGTAACTGTGAGTTTCCCACAGTGCAGCAGTCCCACCAGCAGCAGCAGCAGAGCCACCATCACAACGGTGAAAACAGTCCTCAAGAGGAGGAGGACATAAAAGAAGAGATCCGAGCAGGGACACGTCTCTCTGTGAAGTCCTGCAAAGACAAGACAAAGTATGTGCTGTAACACCATGGCAGCATTAACAGTGTGTAACAGGTTGTCTCTGAGGGCTGCTGTAGCACTAAATCTGTTGGGCTGGTGTTCTGCTTTTTAAAGAACCATCAGTAGATAAAACAATAAGACAAATTCAACAATGAATAGTAAACAGTGCAGCGTCTCACCTCTGACAGCCAGCCAGCTCTCTGCTGATCCTCCAGCTCCAGAGATGCTGCACTTGTAGAGTCCTTCATCAGATTTAGAGACACTGTGGATGGTCATCTCTCCTGTAGAGCTGCTCCTGATGAGGCGGCCATCTTTATAGAAATCAGCTGTGAGGTTGGAGGAAGTCGACTTCTTTCTGCAGCTCAGAGTCACATTGTTGCCCTCTTTCACAGGGAGGACAGGACTCTCCAGGATCCCAGGACCAGCTGAAAAACAAAGGTTTTATATCTTATGCTGAAATCGTTGTTGTTGGGAGTTAGATTGAAGATTGATATCAGTTTAATCTCTTTTTTTATTTCAGAAGATAATCTCTTTAAACTTTATAGAAAATTAAACATACCAGTGACAGTGATGTGTTTAGCTTTCAATAGTGCAGGAGGACCCCGTTGGCGTCCTCTTAATGTCACATACCGGATTAAATTTCTCAGTATTCCTGATCCCTCTCAGTCGAGTGGAAGCATCAACCCCCTCACAATGAAAAGAGACAGACTCATATTCAAAGTGCTGCAGTCTGTCTGGAGTGATATGAAGAAAATCTGAAACTCAGAAAGAAATGAAACATTTCCATGAAAACTGGAAAATGATGACGTCCATGACAGATACAGCAACAGCTGGTATTTACTCTTCTGGTATTTATGAAGCATTAACTAACCAAATTTAACTTGAGATCAGTTTCTTTTATTAAATTAACTAAACTAAACTAGGAACCTAAATTACATCATAGACATAATTTAAGGTTTAGGTCAGCGTTCTACTTTGATTCTGTAGATGGAGACTGATGCAGACAACATGTTAAAAAGAGTATTTTTGTGATTTTCTCTCTGTTACTCACCTCTTTCCTGAGTGTAACTGGTCTGAACTTGTGTCCCCAGCAGAATGAATTCAAGCATCACTGGATAAACAGAGGAGCAACGTTTATGTGCAGGAATATATGAAACTTAGAAAAAACAAAGGAGAAACCTGAGAGTCAGTACTCACACAGTCTGAAGCAGAGAGCTGTGACTTCCATGCTGACTCGTTGCTGACTGTCTGAGCATCAGAGTGAAATACAAGTGACGTATAATGTAGGCGGGAACTTCCTCTTCCTGTGCAGTTTTATTCGACGTTTCGACGTTCTCAACATACAGTAGTTTGACTGTCTGGAGTTATAAGCACAATTTAAAATAAAATCAGTGTTATTTTTCCTTTTCCTTTATACTGGCTGTGAAGAATTTCTTCCTAATGCAACTAATAGAGATGGGGGGGAATAACGTGGTACAAACTGCAGGTGTGGGGTGTGAAAGATGTTTGCATTTCCACTCTGGGATGGCCTAACAAAAGAAAGTTGCAGTATGGATTATGGGAAATGTAGGATCTGGTATTTTTGGAGCTTGCCCTTATATACTATATGTACACTGCTCAAACAAATTAAGGGAACACTTAATCATCACAGTATAACACCCAGTCAATTAAACTTCTGGGATATCGACCGTGCCAGTTAGGAAGCGTAAGTGATTGTGAATCAAATTCACCTGCAGGTGGACAAGAGAGGCAACAGCAAGACAACACCCAAAAAGGGAATGGTTTTGCAGGTGGTGGCCACGGACCATTTCTCTCTCCTGACTGATTTTCCTCAAGTTTTGCATTTTGCTAGTGCTCTCGTCACTCCTGGTAGCATGAGGCGATACCTGCAGCCCATTCAGGTTGCACAGGTAGTCCAGGTCCTCCAGGATGGCACATCCATACATGCCGTCACAAGAAGGTTTGCTGCATCTCCCAGCACAGTCTCCAGAGTGTGGAGGAGATACCAGGAGACGGGCCATTACACGAGGAGAGCTGGACAGGGCCGTAGAAGGGCAACAACCCAGCAGCAGGACTGGTATCTGCTCCTTTGTGCGAGGAGGAACAGGAGGTGCACTGCCAGAGCCCTAAAAAATGACCTCCAGCGGGTTACTCATGTGAATGTTTCTGACCAAACTGTCAGAAACAGACTCCATGAGGGTGGCATGAGGGCCCGACATCCTCTAGTGGGACCTGTGCTCACAGCCCAGCACCGTGCAGCTCGATTGGCATTTGCCAGAGAACACCAGAATTGGCAGCTTCGCCATTGGCGCCCCGTTCTCTTCACAGATGAGAGCAGGTTCACACTGAGCACATGTGACAGACGTGAAAGAGTCTGGAGACGCTGTGGCAAACGTTATGCTGCCTGCAACATCATCCAGCATGACCGGTTTGGTGGTGGGTCAGTGATGGTCTGGGGAGGCATATCCTTGGAGGGTTGCACAAACCTCCACGTGCTAGCCAACGGTACCCTGACTGCTGTTAGGTACCGGGATGAAATCCTCAGACCCATTGTCAGACCTTACGCTGGTGCAGTGGGCCCTGGGTTCCTCCTGGTGCAGGACAATGTCTGGCCTCATGTGGCCAGAGTGTGTAGGCAGTTCCTGGATGATGAAGGCATTGATTACACTGACTGGCCCTCACGTTCCCCAGACCTGAATCCAATTGAGAACATCTGGGACGTTATGTATCAGCGCATTCGACGCCGCCAAGTAGCACCACAGACTGTCCAGTAGCCTGTCCAGTAGCCCTAACTGTCCAGGTCTGGGAGGAGATCCCCCAGGACACCATCTGCCGTCTCATCAGGAGTGCATACAGGCACATGGGGGCCATACACACTACTGAGCCACAGTTGTCGTGATGAAAGTTGGATCAGCCTGTGATTTTGATTTTTCACTTTTCGGTGAGATTTTGAATCCAGCCCTCAGTGGGTTGATGAGTTTGGTTTCCGTTGACCATTCTTACGTCATTTTGTTCTCAACAAATTACACAATGTAAATCAATGAAGATTTTCAACTTGAATATTTCATTCATCGAGATCCACTGTGTGATTTAAGTGTTCCCTTAATTGTTTTTGAGCAGTGTATATATATTGCACTAGTATTATCGTACTTCTCCAGCATTAGCTTCTCTACACTGGCTCCCTGTAAAATCCAGAATAGAATTTAAAATCCTTCTCCTCACCTTCAAAGCCCTAAATGGTCAGGCACCATCATATCTTAAAGAGCTCATAGTATCCTATTACCCCACTAGAGCACTGCGCTCCCAGAATGCAGGGTTCCTTGTGGTTCCTAGAGTCTCTAAAAGTAGAATGGGAGCCAGAGCCTTCAGCTATCAAGCTCCTCTCCTGTGGAACCAGCTTCCAGTTTGTGTACGGGAGGCAGATCTGGATCTGGATGGTGCTGCCCCCGTCTTCCCACCCAGAGCCTGGTTCTGGTTCTGGGTCTGGGTCTGGTTCTGCTCGAGGTTTCTGCCTGTTAAAAGGGAGGTTTTCCTTGCCACTGTCTCCTAGTGCTGCTCGTGGTGGCAATTGTTGGGTCTCTGTAAATAATAATATAAAGAGTCGGTCTAGACCTGCTCTATATGAAATGTGCCCTGAGATAACCTCTGTTATGATTTGGTGCTATATAAATTAAACTGAATTGAAAGTGTCCATATAATTATAATGTTTTGTACACAGAAATCTCTTTTAATTGTGAATATCTATAAATCTTGGTGCTATTTATTGAGAGGAATATGATGACAGTTAACTCTTGAGTGTCGTACATCTTGTATTTGTGCAGCTTTGTGTCTGATGCTCTGGAAATGTTCTTTGATAATACTATCTGGCACGTGAAACTAGTTACCTTAGCAGTCATGCTATCGCCGACCTTTAGAGGATATAAAGGCAGCTGCAGGACCTCTTAACTGCAGCACAAAAGGAGGTTTCCCTCAACCAAACTACTTTGTAGACAACCAGCTACTTAGGTTTTGTTGTGGGTAGCATGTTAAAATGTCAACAGCACAGGGAAGACCTAACAATAAAGGTACTGCTATATAACTTTATTTAAAAAAAAGACTCATATGTAGATAATATGAATGATTTTGTTTATGTTGACACTGAATAACACGCTGCTCACAAAAGGGTTTTATACTGTTGTTTAATAATGATTAAGGTTCATCCATCTATTTATTAACATGATATAAAGCGCAGGGGAGGATGTGAGTTCTCACTATGGAAAGACAAAAATAAGTATAACTTTACAATCCATTAAGAGCAAGCAACAATTAAAAAACACTGAAATGCAAAAAAAAAAAATCCTCAAAGAAATTCTGTTTAAAAAATAAAAACTGTTTCAAAGTTCACCATCAGGAAAAGAATAAGGAACAAACTAAAATAACAAACTAAAAGGAATACTGAGGTCACCTGATGTCACACTGTACAGTGGTGGTTCAGTAAATGGGAGCCTTTTGTGAGATTTTACCAGAAAATTAACCAAAATGTGTCAGAATAAACAAACAGGTTGTAACACAACACAAGTTTTATAGAAAAAATATTCATACAGCATTTCATCAAAAACTGGTTTTCAGTTGTTTCTGTCCTGCTGCTGTTCTATACTCAGACTGAGTCAGTCTATTATTATTACATTACTATACTATATCATCATATTAAATATTCACAGTTCATCTCGTCTCCCTACATGTGAGCAGGTTTTGTTTTGTCCTGAGCTGAGTTTTCACCTGCTGGACTGATGAGGAATTTGATCCTGAAATCAACAGTGAAATCAGCTCATTTTCATGTTCTAACATTTTTATGTTCTGTAAGTACTGTACTTAGGTACACGTTTGAGGTACTTGTACTTTATTTGAGTATTCCATTTTCTGCTACTTCGTTACATTTCAGACTTAGTTTTTACTGCACTGCATTTATTTGATGACTTTAGTTATAGTTACTTTGCCGATTCAGATTAATGATACAAAATATAATAGCAAATAAATTATGAAGAGGTCAAGATAAGACTTATATATAAAGCAGTATATAAAGTCATTAAAATGAGCTCCACCTTTACCTGCTGTAACATTAAAGTGATGAACACATTACTGCATCACTAATCATAATCCAGTGTTATAATGGGCAATTTTGCATAATGAGTACTTTTACTTTTGTTACTTTAAGTATATTTTGATGCTAATACTTTTGTACTCTTACTTAGTACAATTAGGGATGCTGGACTTATTTATATTTATATTTCTACACTGTGGTGTTTCTACTTTTACTTAAATAAAAGATAAAAGTATCTCCACCACCACTGCTGACCTTTGTTAACTAACTTTATGTATTTATGGAAAATTGATTGTTAAATTAGACATTAAGTAAACTGTGCATTTGTTTATTTCTGTTTTGTTGTTCTATTTCTTCCCTTCTCTCTTTGACTCTAGTTTCCTCTGAATCTCCTCTCTCTGTCTCTCTGTCTCCTCCAGTTGTTTCTTAATTCTGTTAACCTCATCACCTGTCCTCTTCATTAGTTTGTCTATGACCATATGTAGTTGTTGATGTTCTTTCTTTCTCTCCGCCAGCTTCCAGTTGGCCTCTGTAAAGATTTCTTTCAGTTTTGTGTACCCCTGTGCTTTGTTAGCTGTTTTATCTCCCTCCTTCTCTGTTACTTCTTTCTCCACTGAATTAACCTTCTTTTCATTCTCCTCCATCAGTTTCTCGGACTCTTTCATTTGGACGCTGAGTTGCTCTTTCTGTTTCTCCAGTTCCTTCCACAGTTCTGTCAGACTCTCAACAGCCTGTGTCATATCTTTCTGTTCTTTGTCTGTCTTCTGTAACTCTTCCTCCATTTTCTTGCTTTCTGCCATGAGCTGCTCTCTGCTGCCTTCTCTTTCATTTTTATACCTGTGGTGCATCTTCGTCTCTGTGTAGAAACAGAAGCAGTGTTACACAGTACTTTTTAGAAAAAAGGTGTGAAACTATTCTAGAAACAGAAGTAAAAAAATCAAGTGTTGAAAGTAGAAACAACAGTAGAAAATAATATCTTTACCGTGCTTTTCTTATAAGAAACATTTCATTTAAAATAAGACATAAAGCATTTAAAACAGGATGCTCTTTTCAGTCAGATTGCCCAGTGTCAAAGAAAAAGTCAACATGGAGCACTATTTCATTTTTCCTCCATGATACGTTTTGAAACTACATTTTAAATTGTAAAGATTTTCAATATTGTTTAATTAACACTGGGCTAACTTTTATACTGTTGTGATGATTTGCCTCATATTATCATAACCATATAATCTGACGCACCAGATGGTTTGTTGCACAGAACCATCTGAAAAGTCGTCCTTGGAAATTGTTTGGACCTTCATTGCTGTTCTCTGCTCTTCTTTCAATCAAGAAATACTCTCCAGTTCTGATATAACTGATTCTATAGCAGCATCTACACTAAGCTCTTTAGGACCCGCCATTGTTGTTTTCAAACAAACAGTCACTGTCGTCACACCTAAACCACGCCCTTCGCTGCCAATAGTTTATCACAGGATGCTGATTGGTCCGAACCATTGGGGTTCAGCCACAAGCGCATAACCTGAAGCCTGGCAAGATGGATTCTCATGTGATCTCACAAATCCAGCTGCTTCGCAAGGTAAATGACCAAAAGCTTAAGAGATAGAAAATGCATTATTTAAAAAGTCAAATAAGTTGGCTCACCAGTTTTGTTTTGTCTCCATTTCCAGACAAAAAGGACGACCGTGAGAACAAACATGAAGCCAAACAACACGCTGATGGCAATAGAAGGAGTACAACTAGAGGGGGCCATGAAGAAATCATCTGAAATAACAAAAGAGAGAACAACACTTATATAAAACCGACTGACCATAAGGTCTGTCTGTGATTCATGAGTTGGAAGCTGAAACTTGTTGTTTTAGAGATCTTTTTTACCTGGAACATGGATCTGAGTCTCTCTGGTCTGGTTGATGCTCTTCTGTTGGACTCTACAGGTGAAGCTGTTGCTGTGTCTCTTCTCCACAGTCACTCTGCTGCTGACAGTATAGAGGTCATCAGGACCTCTGACTGTCTCTGTAGGTCCAGCAGAGAGCAGGTTTCCCTCACCGTCCAGCCACCACACCTCAGGCTCTGGATACCAGCCTTCAGACCTACAGTCTAACATCACCCCACTGCTGTCCTTATGGATGCCTGCCAAGCTGATAGCAGGTGAGGAGACAGCACCTGATGATGACAGAGAAACAGAAATGATTGGTCCAATCCTCAAATTATGTACGGCATCCTTTCTACCTTGATCATCAGATAAGAGTCCACATGGTCCATCTTCCAGCTGTGGCCCATGCTGATGAGTGTACATAGTCAACATTTGAACACATTCTTTACAAAATGTAAGGAAATGACTGGGTTTAGGTCTTCGTTTGACCTGACAAATAACTAAAAATAACTGACAGTGAAATAATTGCCTATCTTTAAATAAACAAGCTTTCTGGTAACTTTGGTTGAAGAAAATCAAGACTACCAAATGCTTGGTAGCGGGTTGTGAACCCCAAATTGCTCCTGATATGTAAATGTGTGGGTGGGTGAGAATGGGTGAATGGGGGGCAAATTTTAAAGCACTTTGTCCACTAAGGTAGAAAAGTTCTATATGCAGTACAGTGTAGTCCATATTTACTTACCTACAAGAAGCTCAACAAAATATTCTTGACTCAGTTTGGGAATGTAGCATCTGTACGTCCCGTTATCAAAGATGTTCACGTTGGAGAGTTTCAGTGAAAGGTCTCCATGCTTCAGTTTGTTGATGGACAGTGATGCTCTTCCCTTGTAGGCCTCGTTTTGGTCAACCAGAAGTTCCTGACCGTCGTGCCACACATAGACAAATCTGGGGTCCAGGTCAGGTCTCCCCCACTCCATTGTCATGGAAACAGCATCCACGGGCGGTTCCAGCTGACACGGCAAAACAACGTCATCACCGACCGTCACCATGACTGGCCGACGTCGACCAATCTGCTGCGACCAACCTGGAAAATAGGTAGGTCTATTTTAAATTCTTTTCTTAGAACAAACACGTTGACCTCTGTAAGGCTGAGTATTCACCATCAACATGAACTGCTGATGATGGCTTTAGAGTTTCACATCTACAAATCGAAAACTCGTTGATTAATTCATAACAGGCAACGTATGCTCAGTATAACCCTGTATTGCCCTACATCACATTTATGTGTACCAAGGTGTTACTGATGTGTTTGTGTGTTAGTTACCTCCATGAAAGCTTGTCAGGAGAATGAAGACAACAATGTGTTGGAAAACACTGTCGGTTCTGAGAAGAGTTTTAAAAGATAATCCATCCTTAATGTGATCCATCCTGGAGTGCTAAAAAATGAAATACACAGTTATGAAATATTAATTAGTAAAAAAAATATTTAAAGCAAAATAAAAATCCAAATAAGTAAATACTGATTGTACAAGAGATGTTTTAATTTTTGATTACAGAGACAGAGCCTGTTTTAGCATGGACCATTTACAGTCAATAAGAGTGAGTATTATTGTTGACAAGATTAAGTATTTAGCAGCTTAATCTGTGACTAAATGTTTAAATATGGTAACCTAATTCCAGATTCGCCTGCCACAACTTTCATCTAAAGCTCCCTTCTGTGCATGTATTGGTGCACTGCAAACAAGAACTGCTAATAGCAAATTCGGCACTAGTTTTAATGGCGCCAATTTACCAAAATGTAAATAAATATAGGCTATAAACAGGGCTCCAAAGAGAATACCAGTACCTGTAGCTGACATTGCTACAGCCCATCTGATGAGCTTTGACAGGGTCTTGCTCTCCTGGCGGCTGATATCCCCGTATTGGTGCCCAATAGGCCTGTATGTTGGTGTTAGCATGTTTCTGTCCATCAGATTAGCAAAAGACTTTCTCCATTTTCACACAAAAGCCAAACGTCACTCTGAGCTGATAAAAATGGTACAAAGAAAAGCAGCTCTTCACACGGAAAAAACTCATGCAGTTTCAAAATGGACGTCACTACGGACAGGATTTAAATTACAGGAGGGACCAGCGTGTAAATGCAGCTGTAATTAATACTCAGGAGGGGGTGATAAATGACCCACATACACTCTCCGGACGGGATAAAATCACTGACCAGGCCAGGTAATGTTAAAATCCCCCACCTGCCCTAAAAAATAAATCCAGTCTGAATGGGGCTTAACTAGCGATCTAGCGCAGGCATAGCATAGCAGTTGTGAAGGAAGACCTGCTTTCTTTCTATATATATAAATGTAATGATAATAAATGTGTTGAATTAAACTTTACTGAAATTATGTTTTTTTTAAATGTAATTAAACTTTGAAAATCCCACTTACCTGCTGCGTGCGCGTCTCTTCACCTCTCAGTAAGCTGCACGGTCAAAGTAATAAAAGGATTTGTACTTTGAACGTGACCATGTGTAATAAAATGAGGTGTGTTCACTTTGCAGCATTTACATGCAGGTATGAAAATCCAGCGCGCTTGTCTGTTTGTTCACATATAGTTACAATTCTTTATACTAGTTAGATTTAAAATATATATATATATCTTAAATATTGAGAATGTATGTTTGCTTTCACGCTTTGAACCATCAGTGGACACTAAAACTCTCTGAAACCCTGACTTCTTCTCTCCGCAGAAACTTTCCCTGCAGTAAATCATTAAAGTCAGGCCTTTACAATAATATAGAAAACTAAATACAATGCAAAGAACATCAGATTTATTGTCAGGACTTGCAGGCGGGTTGTTTTATTATATTAGAGTGTATTGACACACACTGACTGGTTAATATTTAGTCCAGTGTCCACCCAATAAAATTGTTGAACATCTGCTGTCTTTTAGCACCCGACACCTTTCCATATTGATTTGAATATGTTTTTCATTTAAGAGGTCAAGGTTAGGCTGCAAATCAAAAAATGCGCACCACCCATTCAAGCCTCAGTCTTTAAACAGGCTGGTCATCTTATTGTTGAAGAGGAAACAGGAAACCAAGTGAAGAGTATCAGCAACACACTAAATAAACTGACCAGAGAGCAGACAAAACAGAAAGAAAAGCAGCAGTCAGTGTAAAAGTGTTTTTATATAGAAAAGGTTTTAACAAAGTCCTCTTTAGGGAATAACACAAGACACTGTAAATGTTTAAAGATGCTTTAAAAAAGTAAAAAAACATAAACTAAAACAGATTTTCTTACACAGTTAATGTCAAATAAGTAACAAGTTCATCCACTCACTTAACCGAGTGAAACTTTAAGCTGCACCCATTTGTAATAAATCCTTTTTATCCAGCTTTAAAATCCCTGATGTTCTCCTGGTCCTCCTCATGTGGTTTCAATATTGGGTGGTTTTGTTATTTTCTCTAAATGTTCAACTAATTATACATTTTCATTTTTTAACTTTGTAATAATGCAGGATGTGTGTGGATTTCTAATATTTAAGATCCTTGAATAAAGTTGATGAAAAAGTACTCCATATAGCATTTTAAAATATTTAAGTGATGTTCTGTGTCAAAGCAGATCCTTTTACAGTCAATCAGTAGTTTTACATTTAAGGCAGTTCCCTGGTGTGCTGTGGCAATAATGTCACTTTATCCTTTGCCCTGTTGGTGAATTTAAGTAACACATATTGACTTTTTCCTTTTCTCCCTACACAAAGTCAGATCTTCATGTCTACTTCCTTGGTTCTTTGTATTCTAGTAACCTGAATCTCTATTGACTCCAGCAGTCTCTCAGTGTTCAGTAGCTGTCTCTCAGTATCTCTCTTTGTCTGGTCCAGTTTCCATTGGGCTCGCAATAAGTCTTCTTTTGCTCTTAATAAGTCCTCTGGTTTGTCAAATGTCGTCTCTTTCTCTGTTATTTCCGTCTCCACTTCCTGCAGATTCTGCTTGTTTACTTCCTTTTCCCTCTCCACCTCCTCCAGTCGCTCTTTGAGTCGACCCCTCTGGTTCTCCAGTTCAGTCTTCACCTCCATCAGTGTTTTAACAGCATCATCCCAGTCTCTCTCTTTGTTCAGTGACTCCTTTTGAAGCTCTGCATTGTCCTTCATCAGCTCTGCTTTCTCTCCTTTTGTGGAGAAAATTCAACAATAGAGACAGAAATCTTAGTCAACTTTAAACAAAATGTAATTTATTCTACATTTGCTGCTCTGATAGTATTAGGCTTGTGACATTAGATATACGACAAGTGTGACAAAAAACTTTGGATAAACTGTCTGATGGCATGAGAAGAAAATGTATGAAACCATGTCAAATTTCTCTTTAACAGAACATTTAGCTTAATGAAATACTACTTTCAATGACACCAACAAAGGTATTTTTCACATTTTAAATGATAAACCCTGTGTTGGTATTAATCACTGTAAATGAATCACTCTGTATATCACTAAATGTAAAGTAATTGTGACTTACGTTTCCATTTGAACATGGCAAAAACTGCCAGAATTAAACTAAAAGCCAATTCAAACAGGCCACCAGCCGAGCTCACATGGTGAAACACTATGGACATGGACGCAACCAAATCAGCTGAAATGACAGCAGAACAACAAATTTTTCACTGGGAGCACTTTTACAGTAAAAGTCCATGTCCCCTATCTGTTACAGACAAATATATATATATTTCAAATTCAGGTATGGACACATTCTTTGATATTTGCACTGGGAGCGTGCGTTGTATCATACGTTAGCTACTTCACACATGATAGCATCAATTATTGCCTCTTTACATAAATAATGTTTTGGGCACTTAATGCCTTTATTGAATCGTTGAAAGTAGGAAACATGACGTGCAACAAAGGTTGAAGGTGTTAGCTACTTGCTAACAATTTGCTCTCTTTATGCAACTTTTGCATAAAACAACTTTTCTCTCACCTTTTTAGGTTTGAGTTTCTCTGTCAGGTTCTTTACCTCTTTCTTCTGTTCCATCAGCGTAGTAGGCACATCTTCCCATTCTTTCTCTTTATTTATGCTAAAAATCCAGACATGACAATGAGCTGAGATCAGTGTTTCATATCTGTGATCACAAAACCGAAACCACTTGCTGCTGCAGACAGTTTGCACGCTGTTTAAAATCTGACTTTAAATGATGGTTATTTCTATAACAGTGCTGTATGTTGTACAACTTCAACAGAATGAGCAATTTAGAAGATTGTATTTTCAAAGCGTACATACCTGCTGTTTGCATTAAAGTCGTGTCGCCTCAGTGAGTTTTACGGTCAAATAAAATCTTGTACTCTGAACCCGGTCACCTATAATCAGGTAAGGCATGTACACATTGGCTATGTTCAGATCTGCTTTTTATAACAGTGTGAACAGCACAAATCACATGAAATCTGATCTTTTTAATTTTCTTTTCAACATATGAACATGGTCCTAAATCAGATACAGGTCTGATTTTTTGCAACCTCAGTGCAACAGTCATATCCGAATTCATGCAACTTTTACGTCACTCTGGGGTAAAAAAAATAAATAAATAAAATAAAATTGTATATATATATAGTATAATAGTTAGATTAAAACAACAATAGTGTTACCATGTTATGTATTCTGTATACATGTGCTGTTTCTATAATTTGGCACTGACAATACTTGGTCTTTAGAGGGCAGCATTTAGCAATTAATGTTTCTTGATGTAATCTGGTCACTAATACTTGTTGCACACTGTGTGTGTGAATTTATTCCATTTGAAAGACTAAAAAAATCCTAACTTTTTACATATAAAATCGGAAAGTGAAATGTACATTTCAAAATGTCTGACAGTTATGAAAATTATAAGTAATGTATCACCATCTCAAAACCAAGAAAGTTACCCTACGAGTCAATAACGCAATATTATGGTAATACAATGAGAAATACCAACCCTGTTTCCTAGAAATAACATTTATACACTACTAGTTTTGAACAGCAAATACATTTTGAAGGTAATGTAATGCTGCCAGAAATATGTTTTTTTCTCAACATAATGAGGAAACATTAGGTACAACATTAAGGTATCTGAAAAGTTGCAAAATGTCATAGTGCACATATCTTCAGATGTATTTCAGGTGTTGCCCCTACAGTTTCCAGTCTTGCAATACAATATCTGCTCGTAGCAGCTGAAGCATGACTTTATGGTCATGTATGTTTAGGCACTCACAGCACTTGGGTCAGGTTAGAGAAAGATCGTGGTCTCATTTTAATATTGAACAAGTCAAAAATGGCTCACAACACAAGGCACGACATGTTTACTTTAATGACATATAATACACTGTATAACAAAAAGTAAAAGTCAGCAATGACCAGCGATAGGGGCAATATGTTTAGTATGTTAATGAAAAACTAACTAAACTCAGCTGCTGTCAAACTGTCTGCTTCAGGTCAAACTGCTGTTGGTAGGTGACCACAGTGAGTGTATTTAAACCCTGGTCTTGTAAACAGCATGTGAACTGACAGAGAGATGGAACAATGTGGTTTAACTGACACACTAATAAAAATAGACCTCTGATATAGACTGAGGAGGACGATGAACCACACGACTCCTTTCGGATGCTACAAACAGCTTGACTACTTTAAATTGTTCTGTCAACCCAGGTCAACTGCCAGTAGGGCTGTTTCCATCCACCTGATTTTATTTTCAATTTGCGCATTAAAAAATGCCAGAAAATTGATCTAAAAAGTCAAAATATTGCAAAACCAACTGGAGAATTAGCATCACCAGCTGTTTATCTCAATAAACCAACAACCAATATGAACATAACAGTAGTGGATAGAAACGCACATTAATTAGCATTTTCTTTCGCCAATATTCTGGAAATTCTGTTAAAATTGGCTAGGAAACTTGGCTAAATGATGATTCTGAATGTTTACAGCCTTCATACATGTGTGTAAACAGCTTTTGATTATATTTAACATATAACTCTATAAACTCTACTGTCCAAATGGTGCACATAAATGTACAAGATCTGCAAACAGCGTTCTTTATTCCTCTGTTTCTGTTCTTATACAATACAAACATGGTATTCAGTCAGTCAGTGTATTACCCCGAATAATCTCTGCTCCATCAAGTTATCACAAAGGTGATACAACATCAGCAGAGCTTTAGGTCAAACCCACCAACTGGAGTTTTGATGTGAACTATAAATACACAGAGTTTCAAAATATTCTCTGGATGCAGCGTTTGTTCTTAAATGTTCTTGAAGGAAGAATCCACCCTTGTACAGAACACTCCCATATTGTCACATTCAATCCAATTTTGGTTTTGCAACCTTTTTTTGACATTTCCCGAAATGTCTTAACAATCATCTGTGGGTTTCGAAAGAAGACCTCATTCTTTGTCTCGGAGGAACTCACATTTAAATCTGATGTTCACTATTGTTGTGTTTAGGGAACTGAAAAATGTTCTGCTATCAATCTGGTGAACATACAAACAATGGCATGGACTCAGAAACACATTACAACAATAACTGAGTGTAGTTTAACTTGATAAAAATGTAAATGCACTGCTGACAATATCTGATACTTCACATGGATTTATAAAACAAAACTTTTTAAAACATAAAAAATCTTTAAAAACACTAGTAGTAATGGAGAGGTGATTGATACAAAATAAAATGTTTAAATCAAAAACTTTTTACAACAATGTGAAAAGATAAAAGCGTACTGGGTCACATCATCACTGAGTGTGTAACTTCCTCTTCCCTTCAGTCAGGTGTCTCTGCTCTCAGTCGCCTGTACGACACATTTCCTGTAAAGAAATACAAATACTATGAAAAAAGCATGGAGTGCAAAAGATGTTCCGCTAAACAGACAAGTGTACTTTTAATGTTCAGTTTTGTTTAGACCTCCCAACAGCTGCTGATAGCGTGTCTAAAACTAATCATTCCTTGGTGTTACTGTATGTTTCCATGACCTTTTGATTGTAAAATGGGAAGTGCAGGTTACTCCTTTACAGGCATTCCTCACAAGGCAGGCCATAAATACAATAATTACTTAAATATTAGAGGAAATGGATGCTGTATCAGCTCAGTCTTACCTACAGTATGTTCACTGAAGAATAGACAGCACTCTCTTCTGGTGGACATGGCTTTTTACTTGCTCTGGAGATTTTTGGTTCTGTTTTGGAAACAAAGGAAATGATCTCAGCCTACTGTCAGAAGTGTTCATTTAACTAAAAAATACAAACACAATACAAATACAACACTTTGGGGCCCCTCTATGGCAGTCGGTCTTGTATTGTAGCTATAAAAGATCAATGCTTATAACTTTCATTAGAACGTGCACTGCAGTCCTTCTGTACTTCATGTTTGTGTTTAATCAACAGTTAGTTTACTGTGTTCATTTAGAGTTCATTTACTCCCCAACTGCAAATGTTTCAGTGTTGAATGGATTTCTAAAACCTTCCATCTTGTAGTTACTCTGTCAAACCGTCTAAATAAACGTACTGAGGGGCCCTTCTTTTCTGTCTGTGGTTTTCTCGCGTGGTTTATAACCAAGAGGATCAAATTATCACTTGCATCTGTAGGTAAAAACAGTCTTCAACAGACAGACTGCTTAGACATATTTCATTATCAAAATTCTGTGTCACCTGGAATCTTACAATGTCTTGTGAACATCCTATTGAAAAGGAGTAGGGACAAACTTCACTGTGTTTAGTCAGACAGAAGATGTTGCAATATGAACTTGCTGTGGTCTTGTTTAGAAAGAATCTTTATACCTGTGAAGTAGAAATAAGTAAGTACCTATCTCCTTCGTTTTGACAACAGCATATGTCATGTGGTGTGGATCAACCAAATCGTCACCACCTCTGACTGAAAAACAGAAAAAAACAACACCAAAGCAGTCATTTGCTGTTGTTGAATTATATTGCGTTACACTAATAGGTGTTTCTATTATTTTGTTCACCCCATTTATATTGGGGTAAATAATAGAAACACCTCTCTGTATAATGAAATAAAGTTCAACTGCACCACAAACTACATCCTCCAAAATGATCATATGTGAAGTAAAACTTCATAAATATAAAATCACGTACCTTTCTCCTTCCTTGGTTTTTTGACAGCAGCATATGTCACATGAAGTGGATCATCCACTTCGTCACCACCTGTTACTGAAAAATAAAAAACAAAACAGTCATTTTTAGCTGTTTTACATATGCATATAAATCACTTTATAATACTTAAAATTTCTCCAATGACCAAAGACAACAGTGCTGCATCACAGACTTGCTGTGGTTTTGTGCTGCAAGAATGTAAATACCAGTTCAGTAAAAGTGAAGTTAACATAGTATCATGTACCTTTCCCCCTTCGTGTGTGTTTGACAACAGCATATGTTGTATCCTGTGGATCAAGTAAACTGTCACCTCCTGGCACTAAAACATAAAAAAGGAAAAAAACTGAATTTGCTATGATGCTGTATTTTATCAGAAAAAAAGCTTAATACTAGGCACAAATTACAACAGGAAAGTAGCACATGTGTGGCCAAAACAGGCAGAAAGGGGTATGCATACAGTATGTACCTGTGCACTTAAGAAATCTTTTCACAATAAGCCAATGTAAACTCTTGAGGTTTTACGTTTCTCCACAGAAACATGATTCACTTCCATCCTTCTTGGACATTGGTGATTAAGTAAGGGATAACGCCTGACAAGGTATCATCAGGTGTTATTAGGAATTAATAGATGACAAGGAGACAATTCATTCCTGATAATGGACACCTTGTTGGTCATCATCTCTTACTTGTTTCAGTTTTTGGATTTACTGGCATCAGAAATGAGTTGAGGCAGATGTGAATGTAACTACACAATATTTCATTAGTTTGATAGTGCTTCCTACATAAAATCATACATACATGAATACAATGATCTGAGCTGTAAAACCCCCCCCCCCCATCTGAACTCCAGATTCAGTTACCTCTGAAGGTGCTTCCTTCAGTACCTTTGTGTTTCCTGCAGCGCAGTACTCCCAACACCAACAGCAGCAGGGCCACCAGTACAAAAGTGATAACAATCCACAGCGGGGTGAGGAGATTAGGAGAGTGACTGAGGGGAGAACGAGTCTCTTCATGAGGCTCTGAAAAGACTAGAGACAGTACATACTTTAACTTGATGATGCAGTGTTTTGATCCTGATTTCAGAACAATATGAAGCATTTTATTTACAATAAAGCCACTATCCTCCCACTATATATCCATCTGAAAGAGCAAACACAAATCAGATTTTGTTATTGGTTGTTCATGACCTTCCTCCCAAGTATTGAACAGCAGGACTTAATAACACAGTGGAGGCTGTTGTCTTCCATGCTAAAAACAGTTCATCTACACACTGTAAAGTCTCACCTCTGACAGCCAGCCAGCTCTCTGCTGATTCTCCAGCTCCAGAGATGTTGCACTTGTAGAGTCCTTCATCAGACCTGGAAACATTGTAGATGCTCATGTTTCCTGTATAGCCGGTCCTGATGCGGAGGCCATCTTTATAGAAATCAGCTATGAGGTCAGCGGGACTCTTCTTCTTCTGACAGTGAAGAGTCACATGGTCTCCCTCCTTCACAGGCTGAACTGGACTCTCCAAGATTACAGAACCAGCTGCACAATGTGTGAGAAATATTTTATGTTAAGCATATATAGTATGTTACGGTTTCCCTCATGGAGACCTGACTTTTTTTGGGCTTGACAAAATCTGTGGTTGTGGGGATGGGCACAGGTTGGGTGCTGAAACAAAACTTAGCTGGATTCATAATAGTTGGCAGGTATCAGGTAAAAGTTTTGTTCCATTTTAGCAGTAATGTGGTAGTATTCATTTCTTTTTATGGTTGTTAATCTTAGCTATGTTAGTCTGTTTGCCTCTGTAGGTTGAGAATGATGCTCGTGCATTGGTGTTAACATTAGTCTTATTGTTTTAGTCACACATGGTATCTAATCTTTACAGCTAATGTTAACTGGCAGAGAATATGGAAATGGCTATAGCTATGGGCATTGCTGTAGCTGTCATAATTAGAAAGGCTGTAATGCATTTTGGCTTGGTTGGCTTTACAATGCTGTCTTGTCCACAGCCACAGCTAACGTTGCAGCCATAGCAATAGCCATATACAGAGTAGCTACAGCCACGGCAATAGCTATGGCCACAGCAAAGTGTCATGATCCCAAGGACTGGTGTACACTGTTTTGTTCTGTTTCCTGTTTTATTTTGAAGGTCTGTTCTTGGTTCATGGTTTTGGGTTACTTCCTGTCTTTGTTCTGTTTTCCACCAGTTTGATTAGGTTCACCTGTGTCTTGTCTCTCACCTGTTTCTTGTTTCCTCGTTGTCTCTCGTATTTATACCAGCCCCTTTCTTTTGTTCTTTGTCGAGTCATTGTTGTTGCTGGTGGTGTGGTGTGGTGTGGTGTGGTGTGGTGTGGTGTGGTGTGGTGTGGTGTGGTGTGGTGTGAGATCTTCCTCGTGATCTTCCTCGTGATCTTCTCGTGATCTTCTCGTGTCGCGTTGCGTTCCTGGTGTTCCCCTGCGAGTCAGTTCTCGCTATTGTAAGTTTTTCCTTGAAGTTAAAATAAACCTTTGGACTCTTCAGCCTCCTCGCCTGCATCTGTCTGCATTTGGGTCCTCTCCCTGCTTCCCTAATGGCTTGTCATGGCAGAGCTGCCTCGAAGGCATTTCTTAACACAAAGGGTTTACTCACTCACAGTGCGAGTGGCTATGGCTACAGTCAGAGCTCAGCTGTCCTCATGTAAGGGTCAGCTGCAATGCTGTTTGAGTAAGGGGGCATTTATCAATCAAAAGTGGAATATATCTTGAGTTACCAGTGACAGTGATGTTGACAGCATTGCTTCTCAGGCCGTCTCCATCTTCACACCAATATTCTCCAGTGTCTGGAGAAAAGGCAGGTTTGATGGTGCCAGATCCTGCTGATGTCGCCCAGTTAGAAATGTTGGTTGGCCTGATTTCCTTCAGTGTCCTCATCACTGTCCATTCAGCTGAGTCTTCAAACTCACAATTAAAAGAGATGGACTCGTACTCAAAAAACTGCAGTCTGTTTGGAAGAATACGAGGAAACGCTGCACCTGAGACACAGAAAGCAAGAGATTCATTTATTAATCTCTGCTGGTTAATACAAATAAAACAATTTGACACCACTAAGAGCCACATAAGTCTTTCTTACAGGATCAGTGAACTATTTAATTGCATTGTGACATTCTTTGACATTAACTTTACAAAATTCCACATGTACAACATTGGAAATTATGCCCCCAGACACCTTTGGTTTCAAACATGCAAGCTTTATGTGGGGTTTGCCTGGCAAGCACATCGTGATTGGCTGAGCATACACATTCAAATGTCAGTTTGCTGCTCTGCAAATGAGAGTGGCCAAATATCACAAATCACAATTTGCCTCACTGGGCTTTACACTCTGTAGAGCATACAACACCTTCTATCCTTAGACCCTCCCCAAAAGACCCTTTCACTAACTGCAGCTTACCATCTTTATGAGCACAATAACTGATCTGAACTTGTGCAACCAGCATCATTAACACATTCATCACTGGAGAGACAAAGAAAGAGAGCCGTGCATCAGACAAGATGACTTTACATGTGAATTAATTTCTGTTGGAAAACTGCACATTTTACTGTTGTGTTTATTTGCATCACTTCAGTTTATAAAAGTAAATATGATCAACCTCTGACAAGTGACTGTACTGTACGTGGCAGTTTCAGTTAGCAAAATACCAATTATTTTCATATTAGCTCTCTAACTTTACAATAACTTTAGCAGCACCAACAAAGAACTGTACAAAGGACGCAATCACAAATGCATGTAACTTGCAGAATTTCTGTTGCTAATAAAAGTAGGTTTGCTTCGGTAGCAGCTAAAATTATCTATTACTTTGTTTGAAATCTCAAACAGGAAATGGAGACAGAGTCAGTACTCACACAGTCTGATGCAGAGAGCTGTGACCTCCATGTTGTCTTGCTGCTGACTGTCTGAACATCAGACTGAAGTACAGACGGAGTGAAATGTAAGAACCTCCTCTTCCTGTGGAGCTTATTTTTGGTGTTGATGCAATAGTTTGAGTTAGTTCTACAAAATGGAGATGTATGAAGCGGAGACAGAAGTATAAATGTGAAGCCAGAAAAAACCCCACAGTCTTTCAGTTAAAACCTGAATGCAAGGGACGTAGCAAGACCTTAAGGTCCCCCAACCTTAACCAAGTACTTATTTTAACCCAAACCATGATCTGTTCAGTTACAGAAGGAGACATCTTGTGTCCAGCAGTTAAAAGTGAAAAATATTCACAGATTCTGGATTTTTCAATGAGGGAGAAAGAGTTATTAAAAGATTAACTGAGATGGAAATTCGATGTATGTGAGGTTACTTGTAATGCTGGCAAATATGCCATCTGTAATTCTACCTCAATTCTTTTTGCTGTAGATTGAAAACCGTGGTTACTGTGATAACGGCATACAGTTTTATATGTTTCCTGTGACTGCTTCACAATAGAAGCCACTGCCATGCTTTGCCAGTGGAATGCTTTTAATGTGAAGCAGGAGCAGTAGGAAATATTGGGTTAGCACTAGCATTGCAGCTCTGACACAGCATTAAAGCGTGAGGCTGATATGAATGAGATAAAACAGTAACGCTCAATTACATGCTGCATCGTTTCCTGTGAATCCTGTGTGTGAGATGGAAATTTGCCCTGCCACTAACAATGAAAGCTATTATATAGCGATGAGGTAATTACAGAATGTAAATACATTGAAAGGCAATCGCTGAAAAAAACAAATATTATCAAAAACTGGGTTGGATTTCATGAAAATTATAACTTAAAGGGATTAAATGTGGATTCTGAAAACCTGGATTCTCATCATGCGTGATCCTTTTGTTATGGAATGGTCTCTGCATTGATAATAAACAGCACTAGAACATGCAGACAATCAATGTATAAATCTAGCCCATGTAAATGACCTGCATCCTGCAGCATTCAGGCCTCCCCTCTTCTATCCGTCTGTCTCACATTCAGCCACTCCTCTCTCATGATCATGTCAAAGTGGTCCCACTCTGCCCTCTGCAGTAAATCAGATACTCTTCACCTTTTATTTCCAGGTAGCTGATGTAACTGCCAAACAGTTTATTGATACAATAAACATATCCCTCTGATACAACATGGAGGGAGAGGGACTGCCATCTCTTACTATTATTGCTGCTGAGAGGTACAAAGTTCAAGTTTACGTGCAACTGCTAATTTTCAGTTTATTCTAAAGCATAAATACTATCCTAACCAGTCTGTACTCTTTGTTTGCTAAATTGTGTTATGTACAATTTATTTTTTATTTATCATAACTTTTCTTGCAACTGCAGGCTACTAATTATGAAGGAACTGTTGAGTCTGGGTGCAACTGAAAGAGTTTTTGTTTCCATGACAGAACTCAGCATTAAAGCAATCTAATTATTGACAACATATAGACCACCCATGCTCACTCTGAAAATTGTGGTTATAAGATGAAGTAAGATTAATAAAATAAACAATGTTTATTCACAATGTTTATTCACTGCGTGAACAACATTGTTCACGCAGTCTAAAATGCAGTAGACTTGAACATGACTCTACAGTAGAAAGTAAAACCAGGTGAACACACCCTGTTTGATTACCGTTAACCACAGTTAAAGTACAATATATTTGATTTGAGGACACTCAGTAAGCTTGCTGCTCCGGGAGGTGAGCTGAAGCGTTGATACTCATACTCAACAGGTACACTGTTAGAAATTGCTGTAAATTTACCTCAAAATATCAACAGTATTATCCTGTTATATTTAAATGCAGTACATTACTGTTAATTTTGGTTGGTAAAATGACTTAGACAGTATTAATTGCTCAGAGGAGAAAAAACAGTACTTTACAGTATTTTTTGCATTGCATTTTGGGAACAGAAAACTGCATTGAGCCCACACATATTCAAGTTGTGATTTTTCATCCTTCTTCATCTTGTGAATTAATAGGTAAGTGCCTCTTTGCTTTGCTTGTTAGCATAGACAAAATACACAACATTTGCAATCAACTCATATTGTGCTGTGATAATGATTTGGTAGCCTCCCTACCATCAGATCCCAACATCAATAAAACATTTGTAACGTTGTATTTATGTCTCTTTATGGTTGGGATTCTTTCACTAAAACTGTTTTCTTTAAGTGAATTGTTGTCAGACTGAGTAATGTACATTGGACTTGAATTAGGTTAACAGATTTGAGATTGGAGTCTGAGCTGACACAAACAGCGCAGACAGAAACCTCACTCAAGCGGTCAGTGTGGCCAGCTAAGGTTAACTACTTGTACAGTTACTAATGTTAAGTTTTATGTGGGGATGCATGATATTCCTTCTCTTCTAATGTGCAGAAGGTGGATGATGATGAGTTGTAACTAACTTTTAAAACACTCGTTTCAGTGGGAAGCGAGCTGTGACACAGCGGAGTGGAGCTGGGTTTCTAAATCGGATCTTTCAAATTACAGGGTGAGTTTCATCCAACGTTAGCTACTAAATTCTTCTTCTGCAAAGTGCAGCCTTCAAACAACGTTGCAAATTTTATTTAAATACTGTTCCATTGCTGTCACTGTATCGCGTGACTAACAAAACAATTACAGTAATTTCCCGAAACCTGCAACGTTAGTCAAAACGTTAATTTCCATTGAAGTGCCCTTGTGTTTCCAAATTTCTCGGTATATGTGTAATCTCTATCCCTCTATTCATAGGGGGAAATCTTTTCTGTAACAGTGTTGTGGTTATTTTGTTTCTTTAATGTTGGCTGTATTTTGGATTGTGTTGATCCAAATTGGTGATGGACTATTCAGAAAGTATCATTCATATTCACAGTTTAGCTGTTGCTGGTTTGTATTCTAATGTTATTTTGCCCAGCACAGAATGCTAATGGACATTTGAGCTGGTGGAGATTTTTTGTTGAGATTGAGTTTTCTTTCATCCCAAGGACTGCCCAGACGTGCATGTTGCAATAGGAACTTCATAAAATTAGCAGCTTTGAAATCACATCTTTACAGATATCACAAGGAGCGTGTAAAGGAGCCAAGATCACATCTGTGCCCTGCAGTAGACCTAGCATGCCATGTTGACTTGTGTAGTGCCAAATGTAATACACTGACTCAGTTTTATTCCCATCTTAAAGTGCACATTAAAGAGGGACGAACAGTGGCATGTCCCTTTAAGCAATGTGATAAATCATTTGCAGTAATATCTACATTTACCTCTCACCTATCCAGAAAACATAACAATTCAACAGAGGTAAACCTAACTGCATCCATTGTTGCCACATCACTTGTGACAGAGGCTGGAAGCTCTCAAAATAATAGTGATATGATATCAGATGAACATACTGATGTAGTGTAAATAGCGAGCATTTGTAGGTAAGCCCAGAAAATGTTGATGAGACCTTATTTTTGAAGAATCTTGCTCTGTTTTATCTGAAATTACAGGCAAAGTTGCTGCTTCCATCCTCCATCATTCAGACTATCATTGAAGATATGCAGTCAATTTATGATGTCAACCAGTCACACTTATTTTTTAAACTAAATGAGAAGTTGGTTACTCTTGGTTCACAATCTGATAGCAGACGATCTCTTCCGAGCAGGCAATAGCCACACATTAAAAACAGACCAGCGCAGGAAAACAGTGTTCAATAACAGTTTTAATTATGTTGAACCTATGCCCATTTGTCTAGGACAGAATGAAGCTGGCAAGGAGTGTTTTTCTCAGTATGTCCCTATAAAACAGACGACTGAGGCCCTTTTTCATTGTGAGTCTGTGAGGAAACAGTACAGTGAAGTACACAGCCGACAATGCCTAACTCCTAAAAAGATGCTAAAATGTAACATTACCTACACCTAACGTAGTAAAAGGCAGTGTTCTTGATACAAGAATAGACTTTGCTGCATTTATATTAGTGAGTAAACTTTTTTCCCACACTAATTCTGAACACACACATTTGTTTTTCAGGTGGTTCATTGGGATCAATCCTGAGAGAGGCACCAAGGCTGGACGAGGAAAAGTCCTGTCAAAGCAGACGGGAAAGGTCGCCCAGAAGGTGACATCAGTCAACCCTCGTGTCTCCAGTCTACTACAGAAACTAATGGACTTTGAGTGGGACTTTATATAAGACAGTGAGCCCAGTCATTCACACACACACACACACACACACACACACACACACACACACTCTCTCTCTCTCTCTTTTAGTCTCTTAGCCACACTATTTTTTTTTCAGTAAGTCATTCTTGGTCACTCAGTCACTCACTCAGTTATGCATTAACTCACTCAGTGAGTCTTGTTCATGTCCAGAGTTCAGTTTTAAGACAGACTACAAGACTTGTTAAAGTACTGTATTTATTATTTATATGGCTTAAATTTAAGTTTATTTACCTGAATGAGCTTTGGGCTTTGTTTTACCAATTACCTTCTAATTTTAGAAGAATGTTTTGCAATTTCATTCACTTCAGTCATTCACTTGGTTTCTCAGCAACTGATTTTGATAATATGTTATGTATTTATTTGTGTTCAGTGTTCACACTGACTGCACTTCTTGTTAAAGTTTATTTTTTTAAATGGCTGAAATTTTAGGGTTTTTTTTTGCCCTAAACAGGGCAAGAAAGCTTTTCAAAAGTTATTCAAAAGCTTAATAAAGAGAGACATGTTTTGAAAAGACACTTTGAAGCTGTTTTATTTGTCTTAAGATTTTAACTCACTATTTCAAAAGCTATATACACTGTATTAAAACATGTTTTTTTATAGCAAGACTGCTAAGCAATAATTTAACAAATCACAAGGTTTAGAAAAGAAATGTAAAAAAAATCATTGTAGTCCTTTTTGCTAGCAGTTCATTACTCAATAGCTTATACAGTAGCATGTAGTTTACAGTAAAATCCTGCAAATATACGTCTTGTGAAAAAGTGCAAATAAACATTAATTAACTGCTAATACTTTTGTCGGCATTTTACTGTAAAGGTAGAAAATAACAGCTTTATGCTGTATTTACAAAAACAGTAGCAAACTGAAAATTTCAGCAACAGCAAGACACTGTTAATTTTACAGTATCTTGCTAGCAACCGTGCTGCCAGTTCTTTACTGTTTTTTGACAGGAAAATCTCTAACAGTGTATGTGGACTTTTAAAATGTTCTCTTATTTATACATTTCTCAGCGGAAAGTGTGAATTTACATAACAAGAAATGATGTGCACAATATGAGTTGTTAATTGTATAAGAAATTGTAAATGGAATGGCAATAATACATAATACAATAATCTATAGGATAACATGTATAGATTATAGAAGTAAATGAGACCCTAACTCAAGAAATCCATGGTTTAGTCGTTATCCTTGCTAACACTTAATATTGAGTGTCAGTTGATTAGCCATGAAATGTGAGGTCAAAGTTTAACTCAGTTTTATCATCTGTGTTTCTAAATGGCATCTTAGCTTAATGTTTCTTTTAAAACAAGTTAAATAAAATGCATATAACTCTGTGCCTGCACACCTGGATCCTCAGCATGCCTGTTCAGTGGCCTTCAGTTGAAATGTGCTTGTAGTGTTCAATAAGTGCCATGTTCTGTGTCTTATTCTTCTAGGTGATTTGGTCTCACCCACTCCTATTTACTGAATCTTCATCATGGATGGTCGAATTCTGGGTGCTACAGTTCCCCTTTTGTTTTCCTTTTTTCTAGCTCTGTTCCCATGGAATAGTAAGTCACTGTTCTTCAATTATGGTTAAATATAAATTATAATAAATTCAAAATACTTAAGATTACTTCATTAAATTATGATGGTATTGTAATGGAACTAATTACTATTTACTTTAATGCAACTGAACTGTTCAAAACGGTCATTTAAAAGTTGTTTTATGGTTTAATACCTTCAGTTTTAGTTTTACCAAAATACTGTTGTGCTTCTGTGTCTGGTTCAATTTCACACTTTTATTTCCCCAAAATGAAGAGGACGTTAATTTGGACAACAAAGAGGTACCACTTCAAATGAAAGGACTGAAGAAACAGAGCTCTCAAAAACTGCTGCTGGAGAAGGTAAAGAAAGAGAAAGACAGAGGAGGACAACAAGAACAGAAAACCTCTCACAGGCTCAGTAGAAACTGATTATATCCATAATCTAATCCCAAAAATATGAAATATATTGTATTTGTCCATAAGGTTGGCACAGAGGGAAGAGAAAATAGAGAATTTGTTTTTATTGGAGGATATTTGAGAAACAGTTTCATGTTCATTTCAGGATCAGTCCAGCAGGTGAGAAAGAGTTTGAGCTTTTAGCTCCTGCGGATTTGAAATTAAGAATCACTTTTATTTTTTAAGTGATTGCATCACCCTTCAAATGCACTTCAGTATGTACGACAGTAAGTGAATCATCATTCATACCGCTGAGGCGCTCAGCACTGATTCTGACGGTCTTTGGTTGAGTATGTTCAGTCTGTTGCAGGCTATAAACTATTATCTTCAGTTCAATACAAAACTAGGCCTGTACAAGCACTGTTTACAAGGTTAGTACAGTTATCACAGTGGTTTTGGATCTTGGCCCATACTAGGGACTAAAAGTCAGGATATTTCTACCTCTGTTGCCTCAATTTTTGACATGTCTTTTAAACACGGCTCTTTTACATGCCCCAACTTTGTGGGAGTGTGATACTAACTTGCTGAAGTAAAAGTCAAAGGTCTGAACCTTTCTGAATTTGAATATTTGATATGTTGCATTGTATTTTAAATAGACCTCCCCTGACATAACTTTGAACTGGTTTAACAAAATCTTTATTTACTCACTCGTTATTTTGTATACTAGCTCAGAAACCCCATATGGTTTTGTTTTTTATTACAGTTGGTTTTATGTTTCAGAACTCCTGGATGTATCACCTAAAGGATGGATTTTCACCTAATTCAGTGCTCAGTGCCGTCAGTGGATCACTTCCCCTTCACATTCTCATCTTCTTCATCATCTTTCTCCAGATACAGACTTGTGAAGGTAAATTATACACAAACACACCAGTTATAACTTTGTGTGTGTTTGTGTTTGCCTTCATTATATAGTATACAGTAGAGAGATGACAAGACGCCCCATACAGTAGCATTACCAAACTTAAAGAACTACTTCACAGCAAACACCCCAAACTTTCTTCAGAACAGCTGCATGTTGAGACAGGCTGGTGCAGCATGTGCTTCCCCTCAAGAATAACATATATTTCTACCAATTCTACCTTTATTCTTCTGTATATAAATATTTTTTTATTTTGCTGTGTATTGTACAGTAATGTTCTCTACATTACTGTAATATTTGGATGCTATATATTTGTATTTTTGGACCGCACGGTGTCTCCATTTTCTCTGTCTGCTGCTTTTAAAGGGGATGAGGAGGCTTTATCTGATTGGAACATTTTCAGGTGGTTCTCTCTCCATTCAAAATCCAAAATGCTCTTTTATGCTACACAAATCATCAACTGATTAACTGTACAAAAGCTCATTATAAAGACATAGACAGTTTATGAGTTATACACTGAGAATAAAAAGAAAATCATGCAAGTAAAAAGAGATTCTAAGACATAATAGTTCAGAAGTTAAGTATAATATATTGTATACACCGATCAGCCATAACATTATGACCACTGACTGGTCATAATGGAGGAACATTGATTATCTTGTTATAATGGCACCTGTCAGATATATATATATATAGTATATATATATATATATATATATATATATATATATATATATATATATACTGTATATATATGTGTGTGGATATATATACACACACATACTGTATATATATATATATATACTGTGTTTTTATGTCTGTGTATATATATATATATATATATACTGTATATATATCTGACAGGTGCCATTGTAACGAGGTAATCAATGTTCCTTCACTTCACCTGTCAGTGGTCTTAAAGTTGTGGCTGATCGTATATGTGTGTGTGTGTGTATACACATATACAGTATATAAATACGTATGTGTGTATCTATATATATGTATATATACACACACACACACACACACACACACACACATATATATATATACACAGTATATATATATACTGTATATATATCTGACAGGTGCCATTGTAACGAGATAATCAATGTTCCTCCATTATGACCAGCCAGTGGTCTGATCGGTGTATACAATAATAGTAAAATAAAATATAATACTGTGGTATGCATGGGTACATTAATGATCAAATGAATACACTGTAATGCAGACAGGTTATGTACAGGTAAAAACAGGATTTTAGACAGGCAGTGCACTAATGAATATATATACTTTGATTTTCCCTACTGAAACAAAGACACTTAACATTTCTGTTCACCATGGTCAAGCTGTATATTCTATATAATTGTAAAGGTGCTTTCAGACAGCGAGTATCTGCAGCACAATAAGCAGGAGCAGCAGCCTCCAAGCTGCCACAGCTTCTGTTTACATGTGAAACAATGGGGGTGGCGGTGGCTAACACTAGCTGTCTGGAAGCACCTTTACTGACCCTGAGGAGACAGCCAATAACACTCTGCTCTCTAACTGCTCCTGGTGTTCTAAATGGCTATTTTTCTGTATCTTATCATTTCAGCTGGTACACCCAGTTCTCTCTTTTCTGGCCCCCCTGGTTACTTTTATGGCATCTTGACTGCTGTAATCCTTGGTCTTTGCGCAATTTCTATGTTTTCTTGTTGCACAAAGAAATCTAAAGGTAAGACACAGCTGTTTGATAGTTGTAGTATTTTGGATTATATCAATTTTATGAAGTTAAATGTTGTGGAGAGGATAAATAGAACATTGCTCCTTATTGAATTTTACTCATGTCTAAGTTACATATGATGTAATACGTTCCTATAGGTGCAGTAGACTTTATTTGTCTTCATTTTAAATGGTACCTGTTTTAGTTTCACCACAAGCAGTGTTGAAAATAGTGAAAGTAGTTCTCCAGGGTCCCAACATGTGAAGGGCCCTCAAGACGCCTGGAATTAAAAGTTTGTTTCTGACAAATCTGCAAATGTGGAATTTGACGTTATTAGCGTCAAAAGTAGATTAAATTAGAACCTTTTTTTTTATTTAAAACAATATGGAGCACATAGTTTGGTCTACTCCTGCAGTACAGCTGGATCAAAATACAAACACCTACTTCCACTGATGTTGGTGACTCCAAGACAACGTCCAGGCAATCATATCTTTTCAAAAAGAAAAAGAAAGCTATCTAAAGGAAATGCGAATGTGAGTGAACACAACTGGCTGCCACTGTGTTGCAGAGGTTAAAATGGTATTTAACCTGAACCACTGGGTAACACTATAATGTTGCTGATAAATTAAGCAGCATCACCTTCTGTTTCAGAAAGTGCCAAACATAAATCAGCAGAAGATCCCTCACCATCTTCTCCTGAGGATGTGACACCGGGTGAGCACACCAACTGGTTTCTGCAAGTGATCTCATGCAGTCATTTGTGGCAGTTTAAACTGACAGGAGATGTGCAACACTACAATTAAATAGTCTGTTTTAATATATCAAGTACTGTACAATTTTAAAAGGCGTATGTAATGTTATTAGGCTAATTTTGATCGTGTCATTCCTGCTTGTCCTTAGAGCAGCTTAGAGAAAGAAAATGTGTTGGAGGTGAAGAGAGAGCCAGGAAGGTTGCTCTGAGAAGAGTGAGAGGAGAGAGGAGAGGACTGGAAAAGAAGGAGGGGACAGAGAGCCTGGAACTTAATAATAACTTAATAAATACAGTCTTTCTTTCTAATGTAAAGACCAAACAAGAATACAACTATGAAGGAAGTGATGTTCTATAGTGGTCTTTCTCCAAGCAAACCTCTCTTGTGCTTCTCTTTCTCATTCAGCATTACACATTCACTCTACAGAAGAAGAGAAACTGGAAATTGTTTCTTCACTGAAGGAACAGAAGACTGAAACAACAAACCTAAGAGATGAACTCAAGTCACAGCTGGAGGCCGTGAACACAGAAAAGGTGGAGAAGGAGGAGAAGCTTCAGTTAGTGGAGAAGGAGCTCGAGAATGACACAGTTGACAAAAAACAGGAGTTATTAAAGGAAAAAGAAAATCTTTTAGACTCCAAATGGAAACTGGATGAGATGAAGACAGAAAAGGAGAAAGTGCTGCTGCAGACAGAGAAACTCTTGCAGACAATAGATAGTGTGGTTAATAACATGAGTGGACGCAAAACAGTCTAGTGTCTCAGGCTGACTGTTATTAGGAACAGGGCCCTGATCCATTAACAGTTACTGGTGTCATTATGTCACAGGGAAGCATCATTGGAAAAACAGGGACGTAGCTTGAGATAGTTATTTCTGGTTGTTCAATTACAACTTCATTTCTGAAATTACTGTAATAATTAGAGATGTCGAGAGCTGATTCTAAGGATCGGTGTAGAGGCAAAGCAGCTCTCCTTGCAGCCTACAGTGCAAGCATTTCGCTCGCATATGCCAGTGAAAATTAAAATGTGTGAAAGTAAAAAATGATTTGGCCGCACTGGTTCAACTGGCTCTTTCTCACTGGCAAAGATCAGTGTACCAAACATTCATGTAGCAGCTTCTCAGTTTCAGCCAGGGAGACCATTGCTGACAGTTTGTCATTTTAACCGGTGAAAGTGACGTCAACACCAGCTAAAAATGAGCTGCCACCTGAATATTTTATACTCTTTGCCAATGAGAATTAGAAAGTTAGAGTCCAAGCTTAGCGCATACGTGTATTTTGTATTGTGTTCACATTATCACATTGTTATTTGATACATTCTTAAAAAAAAAATACTGATTATAGCTGCTTTGAATAAAATTCGCTTCTGATTGATCTTCTGTGCAAATGTTTGTGCCTTACTGTTGTTTAGGTTGCAAGTATATGCATGTGAAGACCTACCTGATAGTTTGTTTCTGCAGTTAGAGAAATGGAAATAAAAACCTCCTCCACAAATAGTTAGAACTATTCCTACATAATATTCTATAACTCTGTAGGCATTTAGCTCAGTGCACCACTGTACCTTAAGTACAGCCTTACAAAGATGCTAGTATGGCTGCAGACCTGTGGTCTGGTTACAACGCAGTTTAGACAATATATAAATTAACTTCATTACTGATATATGGCATACAATGAGATACACCGGTTTATAGTTTTACAACAAAGTGCACAGGGCATCAGCATTATTATTCATCATAAAGGTTTTAAAGTCCAACTACAACGAACCACTGGGTAACATTATGAATCTTTTGATGATCACTTATTATTGCTTAAGTATTATTGAAAAGAAAAAAAAGGTCTTTGGGGATATATCTGAAATGCTCCTATTGATACCAAGCCTCTAAGGTGACAGTCACAGTGTTGCACTGCTAACTGTAGCTTGCAGTGTTTAGGTGTTTTAAATGTAAAGAACACGACTGAGCACCTGAACTGACAGATCTTGACGTTTGCAGGTAAGTGTTTAACCTGTTAGATGTGCTAAGGCTGAAACAATGGTGAAACAAAAAGTCAACCTTGACTTATTTTAACTTATGTACTTAACTTACTAACATAGTTATTTTAACCCAAGCCATGATCTTTCCCTAAACCTAACCAAGTAGTTTAGCTGCCTAAACCAAACCAAACTGCAACCGCTTCACAACGTTAACCATGTGTTTATTATTGTTACCATGACGACAAAGGTCCAGTACGCCTATATATGTCATTTTGGAAATCATTGACTATTCTGTGGTTTATGTTGGAGGACCTGTTGGAATTTCTCTGTCTGGACATGTGGGCAGAGAAACATCATTCCTTCTAGTATATGCACAGACCGAACCGTCTAAAATCTACATTTCTTCCTTTTGTTAAAGGTGATTACAGGATATGCAATTTTACAGAGCAGATCATTTACTCACATTCACACCTTAAAGCTGCCCAGTACACCCAGTCTGATCTAGTAGCCACTGAGCAGCTCCACTGGACCAGTTGGGAGTTGATCATGTGATCATTTTCAGTTGGCTAAACATGGCTGTTGGACAGACGGGGAATCAGGAGGTGGACACACCTCGTCTCATTACAGATGGAAAGGGTCAAAGTGCTTTAATCGAGGACTTTGACCTGCAGCTTACTTTCCTGCAGAGAGGCGATCGCTGAGCCACACGACAGGTAACAGATTCTCACTGACTGTTCATTTTAAGGACTTTCATAATAATTTAACTGTCTCTAAAGGCAGGTCTGCTGTCACAACTGACCGTCTGTATTTTCATGTGTTAAAAATCAAAATTGTAAACAAGTGATGATGATAATTATTGTATTTTTCATATGTAACAAACTGTTTGTCATTTGACATGTTAGTCTTTTTTGACTGCAATAGAAGCCCTATAACCAATACAGCAAAGTGCAGCAAGGTGTTTTTATTTGATTCTTTGGATAAATGTAATAGAAACAAATTCTCATCTTATTGAGGCTTTACACCAATAAGGATTTCTACAGTTTTTATGTGTAAAACAGTGGTTACCTTGTGTTCATGTTCAGTATGAGAGTTATTCAAACTGCCATTTTATTATTGGATATTGTGAACAGGTCACAGTGGAACATTTTTATGCAACTAGTTAATGTTTTACCATCTTTACTGCCACACAGAGTGTGGGCCTGTCTTTTGACTGTAGTTACCAACGGTTTCAGGCGGCCATGTTGTGTTAGAGAGAAATATTTGCAGTAGTCCGCACAAGATGGACCCCTGAGGAACGGTAGTCACCTGTTTGGCTGTATGCTTGTGGTTTATTGTTGAGCTTGCTCACATTGTTCCTCATTGTTTATTTCCCTACAGTATGTTATGCAATGTCTATTGTATGCAGCATCTATCATCAGATACACCTCAGATTCATGTTTTTACATTTAAATGTCCTAACTTCTAATGTTCCTTTGGCTTTTCTAAATGTCTTTGAACCAAGCTCTTGACTGATATATTTTTTAAATATATACTAAGAGATTGTTTGTAATTTTGATTAAGATATTCATTTTGATTTATTTTTATAAATACAAAGAACTAAAGACTAAAGGCCAAGTTAGAAATCTCTGTCTTTTAACATCAAGGAATTAATAAAATCAGGCATTTATTGTGGAAAAAAATATAGAATTAGAGATTTCATGCAGACAAGACTTCTAGGAACAATCTGTACCAACATAGGTACAGATACCAGATGTTCCCACTTTTCTGTGTTTAGGAATTAATATAGTTTGTTGCTGGTTTATTTTAATTAATGTTTTTATTTATTAATCTACAGAACTCCATGATGTTTCACCTGAAGAAGAAGCTGTCTAAATCTGGGCTCACTGCTTTCAGTGTTTCAGTTTTTTATCACACTGCTGTCCTACTTCTCCTAACACACTGCTGTGGAGGTAACTTACACACAAACACAACAGAAACAACATGGTGTGTCTCAAAATGAATCTATTGATCTAATCTGTACTGTTACTGAGGAATATTGATCAGGATCAGGTCTCACATATCCTGACTGGTAAAGCCAATAAAGTAAACTGACTGCAGTCAAGTGAATGCAGACGTTTCGTATTCGTGGTGGTGAATATTCAACATTACAGGTATGAAAAGGTTTGGACTGATCTGAGTCTGACTGCAGGGAGTTTGTTTCCAGGTCAGTTCCAGGTAGTTGTGACGATCGATGAGGATGTTATTTTGCCATGCCATCTGAAACCAGCTGGGGATGCTGTCGGTATGACGTTTGAGTGGGCGAGACCTGACTTGAACCCCAGATTTGTCCACGTGTGGCACGAACGTCAAGACCTTCACGTTAACCAGCATCCGTCCTACAGAGGAAGAACCTCAGTGTCCATCGACAGACTGAAGCTCGGAGACGTTTCACTGAAACTCTCCAAAGTGAAAATCTCTGATGAGGGAACGTACAGATGTTACTTTCCAGATTTGGATAAACACTCTACTGTCCAGCTTGTTGTTGGTAAGCATGCATATATTTATTGTGGGGAAGGCCATAAGTACTGCATGATTCATATTCTTATAGTTACTGCTGCTTTCACTAATCAGTCAATAGTCTCCGCTGTTGCTGGGTTGTTGAATGCATTGTTTGACTTCAGCCAATGTGAAAGAAGAGAACAATGGAAAGGAATTAAAGGAACACACTCTCCCGAAAATATAGTGTGTTAGTATCAAAAACTTAGTCGTGCATGTCACAAGGTTTTCCAAAATATATGTTCAACTGAAGTCATACATGTGTTGCTAAAATTCTTGAATATGGATTACGTTACAGTTTACCACCTGAAACAGGGACCAAGTGGACATTATGTGACAGAAAAGATCATGGCCATGTCTTACTCTGCTCATCAGGGACTGCCTCCCCACCCGTCATCAGTCTAGCAGGGATCAACAGATCCTCCAGTGGAGTGGTTCTGCAGTGTGAGTCTGAAGGCTGGTATCCAGAGCCTGAGGTGTTGTGGCTGGACGGTGAGGGAAACCTGCTCTCTGCTGGACCTACAGAGACAGTCAGAGGTCATGATGACCTCTATACTGTCAGCAGCAGAGTGACTGTGGAGAAGAGACACAGCAACAGCTTCACCTGTAGAGTCCAACAGAAGAGCATCAACCAGACCAGAGAGACTCAGATCCATGTTCCAGGTAGAAACGATGTGATCACTGTTTCAGCTTCAAACAGCTGAGGTATGATTTTATTTAAATAAAGTGCCATTTATTGTTTTGTTATTTCAGATGATTTCTTCGTGGCCCCGTCCAGTTCTGCTGCTTGTATCTCCATCAGCGTGGCTGCTTGCTTCACGTCTGTTCTTGCAGTCGTCTTTGCTGTGTGGAACTGGAGACGAAACAAAATCAGTAAGTTACAGACGAATTAATTCTGTAACTTCTGTCCATCATTCTAAAATTCAAGATATGATATGAAGGGTTGTACGAGAAAACTATAAAAATGCAAAGAGTTGTTTAAAATGGTTTTGAATGAAATGTTTCTTGTATTGTATTTGTGCCCTATAAGAGAAGTAATTAGTGTTTAGTTTCACTGTCATGTTTCATCTGTGCTTCTCTGTCCTGTTCAATATCAACACCTTTTCCATGCAAAAACAGCACTGCATCAAACAGATGTACACTTAAAATTCAACAGCTTCCTGTCTCTGTTTGCTAACAGAAACCCAGATGATCCCACAAAGAGAGCAAGAGCAGCTCATAGCAGAGAGTGAGAAAAGGAAGGATATGGAGAAGAAAATGGCAGAAATTGCTGAAGAATTCCAGAAGAAAGAGGACGAACATAAAGTCATGGTGGATACTCTGATGAAACAGAAGGAGGAGTTGGAGAAGCAGAGAGATCAACTGAAACAGCAAAAGAAGAAGACAGAGAAACTGGTGGATGACAACGAGGAGAAGCTTCAGTCAGTGGAGAAAGATACCAGTGCACCAGGATACATCAAGCTGAAAGAAATAATATCTCAGTATAAATGGGACCTGAATAACAGACTGAAGGAACTTGAGAGACTCGTACTGAACACACAGAAACTATTAGAGACCACAGAGGGTGTGATTAGTAGATCAACGGAAAAGAAGACAGAAGCAGAGAACCACACGGATGAAAAACAATGTATAAACACAAAGCAACAAGACAGAGATACAATCATAGCATTTAAATGTGACTAAGTGTAATATAGTATACTTTTTTGTGAAAGCATGAACCTGCTCAGTTTCAGAGTTTTGTATTTTTCACCCATCACACTAAAGTCTGTTTTGAAGATATTATACTGTATAATATTGTAGTAATATGATTTGAATGTTTGAAATTGTGCATTGTTCATATCAAGAGCATTCAGTAGATTTAGGATTGGTAATGTTGATGGAGAGACGTGTTCTCTTTAATGAATGTAATGTAAAACAAAATGCAAACAAAGCAACATTTTACAAATATTTTGATCAAATCATTCAATTACAGATTTCTTTATTTTAAAGTTTATTTAAAAAGTCACAGAGTGATGGAGGAGCCACAGAAGGCTTTATACAGCTATTTTCACACATGCAGTAGTATAATCTATTTACTCCTCCTCCCTTTGAAACAGTAACAGAACAAACAGGATTCAGTTTTACATCATGTAGACACATGACTGGGCACAATATTATATTTATAACAATACATGACAGGTTTTCAAAAAAAGCTGCCCAAAATCTCCACAAATGCATCAGCGTACACTCACACACTCACACATCACAAACATACCAACATTGTTTTCAGTGTAATATAAACCCTGTTTGTTATCTTAATGTGTAAAACTTTATCCCGGCAAAGTCTGATGCAACAGCACCTGAAGGGACAGAGCAAGAGAGGAGGAAGGAGCGAGAACTGGACTGTGAGGGGGCGGTCATAACAGAAAGCAAAATTATGACTTGAGCTCACATGTCAAAGTCACCTTGAGTTGAACTTGAGCCAAGTGCTCTGTGTGGGTTTAAAAATGAACTGAATGTGCTGTGAGGTCTCGCTGTCATAAACGCTCCTGTGACCGAGCCCCAAAGGGAGCGTCAGCGAGGGACCACGTGTAGATGTTAGTGGTTTTTATTATTGTAAATGTGTCTTTACACTCAGAGTGTCTGCTTCAGGTCAAACTGCTGTTGGTAGTTGACCACAGAGAGTGTATTGAAGAGCTGCAGCAGCTCCGTTCTTATTATCAGACGTGTGAACAGACAGAACAATGTGGTTTCACTGTCACTCTAATAAAAATAGACACTGATAACGTGATAAAGACTGAGGAGAAAGACGATGAACCACAAGACCCTTTTCAGATGCTACAAAGAGCTTTAAATTGTTTCATCAATCCAGGTCAACTGCCAGTTTCCATCCACCTGCTTTCATCCACTACATTATTATTTCACACATAAAAAAACATCAGAAATTTTATTTAAAAAACTTTTTACGCTTGGCAGAGGTGGAAAAGTTTGTGAATTAACTGTTGAATTTTTAAAGAACTGAAACATTTTCTGCTGTCAAACTGGTTTCTTTGGTGTCAAAGTCCCGTTTAAACTCCAGTCTCCAATAAAGTAAATAATAATAAATGTCCATCCTCCACCCAGACCACCACCCTACGACTTCTGTGCAGTACAAGAACATAACACATGTGCACTTACACAATCTGGACAGCAGTTAACACACTGCAGTAGTAGCAGAGAACAGCCTTTACTTCGTTATTGTTCTTACAGTGTTTGTGGGTGGATTTTTCTCTTTAGTTGAATTAAAGTTACTGGTGAAAGATCTGCCCACTCACAGGAAAGATGTAATGTGTCTTATTTTATCTAAAATGTACTACAAGCAGATGTTATACCTTTAAGAAGAACACCAGTGATAAGCAGGTCCTGCAGTTTGTGCCACAGCTGCATTATAAACTTTGGTTGTTACTTTCTTTCAGTGAGTGCACAGCGGATAGTAGTTGTATGATTTTGCAGACCATGAAGAGCTTAAAAAGTTGTAAAAGAAATTTACATCCTGAGTGACTTTATAATTTAAAATACAGTATTGATAATGGAAAGACAACCAAACATGTGCTTTGCAGTTCATTTATAATCTAGCAAAATAGCATATTTTTACATTTTCACGTACATTTCAGACTTTTAAAAACATTTTTACATCATTGACTGTGACTGTACAGTATGACTTCCCTCCCTGCTAACTAAAATTCAAAAGTAGAACTTTGAACAGACCTCAGTCTCCTCAGTCCTTCAGGTGTCAGGGGCCTGTAAAACACATGATATATATACACAAGAGTAAGACTCCACAATAGTGTGAGCAAGATTATATTTCAAGTTTACGGTACGTAAAACAGCAGCATGAACGAAGACTGTAGGTCATCAGGTCAATGCAAGAGACAGCTGAGTCCTGGTTTCTGGGATTACAGCTGTTAATGTTGATCTTTGTTTAAACCTCCAAATAACTGATTCTGAGTGTATTTCCCCAGCCTCACTGAACTCATTGTGTGCACTGATTGCACTGAGTACATTGTAAACTGTAATATTAGTGGAAAGAGATATCAGCCTCAGCCTCTTACCTGTAGCTGACTGAAGAATAGACGACTCTCTCTTCTGGTAAGCGTGGCTTGGTTCCTGCTCTCGACTCCTCTGACTCTGTTTGGGAAACAACAAACTCGTCTCTCTAATCCATGATATTCAAAATTTACTATTAAAAGAGTTTTATGATTATTTGTTGCAGCATGATTGTGATGTGATGCTGTTTGTTTAGGTTGTGAAGCACTCAGTGTCTCTTAAATAAAGAAAATAAAACTAAATGCTGCAGAAGTCACGTATCACACAGCTGTAGATTATTTTAAACTGTCCGGTGTGTTCATGTTAATTGGAACTTTCATCTCAAGTGAACTGTAGATGATTAAATTAAAGCTCCTGAGGGGCCCTTTGTTTCAGCCTGTGGTTTTCTCACATGGTTTACAACTGAGGAGCCCAAATTATCACCTGCAACAATAAGTATTTGAAGAGAAACGTAGCGTTCTGCAGACGGATATCTGAAAATATTTCAGTAATGTAGGTCTAGTATTTTAGTGGGTCTAAAAAAACACAAATGTGAGACTTATTCACCACTGATGTTGCTAAGGGAAAGTGACTGGTTCAATGTTCAAAGCTTCACATTTCATGACCAATTTAGTTTTTACCTAAACATGGTGTTGAATATTCTGTGCATCATTTTATATTACTTAAAACAAAACAGATTTGCTATAGTCTTCTTCTGCAAGGAGGTAAAATCCAGTTAACAGTGAAGAAGAAGTAAAATAATATAAACTACCTTTCTTCTTCCTTTGGTTTTTAACAACAGTATATGTCACATTGTCTGGATCAGCTGCATTGTCTAAAAACTAAAAGTAGAATGGGAGCCAGAGCCTTCAGCTATCAAGCTCCTCTCCTGTGGAACCAGATCCCAGTTTGTGTACGGGAGGCGGACAACCTCCTCACATTTAAGAGTAGGCTTAAGACTTTCCTCTTTGATAAAGCTTATAGTAGGGCTGACTCAGGTGACCCCTGAGCCCCCCCTTAGTTATGCTGCTATAGGCCTAGACTGCCGGGGGGACTTCCTATGATGCACTGAGCTCCTTCTCCTCCTCTTCCTCTCCATCTGTACGCCCTCATATCCCATCAATGCTTGTTACTAACTCAACTTCTTCCCGTAGTTGTGTGCTTTCTCTTCTCTCTCTCTCTCTCTCTCTCTCTCTCTCTCTCTCTCTCTTCTGTTGCTTTCTGCAGGTATTTCTGCCTCTGGAGCTGTAGAGTCTGGATCTATGGTTGCAGCCACCTGCTGCCCCCGTGCTCCTGCTCTGCACCCGCTGCTGCTATTACTGTTACTGCTCTTATTATTAGTATTACTATTATAATATTGCTCTTAGTGTTGTTTCTGTTGGTGTTAACATCAACAAACAACCTTCAAACCAACCGGTCGAGGCAGATGACCGCCCACCCAGAGCCTGGCTCTGCTCGAGGTTTCTACCTGTTAAAGGGAGTTTTTCCTTGCCACTGTCTCCTGGTGCTGCTCATGGTGGGAACTGTTGGGTCTCTGTAAATATAAAGAGTCGGTCTAGACCTGCTCTACATGAAAAAGTGCCCTGAGATAACTTTGTTATGATGTGGTGCTATATAAATAAAACTGAATTGAATTGAATTGAATTGTCACCACCTGACACTTAAACATAAAAACAGACAGATCCTTACATGCTGTTTTCACTCACATTGTCTAGCTGTACATGTGTACATGTGCACCTATAGCATTATGTATCACTTAGAATGTGACTTAAAATTACATTTCTAATCATTAAAACAAAAGATGTTGATATACTACAAAGTCATGTACCTTTCTCCCCTTTCTTCCTTTGTTTTTTGACAACAGCATATGTTGCATGATGTGGATCAGCAACACTGTCCTCTCCTGAGACTGAAACGTGAAAAAAAAGAAACAAACTCTTGCCTCAATGAGAAGCACATATATAGCAAAGACAGGCAGACAGGGGTATACAGTAATTGCACTTGAATATCTGACTCCTTTAAGATGCTAGTTATCAATATTGTAGCCTGTGGAAACTTATATATAGGCCATTATCATAAATGATTATTGCCCTTTAACAACATCAAGGTATTGAAACTCAAAGTTTAAATAGATAGAAAACTCACCTGCATGATCTTCACCTGAGTGTGATCCTGGTGTTGATTTTCCAGATGAAAAACAGACCAATACTAGAGGACAGAAAAGAAAAATGTCATCAATAGACAAACTGGAAAAGAAGAGGAACTTCAGTGGTTTTGAAGGGAACGTAGTGCAGTAATTATGTTTTCTATTAACATAATCAGGAAATGTTGTTAATTAACGTAACGGCATGTCACAAACTATTGATACTGAATGTATCAGTAAAATGTTCCCTAACAACGTATTTCATTTTTCCGCCATGAAACCATGATCTTTCTCTAACTTTAACTAAAGTGCTTTGTTGACTAAACCTAAACACAGACGGGAGTCTGGAGGTGCATCTCGGACTCTGGTGTCAAGACCCTGTGCGTTGTACGACTATCATCCCTACAGCTGTAAATATAGTGCTTCATTCACTCAAAAATACTTTGCCTGTGAACATAATTCAGCCAGTGATTACATTTGCCATTACAAAGCAACTGAGAAAAAAAAATAGTACTCTGTAAATGTAATTTCTAGGAGACAGGTTGCTGTACCTCTGTGTTTCCTGCAGAGAAGTACTCCCAACACCAACAGCAGCAGAGCCACCAACATAGTGCCAACAGTCCACATCAGGGTGAGGAGGTTAGTGGAGCGACTGTGGGAAGGAGGATTCTCTTCGCTGGGTGCTGGAAACAATTCACCTTTACTTTGTTTGACAACAGCCAGCCGGCTCTCTGGTGATTCCCCAGCTCCAGAGATTCTGCACCTGTAGAGTCCTTCATCAGACTTGGAAATGTTTTGGATGATCATGTTGTTTTTATACCAGGTCCCGAGATGGAAACCATCTTTGTAGAAATCAGGAATGTGTTTTGACTCAGTTTTTTTATTTCTACAATGAAGAGTCACATCATATCCCTCCACCATAGGACGGGCAGGAACTTCCAGGATCACAGAACCAGCTGAATAAAGTGATAAAAATATATTTTATGTTAAACATTTGTTCTGTTTATTATCAGTTGTGTACTATGCTATATTTCTGTGTTTACTGACACTAGTAAGCTGGGCAGATACTGTACAGATTAAGCCATATTTTAGTCCCAAATTGGTCCCCCTGACATATTTTAGAATCAAGCAGAATTTCTGCCAGATCAGTTGTCGTTTGACGTGCAGTGTGAAGTCACGACGCCGGATAAATTGCCTGATCAACAATCTGGCACTCGGATCGGCTGGATGTCTTGCTGTCTCGTTCCATGGCTTAATTTCAAACATGGCTGCCTTCAACTCCAGCCAAGTGTGACAGACACCACACTTTGAAACTATGCTTTATAAAACACAGACACTTAGAATTGTTTGCCGTGTCAAAGAAAGTTAGCAGCAAAGATAGCAAAACAATGTGAGGCACATGTCTAATTCTTAAAGCTTTATACTATCTTCCTAAATATATCTCTTGACTTCAATCAAAATGTTCTATTGTTGAACTGTAGACGTACCAGTGACAGTGATGTTGACGGCACCACTTGTTTCTCCCTCTGCATCTTCACACCAGTATTCCCCATTGTGTCTTTGTAAAGCAGGATTAAGGGTGAGGGATGGAGCTGATGAGTTCCAGTTGGAAAAATTTGTTGGAATTATTTTGTTGAGTTTCTTCATCACTCTCCATTCGGTCACACCACTGAACTCCTCACAACTTACACTGACAGTCTCATATTCAAAAAACTGCAGTCGGTCTGGAGAAATACGAGGAAAAACTGCATCTGAGACAGAGACACAGGAAGAGAGCAATTAAATTAAGAGATGTTGTCCAAATTAAATTTTCACCACATTCACAAAAACTAGAGAAATCATCTGAAAAGTATTAATAGTTACACATATAAGGTACTTTTAGCAGCTTGTGAAGCAGCAGACTAACATGGTCGAGGGGCTCCACTTCTCTTTTTAAACTCATTTGTTGCTAATGTATAAAAAAAACCCACATATCAGCAGTAAAGATAAAGAATATCACATGGCCAAGCACTGAGTGTTAGGGATATTATCCAGGCAGCTAATTAATTAAGTCCAACTTACCAGCTCTCTGAGCAAAGTAACTGTCAGCTTGTGCCACCAGCAGAACCAACACATCCATCACTGGAGAGACAAATAAAGAGAGCTGCACTTCACACAAAGTGTGTAGATGTTTGTCTGCTGGCTAAAAAGGTCGTGAAGTCTCAGTACTCACACAGTCTGATGCAGAGAGCTGTGGCGTCCATGATGTGTTGCTGCTGACTGTCGCAGCATCAGACTGAAATACAACTAAGACATAATGTAGGTCAGAACCTCCTCTTCCTGTCTGAATTATTTCTGGTGTTGATGCAGCAGCAGCAGGTTTGAACTGTAGATCTGGAAATATCTATGTGAGGCAGAGCTGCTGTAGTGGAAATAATACTCTCACAGGTTTCAGCGGAAAAAAGTGATTTGACTGATGTGCAGGAAAATTCTTTCGCACTAAAGGTCCACGATGTTTGGACCTAGATTAAATGTTTGCAGAAAAATAATAAATACTGTATTAAAACTGTCAGTGTTCATGTTGTCCTTCATATAATCCACTGTGCAGAATTAAGGTCTCAAAAAATCTGAAGGCATCTGTAATCTGTAATCAGTACAAGTCCTCGAAACTAAATAAGAAAAAACAAAGTCTGTGTCTTCCAAAATGACCCATTTGTTTTCTGATCTGACGCCCATAGCAGCAGGAGGATAGAGTCCGTCAGTGCCTCTCAAAACTGTTACAAATCACCATTTCAAAACTGATCTCTTTCAGATCTTACACAGTCATGGTTTGATCCACTATATGTACAAAAACTACTTAGGGCGGTTAGGGAAAGATCAGGTTTTGGGTAAAAATAACTTCTTAGTTTAGGTTAAGCATCATGGTTAATTTAGGGAACAATCGTGGTCATGGTTAAACAATGTTTGTCGGTAAGAAATGGGGAACGAAAAGTGGCCTCCTGCGTCAAAGTCTTGACACTTTGATGACCCCTCCATCCACCCAGACCTCTGCTGTACAAAGTCTGGAGGCTCAGTGTCACGCTACTTGTGTACATTTGTTACATTTGCAGAAATGAGTGATGGTGTCGTTTTTCTTGGGAAGAGAATTTACACCAGAATTTATTCTCAAAATTAACAACTCTAGACTTGAATATTTTTCCTAAATCTTGGTGCGCATTTAGTGTCTTGTTCAAGGACACCTAGACAGACCACAGTACTGCAGATTGTTGAGGGTATTGATCCTGTGATCTTTGTATATGGAGTGATTTCTTCTATTGATGGAACATTTGATTACATACACAGACACCTTTTGTAGCAATCTGGCCAGAACTGATCCTCCCTCCTGCAGGACTCAGCACTCTGACAGGATTATGGAGATCTGAACAGTCCCACTCTGCCCTCTGCAGTCATTCAGCCACTTTCACTTCTGAGCTGTTAAAGATGACAAAGATATGACCTCTTGTCTCAGCTCAATTATTATTGTCTCAATAGACTTCTCTCCTAATAAAATACAGGTGTGGTAGAGCTACAGTTACACCTGTGGGCTGATATTTTATATGACTGTAACTCACCTATCATGCAGCTGATGGTAAGAACAAAGGTCAAGTTAAACTCCTGACTTACAAGTTGTTCATCATTTGGAATAATTGATTATCAGGAAACAGACTGAACAGACTGAATTGGCTTGGTGAAGATTAAGAGTCAGTATGTAAGTGTCCCATCATATTTTTAAGAGTTTAAGCATGTCTAGTCAATATACTATCGTTAATGATTTTGATTGAATGATTGGTTTTGTCCTATCATGAGACACATGATAGTTATTCGTCTTCTTTTCCGATGATCTACTAATCACACCCTCTGTGGTCTCTAATAGTTTCTGTGTTCAGTACGAGTCTCTCAAGTTTCTTCAGTTTGTCATTCAGGTTCCAGTTATATGTATTTCTTTCAGTTTGATGTATCCTGGTGCACTGGTATCTTTCTCCACTGACTGAAGCTTCTCCTCGTTGTCGTCCACCAGTTTCTCTGTCTTCTTCTTTTGCAGTTTCAGTTGATCTCTCTGCTTCTTCAACTCCACCTTCTGTTTCCTCAGTGTGTCCACCATGACTTTATGTCCGTCCTCTTTCTTCTTCTCCATATCCTTCCTTGTCTCACTTTCTACCATGAACTGCTCTTTCTCTCTTTGTGGGATCATCTTGGTTTCTGTGAGTAAATACAGACAGTTCATTGTGAATAATAATGCATTCATAATTCTTCATGACTACACTCAAACACACATAATGCTTTCTGATGCACTTTAGCAACAGTCATAAAACATTATAGATGTGACTTATAATGAATTATAAGTTCAAGTGTCTTATGGAGGCTCTTGACTAGTTATGATGGGGCTTATAATACATTATGACTACCTATACACACCTCAACAATCAACTGTAGTGAGGACTCAGAGTATGCTATAATAGTCCATGCAGTATCATAAGTTATCATTGTATGTGTTAAGTAAAGTGAAGTACATATTGATGCATCTATAATAATGCATGTTTCATCATAACGTTTCACTGTTGGTGGTAAGTAACATTTATTTATTTTTTATTTTACATTTATTTATTTTATTTTTTTACAACCCTTCATATCAGTGCAGATACATTATCTTGAATTTTAGAACAATGGACAGAAGTTACAGAATTAATTCGTCTGTAACTTACTGATTTTGTTTCGTCTCCAGTTCCACACAGCAAAGACGACTGCAAGAACAGACGTGAAGCAAGCAGCCACGCTGATGGAGATACAAGCAGCAGAACTGGACGGGGCCACGAAGAAATCATCTGAAATAACAAAACAATAAATGGCACTTTATTTAAATAAAACCATACCTCAGCTGTTTGAAGCTGAAACAGTGATCACATCGTTTCTACCTGGAACATGGATCTGAGTCTCTCTGGTCTGGTTGATGCTCTTCTGTTGGACTCTACAGGTGAAGCTGTTGCTGTGTCTCTTCTCCACAGTCACTCTGCTGCTGACAGTATAGAGGTCATTATGACCTCTGACTGTCTCTGTAGGTCCAGCAGAGAGCAGGTTTCCCTCACCGTCCAGCCACAAGACCTCAGGCTCTGGATACCAGCCTTCAGACTTACAGTGTAGAACCACTCCACTGGAGGATCTGTCGATCCCTGCTAGACTGATGACGGGTGGGGAGGCAGTCCCTGATGAGCAGAGTAAGACATGGCCATGATCTTTTCTGTCACATTATGTCCACTTGGTCCCTGTTTCAGGTAGTAAAGTGTAACATAAACACTTCCCCACAATAAATATATGCATGCTTACCAACAACAAGCTGGACAGTAGAGTGTTTATCCAAATCTGGAAAGTAACATCTGTACGTTCCCTCATCAGAGATTTTCACTTTGGAGAGTTTCAGTGAAACGTCTCCGAGCTTCAGTCTGTCGATGGACACTGAGGTTCTTCCTCTGTAGGACGGATGCTGGTTAACGTGAAGGTCTTGACGTTCGTGCCACACGTGGACAAATTTGGGGTACAAGTCAGGTCTCGCCCACTCAAACGTCATACCAACAGCATCCCATGCCAGATGGCATGGCAAAATAACATCCTCACCGATCGTCACAACTACCTGGAACTGACCTGGAAACAAACTCCCTGCAGTCAGACTCAGATCAGTCCAAACCTTTTCATACCTGTAATGTTGAATATTCACCACCACGAATACGAAACGTCTGCATTCACTTGACTGCAGTCAGTTTACTTTATTGGCTTTACCAGTCAGGATATGTGAGACCTGATCCTGATCAATATTCCTCAGTAACAGTACAGATTAGATCAATAGATTCATTTTGAGACACACCATGTTGTTTCTGTTGTGTTTGTGTGTAAGTTATCCTCCACAGCAGTGTGTTAGGAGAAGTAGGACAGCAGTGTGATAAAAAACTGAAACACTGAAAGCAGTGAGCCCAGATTTAGACAGCTTCTTCTTCAGGTGAAACATCATGGAGTTCTGTAGATTAATAAATAAAAACATTAATTAAAATAAACCAGCGACAAACTATATTAATTCCTAAAGACAGACTGGAAAAGTGGGAATATCAGGTATGAAATGTAGCATCCATGCATCCAGCTCCTTACTTGATGTATGAACTCTTGTCTTGTCTTTCATTGTCTTTTTAAATAATGGTTGAATTGAAATGCCAGTGATTTTAAAAAATAATGTATCTGACACGGTATTTATAAAAATAAATCAAAATGAATATCTTAATCAAAATAAAACAAATCTCTTGTAGATATTTTTAAAGAAATATTTAATTGTAAAAACATGAATCTGAGGTGTATCTGATGATACATGTCATACAGTATACAGGCGTTATGAATAATGAACACTGCATAACATACTGTAGGACACAAGGAAAGAAACGATGTGAGCAAGTTCAACAAGTAAATCACAAGCACACTTTCCTCTCCGTTCCTCAGGTGTCCATCTTGTGTGACTACTACTGCAACCCCAACATGGCTGCCTGATGCTGGTATCTACAGTCAAAAGACAAGCTCACACTCACACAAAATATTAACCAGTCTAACCATATAAATGTTCCACTGTGACCTGTTTACAATATCCAATAATAAAAAGTAACTCTCATACTGAACATGAACATGAAGCTACCATCATTTTACACATGAAAACTGTTGGATTCTGATATTTCCTCAAAAAAATGACGAACAGTTTGTTAAATATTGAAAATACAATAATTATCATCATCACTTGTTTACGATTTTGATTTTTAACACATGAAAATACAGACGGTCAGTTGTGACAGCAGACCTGCCTTTACAGACAGTTAAATTATTATGAAAGTCCTTAAAATGAACAGTCAGTGAGAATCTGTTACCTGTCGTGTGGCTCAGCGATCGCCTCTCTGCAGGAAAGTAAGCTGCAGGTCAAAGTCCTCGATTAAAGCTGTTTGACCCTTTCCATCTGTAATGAGACGAGGTGTGTCCACCTCCCGATTCCCCGTCTGTCCAACAGCCACCTTTAACCAACTGAAAATTATAACATATCAAGGCCCTCAACTCCCAACTGGTCCAGTGGAGCTGCTCAGTGGCTACTAGATCAGACTGGGTGTACTGGGCAGCTTTAAGGTGTGAATTAAAGTCAGTAACAGAGGGTCAATAGGGCGTTGCTCTTGGTGAAGATTACCTGCATAAATAAAGGTTTGAGGTCACTTCCCGAGAGGTATCTAGCCATTTAAGTTTGGTTTTATTTGCCGTGGTTTCGAGATGTCTGTCTCTGAAAATGCTGCTACCATCCCAATAGATAGAAATGTAGGTGAATTAAATTGAATTTGTTGTGCTGGAAGAATTAAATGAATACATTATAAAAACTTAAAGTCAATGTGCCTTTTCCAAAACAATGTTGTGGTTACGCTGAATAAGCCACAGACCTTAATGTTAAAAGTTCACCAAACTCACACTAAGAGTGTGCAGCCTTGCAGCTCTGTGAGGCTGCACTGCACTGAAAGATGAGGGTTTGTTTTGTTTTGTTTCTGGCTTCACACTTACAGTATATGTCTGTCTTCACACAAATATTTGTACAACTAACTCAAACCTGCTATTGCATCAACACCAAAAATAAGCTCCACAGGAAGAGGAGGCTCTTACGTTTCACTCCGTTTGTACTTCAGTCTGATGTTCAGACAGTCAGCAGCAAGACAACATGGAGGTCACAGCTCTCTGCATCAGACTGTGTGAGTACTGACTCTGTCTCCACGTTCCTGTTTGAGATTTCAAACAAAGTAATAGATAAGTTGAATTTGGCGGCTATCTAAACAATATGTTTGGCCAAGTGTCTCCTGCTGTGTTACTTAGAAATGTGTTTAATTTATTGTATTGATGTCTTAATCAAAATAACGAAATAACTTACATGCATAAGTCAGTGCTATTGAAAAGTTATTGTAAAGTTAAAGCAATATTATTAAGATTACTGTTAAGTTAGGAAGTCACGTACACCTACTAATATTTAATCATATACTGAAGTGATGCAAATAAACACAACAGTAAAATGTGCAGTTTTCCAACAGAAATTAATTCACATGTAAAGTCATCTTGTCTGATGCACGGCTCTCTTTCTTTGTCTCTCCAGTGATGAATGTGTTAATGATGCTGGTTGCACAAGTTCAGATCAGTTATTGTGCTCATAAAGATGGTAAGCTGCAGTTAGTTAAATCAAGGGATTTATTCTTAAATTAAAGATCCACTGTTTAAAAGTAGAAATGAATTTAAATGCACTTTGTAATTTGTAATACTTGTAAGACGTTTGAAACTAAAGGTCCAAACACTGTACACGTAGAATTTTGTAAAGTTAATGTCAAAGAATGTCACAATGCAATTAAATAGTTCACTGATCCTGTAAGAAAGACTTATGTGACTCTTAGTGGTGTCAAATTGTTTTATTTGTATTAACCAGCAGAGATTAATAAATGAATCTCTTGCTTTCTGTGTCTCAGGTGCAGCGTTTCCTCGTATTCTTCCAAACAGACTGCAGTTTTTTGAGTACGAGTCCATCTCTTTTAATTGTGAGTTTGAAGACTCAGCTGAATGGACAGTGATGAGGACACTGAAGGAAATCAGGCCAACCAACATTTCTAACTGGGCGACATCAGCAGGATCTGGCACCATCAAACCTGCCTTTTCTCCAGACACTGGAGAATATTGGTGTGAAGATGGAGACGGCCTGAGAAGCAATGCTGTCAACATCACTGTCACTGGTATGTTTAGTTAGAACTCAGTCAGAAAATCTAATTGATAAATCCTAAATGAAACTGAACAATATAGTGCCTAACCTGCGACCACCCCCACAGCCACAGGTTTTGTCAATCCCCATAAATATCAAGTCTCTATGAGGGACACAGATGTCCTTCATGTGGGAAAAGTTTGATCCTCTGTACCTAGAACTGGTTTTGTGATTAATGGGACAGCAAAATCCTACATGAATATCATAACATACTGTATATGCTTAACATAAAATATTTCTCACACATTGTGCAGCTGGTTCTGTAATCTTGGAGAGTCCAGTTCAGCCTGTGAAGGAGGGAGACCATGTGACTCTTCACTGTCAGAAGAAGAAGAGTCCCGCTGACCTCATAGCTGATTTCTATAAAGATGGCCTCCGCATCAGGACCGGCTATACAGGAAACATGAGCATCTACAATGTTTCCAGGTCTGATGAAGGACTCTACAAGTGCAACATCTCTGGAGCTGGAGAATCAGCAGAGAGCTGGCTGGCTGTCAGAGGTGAGACTTTACAGTGTGTAGATGAACTGTTTTTAGCATGGAAGACAACAGCCTCCACTGTGTTATTAAGTCCTGCTGTTCAATACTTGGGAGGAAGGTCATGAACAACCAATAACAAAATCTGATTTGTGTTTGCTCTTTCAGATGGATATATAGTGGGAGGATAGTGGCTTTATTGTAAATAAAATGCTTCATATTGTTCTGAAATCAGGATCAAAACACTGCATCATCAAGTTAAAGTATGTACTGTCTCTAGTCTTTTCAGAGCCTCATGAAGAGACTCGTTCTCCCCTCAGTCACTCTCCTAATCTCCTCACCCCGCTGTGGATTGTTATCACTTTTGTACTGGTGGCCCTGCTGCTGTTGGTGTTGGGAGTACTACGCTGCAGGAAACACAAAGGTACTGAAGGAAGCACCTTCAGAGGTAACTGAATCTGGAGTTCAGATGGGGTTTTACAGCTCAGATCATTGTATTCATGTATGTAGGAAGCACTATCAAACTAATGTAATATTGTGTAGTTATATTCACATCTGCCTCAACTCATTTCTGATGCCAGAAAATCAGAAAGCTTAAAAATATTCCCTTAATCATGGATGGCAATATCGGTCCATCAGGTCAGAATATAAATCTTTGTGAGCAAATATCTGCAAAACTGATGACATTCCCATCAGCCTCAGATGTACTTTGTTTTGTGCTAATCAGTAATGCGAACATGCTAATTTAAGCTGGTGAACATAGTAAACATTATACGAGCATGTTAGCTGACGTTAGCTTTTAGCTCAAAGCACCACTGTGCTTAAGGACGCCCTCACAGACTGTAGACTCGTTTATAGTGTTTGCTAACAAGGAAGCTACCTGCCAGCTTGTGTGCACTGACAGGCACTGAGCTACCAGTGAGAAGTGTGTGGTGTTGTTGGCCAGTGTGGCTTCACAAATTAGTTACTGGAGAATTTTTCTTTTTTACATTTTAAATCATATAAAATGCTTCCTGTGCAGAATATACAAGAAAAGAATACATTTTGAAGTTTTAAACTTCACCAGCTTGCAACTTTCTCATGGCAACAGTGGGTATGAATAATGTCACATCATGTTAAAAACAGAAATGACTGAAGACTGTTGAAGACTGTTTTTACTTACAGATGCAAGTGATAATTTGATCCTCTCGGTTATAAACCACAGACAGAAAAGAAGGGCCCCTCAGTACATTTATTTAGACAGTTTGACAGAGTAACAACAAGACGGAAGGTTTTAGAAATCCATTCAATACTGAAACATTTGCAGTTGGGGAGTAAATGAACTCTAAATGAACACAGTAAACTTTTCCATCATTAATTGATCTTTTATAGCTATAGTACAACATTGACTGCCATAGAGGGGCCCCAAATTTACTGATTTACTGACATATTCAGCTGAAGGTAAATGAACCCTTGGCTGAGATCATTTGTTTCCAAAACAGAACCAAAAGTGTCCGAAGCAAGTACCAAGCCATGTCCACCAGAAGAGAGTGCTGTCTATTCTTCAGTTTACTATACTGCAGGTAAGACTGAGCTGATACAGCATCCGTTTAAGTGACTTACAATTTCCATTTTACAGTCAAAAGGTCAGAATAACGCTCACTGTACCTCTGTCACATCATCGCAGCAGAGTCCAGTACAGGAATACTAAACCAAGTTACTACCACTACAGCTACTTTAGGGTTCAGCATGTAGGTTTATCTGGATGCAGCTGAGGTCTGAACTGGTTACATAATCGAGAAGCCTTACGAAGAGAAGCTTTTAGATTTATACAGATTTTTCTGTGTGTAAAACCAAATGTAAATAAAGAGAAGAGGTCAGATAAGTTGTTAGCATGAACATTGTTTTCGCTCGATGCTTTTTTCATAGTATTTGTATTTCTTTACAGGAAATGTGTCGTACAGGCGACTGAGAGCAGAGACACCTGACTGAAGGGAAGAGGAAGTTACACACTCAGTGACGATGTGACCCAGTACGCTTTTATCTTTTCATATTGTTGTAAAAAGGTTTCGATTTAAACATTTTATTTTTGCATCGGTCGCCTCTCCATCACTACTAGTGTTTTTAATGAATTGGGATGTGATGTAAATACGATTTTTTACGTTTTAAAAAGTTTCATTTCTTATAAATCCATGTGCTACATCAGCTAACATCAGCATCTACATTTTTACTAAGTTAAACTCTTGTTGTAAAGTGAGTCCATGTCACTGTTTGGTAACAGAACATCACGTCCTGACATTTCCACCAGTCTGACAGCAGAAAATGTTTCGTTAAAAATTAAAACATCAACAGAGGTAAACATCAGATTTAAAGTGTGAGGTCTTCTTTTGACTCTCACAGATGATTGTTAAGACACTGTGTAAAAAAAGGTGAATAAAACATCAAAATTGGATTGAATGTGACAATATGGGAGTGTTCTGTACAAGGGTGGATTCTTCCTTCAAGAACATTTAAGAACAAACGCTGCATCCAGAGAATGTTTTGAAACTCTGTGTATTTGATATAGAGTTATATATGTTAAATATAATCAAAAGTTTCCATCCAAATTTTAACAGAATTTCCAGAATATTGGCGATAGAAAATGCAAATTAATGTGCGTTTCTATCTACTACTGTTATGTGAATATTTAAAGTTGGTACATGGAGATAAACAGCTGGTGGTGCTAATTCTCCAGTTGGTGCCATTAAACCACTGCAGAAGAAGAAGACGACACAATGATAACTAAAAGAGCTCCAGTCAAACCTCCAACAATAGAAAACCAGGTGGAAAACATGATGGAAATATGACCTTTCTGTTAGTTTCGTGTGTTAATGTGAGGAAGGTTACAGCGTCCTGGCTCCACACAGTTTGCACTTTGTCACCTTTTGCTTTTTGCGAATTTCTGGTGGGTTTTTTTATGTGCAAACTGAAAATTCACATAAAAGCAGGTGGATGGAAAGTGGCAGTTGGCCAGTTAATGGAACAATTTAAAGCTGTTCGTAGCATCTGAAAAGGGTCGTGTGGTTCTTCGTCCTCCTCCTCCTCTGAGGTTGTTGGCTTGGTCACGTCATCAGTGTATATTTTTAAGAGTGAGCAGTTCATTAGAGTGTGACAGTGAAACCACGTCGTTCTATCTGTTCTGTCAGTTCACACGTCTGATAACAAGAACGGAGCTGCTGCAGCTCTTAAATACTCTCTGTGGTCAACTACCAACGATCACAGGGGAGTTTATGACAGCGAGACCTCACAGCACATTCAATTCATTTTTAAACCCACACAGAGCGCTCGGCTCAAGTTCAACTCAAGGTGACTTTGAAACACGAGCTCACGCCAGAAACTCACTTTCTGCATTCTGTCGCTCTTACAGTCCAGTTCTCTCTCCTATCCCTTCAGGTGCTGTCAGACTTTTACCAAATGCTCCTTCATCAGGTCCCTTCTGTGGTTTCTTTCTCTTCATTTACACTTTCATGTGTCGTGGGTGGATCAGATCTGATATCTGAGATGCATTGTGGGCCAGATGTTGAAACATGTAAATGCATCTGTCTCTCCAAGATGCATATGTAATCCTCACTGCTCCCATAGTGTAACACCATCAGTAAGCTGTGGAAATATCCACTCTCAGTCTGATTTTCTGTCTCTCAAAGTGTTTATCTGATCCCTGATCAGTTCAACCACTGAATGATGTGCACGGGTGATGGAGCAGCATGAGTTAAGCCAGGAAATGCCACAAAATGTTCTGTTAGAAAATGAAAATAAGTAGGGACGCATCGAGTGGACTGCTCCTCTCCTAAGAGTCCGAAACTGATTCCAATACATTCTCTCTTTTTGCCAAAATTTAAAAGCTTGGAGCTTATTTTTTGTTTTTGGTGGAATATTGTGTTCGCTTCCCAAGAGACATGTCCATTACATGATAAGTGTGCAGACAGATGGTTCATTTGCTGTTTGTACTTTTGGACACCAGGGGGCGCTGTTGGGAGATAATCTGCTCTTCTTGAACCATCTTGTTATTTAGTTGTTTATTGTGAGACCGCCTTAAGAACAGGACGGTGGATGGAAGATGACCAGTAACTATTACAACATGTGGTACAAAGGTATTTGACTCGTATTTGCCAGTCTTTTAACTGGATGGTGTCAGATGTTGTGGAAATCTACCTGACTCATTGACCACTGTCCCAGTTGCACAGCAGGGTGGTGCTGAAACTGACTTCCCATTGTCCACCCTTTAGAAAGACTGAAGTCCTTTATTCTGAGGTGTTGGCTTTGACTGTAGCTTAACGGGACACTTAATGAATCGATCAAAGAGCTTTAATACAGACCTCTAAACTGCACCTGATGTTCTTTTCTTCCAGTGTGTTTATTCATTTACATCATCAGACCAACAATGGTACTGCTCTGCAGTCGGCAGGCCTTCCCCGCCGACCTCCTCACCTGCATCTCATTTCCTCATCAGTCTCTCACTACATATACTGGTCCACTTCCAGACCATCAAAGTTGCCATGTGCCTTTTTTCTTTCTAGCCTCTGTAATCTGTTACTGGCTTGTTTTTTAACTTTGCCTGGTGTTTTGGGGTTTTCTGCCTGCCTCCTTTAAATAGTTTCCCTGTTTGTGGTTTGGACCCTTGCATGCCTCATGGTCCTGTAAGCTTTTAGACCTTATTTTTGTCAATAAATCACTGAAGCGCCACGTTCTGCCTCAACTGTCTGCAGCTGGGTCCTTCCCCTGCTGCCCCAATTCACCCCCATGACAGATTAGGTGACATAAGATAAAATATGATAAAATATGATAAAATAAGACGAGATAAGATGATAATGGACAAACTTTATTGATCCCACTTGATTGATTGTTACAGCAGCAGGCAGGTAGTGTACTGTGGGTCTTAGTATTTCTTAGTAAGTTGCTTCCTGCTGCAGCCAAAAATGACACTAACAGTGTTCATACATGAAAAATCCCCTGAAACATATTATAAGGTCTGTAGAGTTGACTCGGCTGATAATTCTTTGTTGATTCACCACTACAAGTGACCTCCTTTCATATACAAGTAGTCATGTTGTCAAGTATTAATATAAAAACAGTAATTATAGCAGCTTTAATCATTTTAAAAGATTAAACTTTAATCCTTCAAATGGCAAAACACTACATTGATGTTTAGTCCAATGACCTTTGTTTATTAATTGTTACAAATCTTTTTGCACACAATGTTGAGTATAATTACAACAATGATAAAAACCACAAAACCGATGATCCAGTAAAAATGAGAACCAGACGGGACCTCGATGTCGTCATCTGAAATAATAAAACACAAGAGAGCATTGCATTTATAAAAATATACCTCAGCTGAATGATGTTAACAAAGGAAGCAGGTCAGGAATTTTTAAACCTTGTTTACCTGAAATCTGAATCTGAGTCTCTCTGGTCTGGTTGATGCTCTTCTGTTGGACTCTACAGGTGAAGCTGTTGCTGTGTCTCTTCTCCACAGTCACTCTGCTGCTGACAGTATAGAGGTCATCAGGACCTCTGACTGTCTCTGCAGGTCCAGCAGAGAGCAGGTTTCCCTCACCGTCCAGCCACAATACCTCAGGCTCTGGATACCAGCCTTCAGACTCACACTGTAGAACCACTCCACTGCTGGTTCTGTTAATACCTGATATGACAGGTGAAGAGACAGCACCTGGTGACAGAAGAGAGGAGAATGTATTGAGTGACACATCTGATGTGTAACAGACCATTTTTTTACTTTCTCATCTTGTAGGCTCAGTTTCAGTCCACTTAAGGCAGCACCCCACCAGGATCTTCAGAGTAATTTCACATTTTTTATATCTGAGACACTTAAATGTCTCTCACTAGTACAGCAAGAATTAAAACAAAAAAGGAAACTTTGATCATTTGATGGATAAATGTAAAACATCCACTTACCAACAACAAGCTCAGTAAAAGAGTCACTCTGTCCTGGAATGAAGCACCTGTATCTTCCTTCATCAGAGAGTTTCACTCTGGAGAGTTTCAGTGAAACGTCTCCGAGCTTCAGTTTGTCGGTGGACAGAAATGTTCTTCCTCTGTAGGACGGATGTTTTTTACTCTCCAGCTCCACACCGTCACGCCACACATAAACAAATCTGGGGTCCAGGTCAGGTCTCGCCCACTCTACTGTCCAGTCTGAAGCATCCACTGCAGGTTCCAGGTGGCTTGGTAAAACAATGTCATCACCAACTGTTGCCACTATTGGCTGCTGAGACGGACCAACCACCTGAGTCTGACCTGAGGAAGAAACAGTTTTTTAATTCCTGTAAAAAGTATTTTTCCGTTAGATTGAACGCAACAATACAGACAATTTAAAATATATATATGAAGATCAAATTGGATGTATTATTTGTCCAGTTAGGGAGGTTGCTGAGGCGGTTGGTATAGTGTGTGCATTCATTGGCATTTATAATTTTATGCATTGTGTACAATGTGTAATGATTTGTGTACATTGTGTACAATGTGTAATGATTTGGTTGTGAGGCAACTTTACCCACATGAGGTCAAAATACAAAGACCCACCCAAAACCCTGACCTTAACCAACCTTAACCAACAGAGGCAACGAGTACTAGTCAATGACGCAGAGCAGGCAGAGATCGCAGTGAAATGCACGCTTAAATTTGTCCGTCGTTCGGGCTTCAATAGTCAAAGTCAATGGGAGACGGAGGAAATACTCGTATACTGGAAAAGTAGTGTGACTGTACCTTTAGTCTAGCATAACTGGGGTTTTATGTGTCATAATGTTGCATTGCTTTCATTCATTTATCAGCATTATCAACAGAGCTAAGTTACATACTTGCAGCCATCAGACTGTATTTATCGCGGTGTGTGAAGATGATGATGATGGTGTGGCGAGACCCTTACTCGTCGCCAGTCACTGGGCCAATAAGTGGGCTTTTGGTGAGTAACGCTAGCTGTTAGCAACCACATTTTAGCACACGACTGCTGTGGCCTCAGATGTTTTCGGTCACGGTAATCGGATCAGCGACAAGAAGACACGTCACAACATTAAAAGGAAAAGAAAAGTCTTTTCACCTCACTTGAAGACATTTTGCCTTTGCCTGTTCCCATTCGAATAGTGTTTCCCTTCATTAGAATAGTGTGGTACCCTCCTCCACTCAGATATCTACAGCATTAAATACACCAGCATCTGTAGGCCGCTGTTAACTCTGCTCAGTCTGGGTCTGAATATCTGTTACCTGCAGAGGACTGTATTAGAAGAAGGAAGATAACAGTGTGATGGAAAAGCCACGCTCTAAAGTCCCTGAAGCCCAGTCCATCAGTCAGCTGAATCATTCTGAGCTCTTAAAAGATGAAAAGAAGAAGAAGAAAAGCGCAGACATGTCTTCAATTAGTCAGAAATTAACTTATATATATATACCAATAATGAAATTAAAGACACAGACTTTTTTTTCCACAGACAGAAAGAGAGACAAAGCCACGTGGTCTCGTGGTTTCAATGGCTTCCTTCTTGCTGTCTTTTTTTTTCAGGAAGATTTGTTGTTGAAGGTTTATAAAATTCATTTCTGTTTCCCTGATCCATTTGGCAGTTTTCACTAAATGTGTTTATATAACTTTCCACACTGATTACTGATCTGAGTTTCAGTTCAATCCTCAACACTGAGGAATCAACTCACTCTTTACACAGATTAAGTGAAATCCCGATTATAAAACTGCATATAACTCTGAAATATCTGTGAATGGCAGCTTTGTTAATTAATTGTTGATCTGATACAGAAAAACAGTTTCCTCTGTGAAGATCCTGCCCATCACGCCTGCCCAAACACCACCCCAAACTTTTTTTTTTTTTTTTGCCATTCTACATAAAGACACAGCACTTCCTACATTGACAGTGAGAGCTGGTTTTGAATCGCGGGCTGCAGAATTCAATTCTTAAGCAGGACGGGCTGAAATATCTGTGCTCTCGAACTCTCAGTAATCTGCACATTGTTATGCATTTTCTTAAAACTATGACATGTCATACACATCATTAGACTGTAAGGATCAGTTCCTACCTGAAGATCTGAAGAAGGGAAACTGGGTCCAAAATGTTGAAGTCAGTGCTGAAGAGACCTAGCCTCCTGGACGTGATGAGGAAGTTCAAATGACCCGGACGTGCTGAGGAATTCAAAAAATATCTTATATAATATCAAAGTCTTCAGCCAATACTAATACTGGCTCTAAAGACAGTTATGAGCTTCAAACTTCCTGTTAAACTTGTCAGAAGTCTGTTTCTGTCTAACAGTGTTTATTTTAACCTGAAAATAAAGTGAGACGTTCTGTGTGAGCAGAAAAAACCACAATGTGAGCATGAGAACAAACTCTTATCTTCATCATGGCACGTTTTGCACACTGACAGCTGCTGACTTTAGTCACACATTTTGCTTTCGATAAAAGAGAAATATGGCTGCTGTTAAAGCATTTTTTATTTTATGACCTTGTATACAGATCTTTTTGTGTTTAGAAGAAAAAGGCTGGAAATAAGTTTTCAAAAAAACACAATACATACATAAAGACGCAGCACTTCCTACATTGACAGTGAGAGCTGGTTTTGAATCGCGAGCTGCAGAATTCAATTCAGTTATGAGCATCACGCTGCAAGGTGAAGTTTACTCTACCCACATCCTGTGAGACAAACGAAAAAACAGACAGGAAGAGAAACTACATGTAGTAGTATGTAAAGTATGTGTGGTGGCATGGGCATCATTTCCTCCTGTTTTTGTAGTGTTTTCATTGGTGGAGACTTTTCGAGCACTACATGTTCTAAAGGGAAATATTGCATTTAAAAGAAGATGAACATGATTGATTAAACAAAGTAAAGAAAATGTAATGGAGGAGGTGTTCAGAGGAGGTTGCTCCATTATATCACTAACTTGCTCATATTTAATATTAACCTAAATGTTCAGTCACTATATTGTGATTGGACATGTTCCAAATCATTAATATCACTTTTAAACTTTTTTTTTATATTAACTGATAGTCAAACGTGCACTTGTGTGCTTTTTAAATGACCTTGATATTAAAATAAAGAAAAAATCATTTTAATCAATTCTTTATTGGCACAAGCAAACAGTTTATATGACACAGGCCTCTTCATCACCATCATCATCATCATCATCATCAGTGACCCAGAAAGGCCTTACATGTCAAAACTAACAAGCATCCATAAGAGACAACTAAAATCAGAGGTAACACTGTATCTTAACCCCTCCCCTCATTTAGACTGTTTAAACAGTATATAAACAATGAATAAATGATTTATAACACATTATAATGCAGGTGTTAAAGTAAAGAGTTACCACAATTTCAGTTAAACATTACAAAAAATATTAATTGTGTTTCAACACTGCAAATTAACATGTTGAACAACTGGCAGGCAGGAGATTTTAAAAACCTTCACTGTAATAATGAGTCTTCACTGTGACACACAGACTGCAGAGCGGCTCAGAAGTCATGCTCAGTGGTGACATCATCGTTAACATACTCGTCGGCCAATCCCTGCCCGCTCTCAACGCGCTGCGCCATCTCCATGGTGACGGCTGGTGTCTTCTCTGTGGGTGAAGTTAAGACGTTTTGAGTTTCAAACTGAGTGTATGTGTGTGTTCTTATATCTTATGTCTGACTTCTGTGTGTGTGAAGAACAGTTAGAATTTTAGACCTTGAGAGTGTGTGTGTGTGTGTGTGTGTGTGTGTGTGTGTGTGTGTGTGTGTGTGTGTGTGTGTGTGTGGTTGCTACCTGTCTTACTGCAGAAGTAGATGGACACCATCAGGCCAGTGGCGATGCAGTATGGACTGATGGCCACTAGATGGCTGAGCAGACAGATCAGAGTATAACCATTGATCTCGAGTGAGGAGATGGTGGAAGGAGGAAAATGAGCTGAGATCATACAAACAAATACAAATACTTGATAAATGGTTTAACATACCAAATGAGATTCTTTAACTGGACAATGAGAGAACGTTCACTGGAGAACATACTGACATTTCAATGTCTGACCCGAGACATTCAGCTTGCTCGATGGTGAGTCAGTCTCACCAGTAGAACACCAGTAGAAACCTGCGTCAGACTGCTGGACGTTCCTGATGGTAAACTCTCCTTCAGGTGCAGCTCCAATCAGGGGACTCGGTTTGCCAAATTTGAAGAAGTTAGCCGGGATGGTGGCGCCATTTCTGTTCCTGCAGCGCAGAGTCACATCACTTCCTGCCAGCACAGGAAGTGCAGGGATCTCCATGATGAAAGCACGTTCTGAACAACACAGAGATCATGGACATAAACAAATGAATGTACAGACAGAAAGTTAAATTGTCTCGCTGGTGCTGTGTATTGTTTGGGACCGATTATTAAATTTACTGAATCAGATCTCTGTTAGCCTGATAATCAGAGGAGTAATTTACACTAACCAATCAGCAACTTCTAACACAACCATCCAATAGAGACAGAGCGCAACGCGTCATACTCTGAAAGCCACGCCCACCGGAGGGGAAAACAATTGGCGCCACAATATGCAACCAAGAGCTGAAACGCTAACAACAGACCTGCAGCAGCTGAAACATCAGATTTCATCCTGTCAGAGGATTATTTCAGCACCTTCTGTCCACCAGAGAGGAGAAACTCAACACTGTGGGTCTGTCTCAGTGTCCCTTCTCAAGCTAAGCTGCTGTATTTAGTTAATAAGGCACTCAGACATAACTGCAGAGCTTTCTGATTTAGTCACATTTAGCAACATGATCCTACGGAGTTCCTGTTCTTCCAGCTGAGGACTCACGTCTGGATCCACTTCTGTCTTAAAGGTTCAGTTTTTGGGTTCTGCAGCTTATAAAAACGTAGTTCTGGTTCTCCACCCAGTTGGTGGTGCATCCCACCACACAGCAGCTTTTAGACATGTTTCTGTTGTTTGATAACAGACCGAAAAGCAGCGGAGGAACCTTCAGACAATACAAAGTCAATGGAGAGCGATGAATTGTTTTCCCCTCCGCTGTGGACGGCACTTAATTGCGCTCTGTCTCTATTAACTTAAGTTTCAGTCAATACAGATGCTGCAGGATTGGTTGCTAGAAGCAGTTAACTTTTGCCACGTTGATAAAAAGAAAAATGCTTATCGTATTTAAGAGTTGCATTTCTGTAAATCGACATACAACGAGCTGTTCAGCTGTGTCAGTCTCATCAGCGCTAGTCGCCGTTTTTTGCAGAAATTATTTTATATTATTTTTGTGGTTCTGGCACAGGAAGGTGATGTCTCCATTTGTAAAACCTTCCTACAACGCTCTGATTGATCCAGTCAATTTACAACTGGGGAAACTGCCGGGATTAAGAGGTGTGTAGAACTCTGGCCATCACTGCTGAACAGCAGCTCTTCCTACCTGATACAGTGATGGTGACTTTGCTGCTCCTCTGGCCACTGCTGTGTTCACACCAGTAAACACCTCGATCTGATAATGGAGAGAGACCTGAGACGATGCAGGAGGAACCATTGAGTTTCCCAAAACCTTTAGCAGCTCCACATGTCTCTGTGTACACAACTGACATCCTCTTCAGCGTCCAACCATCAGAGCTCTCCTCATCCTCACAGCTCAGACGGACGGATTCTCCCTTAAAAAACTGCTGACGGTTTGGACTGACATTCAGAGAGACTGGAGAAAAAGACAGGCAGAGCAGAGTAAGGTGGACAGCAGAGCATTTTTCAAAACTATTTGTATCAGTGATTGTTTTTTACTTGCAGAAACAGTCGATCCAGACACAAGCAGCACAGCCAGCTCTGCAACAACACAACAAGAGTTACAAAACAAAGGTCCTCAGAGTTCCCACATTTCAGGGTTAAGTCAAGAGCCTCACTCACATAGTGATAATCCAATCATAACATAATGAAAGTAAAAGGTGGATACCACATAAACCACATGCATTGATGAGTGTAATGACTCATTGTATTATGGCTGTAATTTTCATCACTTGTTTTTGAAATTTCACATTTCATGAAAAATTCTCATTGCAGGGAGGAAAAGATGAACACTACAGCAGCAGTGTGGTTTTCTAATATTTCTCTTGTGAAACTGCAGTTCACTTCTGCAAAAGCGTAAAATTGCAGAATTCACTAGAGTAAAGTTTAGATCTCCTAAATGTGTTTAAATAACCACCAGCTGATAAGTAGCAGGTAAGCCAGGCTCTACTGTTATTGCATGCTGCAATTTTTAGTCTCTTGTAATTTGAAATATTTACATTTCCTGAACTTTGGAGTTTGTCGGATTATTTGATTGTTACTGTTAGATCTTAAATATAGCAAATATAAAAAATAAATGAAGCGAAATATAATCTGAAAGTCTTTGCTTGTGGATATGTGGAGTCCCTCAAGGTTCAGTTCTTGGGTCTCAATGTTTTACATGCTCCCTCTTGATGAAATCATACATAAGACTGCTTTTCCCAGCTATGAAGACGACACCCCGATTTACTTTGCTCTTTCACCACATGATTATGGCTCCTTAGACTCACTCTATCAATGCTGGACGCAACTACATCTCCTTCACTTAAAGTAGGACAAGGCAGACATTGTTGTATTTGGCAACAAGGAAGAAAAACTTATTCCAGAACCATAAAAACAAAAGCTCAAGTTACAAGAAAGGTGGCGTTTTAAATCTGAGCTTCAGCAGCCACTTCAAGGCCAAAACTAATCAGCATTTTATCATCTAAACCAAATAGAATTAGAGGTCTCAAGACTCATTCATGCCTTCATCTCCAGCAGAGTGGACTAATGCAATGGACTTGTGTCTGGTCCTCCCAAAAAGAACATTAAAGGACTGCAGCAAAGTCAGAATCCTGCTGCTGCCTGAGTTCTAACAAGAACCAGGAGAACTGAGCACATTACCCATGTTCTTAAATCTTTACACTGGCTTCCGCCTAGTTATAGATTTTAAGTGCTGCTCCTGGTTAATAAATCAGCCTTTAGCCACTTTGATATCTGAATTATAAACTCAGTTGTTCTCCTTAAGTGAATTTTTATTGCCTTTATTGAATTTGGAGCAAATTAAACTGCATGGAATCGTTGAGTTGCTGCTCTCCTGTATCCTCATCTCTGCACCTCAGATAGTCAAGAAGTCACTTCTCCTGTTCTTTTGCAAAGCTTCAATTTTTGCCACTAATGTAAATGTGTGTTTTTTCACGAGTGCAGACACTGCAGTGTGTGTTGGAGCTGTAATATTTTAAATGTGTGGATCTGTGTTTGACTCACCGAGGAGCAGAGCGACACATGGAGCCTTCATTCTGTCAGGACGAAGAGTGGCTGTCACACACCGCACCACACTGTCACACCAGTGGTGACGATGTGCCATATTTGTCACAGGTTCTGCTTTCTTAAAACGGATATAAAATAAAAGTAGTCTTGTTTAAATTTCTGGTTTTTCCCTTTGTGTATCTTTGGTGTCACACAGGACGTCCACATCTGCTGGATTTCCCTGCAGACACACACACATATTATTTGTTTGGTGTTTGTTGCTTGTATTTTAAAGTGTCCACTTCCTGTGTCACAGGAAGGCAACTGCTGTTCACACTCTACATTTATCTGTTACGACTTACTTTGAATATCAGTGTGTTACATATTTGCTCAGTTTATAAAATATGATTTATTATAGATTAAACTACTAAAGCATAAAAGGTAGTTAAAAGTTAAAATACTGATTACACAATAATGAATACATAAAAACAATATAACATCATGTTACACTGACTTTTGGTACTTTTTGCTGCTAATACTGTACTTTTACTAAAGTATGTAAGACTTTTACTTGTAGAGGAGTGATTTTACTCTGCGATATTTTTACTTAAGTAAAACCTGAGTACTTCCTCCATCACTGCAGAAGCTGTGGTGGTGGATGACAGAAACCTTCAGTGTGAAAATAACATGTAATATTGAGCTCAGGGGAAACTGCTTGGTTGCATTAAATGTTTGCTTTTAAGCCAAATGCACTGATAGTAGGGGAGAGTTAAGTAAAAGTGTTTAGTTACAGTTGAATAGAAAGCTGTGTATCAAATCACCACCTTCCCTCCTGGCCTTCAGGACCCACACAAAGGATTCTGGGTAAAACTAAACTTCTCCATGTGTGCAGAACAAGACTGTAGGAAACAAGCAGAGTCCCCCGAGCCCACGCTGTCTTAACGAGAAACTTCAGCTTCATAATGTAATGTCTACATTTTAAAGTGATGCTACAAAACGTAAAACAATAATAACAATAAGGATTTCAAGTCCCATTAAAACATAAAATCTGATTTCCTGGCCTTCATGTTTACAGTGAGTAACTAGAGTCCATCTTGTCGTCTATTTTATGTTTTAGAAACAAAATTAGCTCATTTGAACTCATCACAGTCTGCACACCAGGACATTTTGATGTCAGTGTGTTACATCCTGTGGGTTTTTGTAAGTTCCTGTTTTATTTTGAAGGACTGTTCTCTGTTCACTGTTAGGATTTATTTCCTGTCTTTGTTCTTTGATCAGGTTCACCTGTGTTTCGTTTCTCACCTGCCTCTGTTTCCATCGTTATCCCTTCCTTATATAAACCGGTCCCCTTTCTTTGTCGGTTCATTCTCTTAGTTTGTGTGTTGCTGGTTCTGTGAGTGTCAGTTTCCTTGGGTTCCTGATGTCCCTGTAGTACCTGTTGCCTGTCTGCCTGCTGGAAGTCAGTTTATTTTGTCTGAATAAATCATCAACCTGCACCAGTCTGCTGTCCTTCCTGCCTTTGGGTCCTTTGGGCACCTGCACTGACACAATGACTGTTAATATTTAGTTATTTAGTTTACTTGCTATCTGTGGTAATGATAATGTAAACCTGTGTCAGTGTGAGAAATGCAACATGTTAAAATGCAAAAATAACTGCAGTTTACAATTTTATTAACTATTTATGTTTTGTATTACAATAGCAGGTCACTTCATCTGTACTTTAAACAGGACAACACAGAGGGAGAGGATCCAACTCAAAACCTGCAGCGCCAGAATCTAAAACCATGATGTCCGGACCACAGGATCCGCTGCGTTTACTGGTCTATGTTTGTCACACGAGTGACAAATGAAACCAACTGAGTGACTTAAAGGAAGAAAAAGGTTATTTAAACATGTTTGTTCCTAAAAACTGAACCTCTAAAACTACAAAAACCACTAAAATCAAAATATACACGTTAAAACTACAAATCTGATTTGTTTCTAACATGGAAAACATGCACATTAACAAAGATGCTCAGTTTAATTTTTTAATATTGTAATTCTGTTCATCACATCAATGACAGTGAACATCACATGATTTCCTCCATCTGGACTTCATCACAGTTTGCTGTCTCTTCACTTCGCTGTGCTGAAACAAAAAACATCTGTGAAAAGAAACATCTGTGCTGTGAGATCGAGACCATCCCAGTTTATCTCCATCACCACAGTGACAGAGAATGATGTGACTCACCTTTAGCCTTGTCTCTGCAGATGAGTCCCAGTAAGACGGTGGATATACATGAGTCTTCATTTATCAATGTTTCATCTATATTTCTCTGATCCCTGCGGGAAAACTTTAATTTTGCAAGCCCTCGTCTGCAGTGAAGCCAGACGTCAGGATCATCAACAAAAAGGCCTTTTTGTTGTATGTAGAAGCAGCTGGGTGCTAAATGTAATGGAGTTGATGGTTTTCTACTAAAGGTTAACAGTTCAGACTTTGTTTAACTGATTATTACATGTTTTTCTACCCAGGAGAACTGTAGGCTATATAACGTCATGAGTTTGCAGAGGATCAGTTTGCAGTTGATAGCTGTGAACACCAGATGGCAGTGTTGTTACTGAGCCAGGTGCGTGTTGTTCATGTTAGCATGTATACAGTCTGGACTGTGCTATTTGACTTGGTTACGGGTGAACTGAACAAGAGCTTAATTCATATTAATTCAGCGTTAATTTAGACGAATTGCAGTTTATGAATATTTTATGTTCTGAAAATTAAAATGTACATTCCTGAGTGTTATTGTGGTTTGATAAAAGATGGTTTTATTTTGATTAATTGTCCTTTTAAAGTCAGGTTGAATTTCTTTCTTTTGTAAAGTTTTAATCATTAAAATTTTAATGGAATCAATCTCTTTTTGTTGGATCAGGTATTTTTTTTTCTCAGTTTTTTTTACACTAACACACTTTCTAATCAATAATCAATCAATTTCTCTGTCAGCCTTCTTCCTGATGCCTCCTCTTACTGACTGTCTGTTGCTGATCCACATGGAGCTCCTTCTCTGGTTTACGTGGTCGTTTTCCTCTTCTCTTGACATTTCTTTGAGTTTGAGGTCTTCTGTCAATCTCCATCACCTCCTCCTGCAGTACTTCCTGACGCTCAGATCCTTTCTCTGTGAGAAACTTGAAGTATTCCTGTGGCTGCTCTCTGATTCCTTCCTTTACCTCTGGTTGTTGCACTGCCTGCAGCTGTCTTTTCTTCTGAGTTCCATCAGTGTCAGCTCCTTTCTCAGTCTCCAGCCCCTCTTCCCATCTTTCTTTACACTCTTTAGTCTCTACCTTTACCTCCTTGCTGGATCGCTCTGGCTGCTCTCTGGTTTCTTCCAGAGATTTTCCTTCCTCTTGTTTCTCTTCTTGGAGCTCTTGGTTTCTTCTCTGTGCTGTTTCTTGACGTGTTTGGAGGTCTGGTCTCTCTGTAACTTCCCTACTGACTGATGGAAGCTTCCTCTCTCTCTCTCATCCCTCTTTTCCTCTGTTTCCTCCAGTTTCTCGTTCATTTGCTCCTTTTGTTTCTCTGCGTTCCTTTCTGTTGTTCTAGTAACATCACTCTGGTTTCCCTCCTGATCTTTTTCTTTCTTATCTATCTTCTTAAATTCTGTATCCCTCTCCTCCTGGTTTTTGTCTTTCAAAAGATGTTGGTCACCATTTTCTTTCTGTGGTTTGACCTCCATCTCGTCTTTCTCTCTCTCTTTCCTTCTCTGTATCTCTGATTGAAGCTTCCTGTCGTTCTCCTCTCTCTGTCTTTCTGCCTCCAGTTGCGTTCCTTCTCTCTGTTGCTTCTTCTGTCTCGTCGATCCAGAACCTCCTTTTCTCGTTCGCTCCTGCTCTTTCTCTTTCTTTGCTCTCCTTTTCTTAATTTTTGCCTCTTCCTTGTCCACATCGTTCGTTGGTTCAGTGTGGAGATTTTGCAGCTGCTCTTTTTCTCCTTCTGAAACCAGTACTGTTGGAAGTCGTGAATCTTCTTTCACTGGATCCGTCGTCGGCTCTTCTTCGTGTTTTACTTGTCTTCCTCTTGTGTCCTGATCTCGGTGTGTTTCTCCTTCTGTTGGAATCAGAGGTACATCTTCATTCTTTATAGATTTCCTTTCCTCCTCTCTCTCTGCTCTGTCCGTGACCCTTGTTGGCTCTGGTTTTGTCACGAGCTGATCTCGGTGTGTTTCTCTTTCAGCCACAAACTGAAGATCTTCATGTTCACTGTAAGATTCGTTCTCCTCCTCTCCTCTGTTGTCCACATTTTTCTCTTCTTCTCTTCCTGCCATGAGCGGGATACTTTCTCCTTCTCCTTCCACGACCTGGGATCCTGTCTGATCACTTTTAGATGTTTTAGATGTGACCGTCTTTTCTTCCTCGGTCTGTTCAGCTCCGTCCTCGTGGTTCCTCTCCTCGTTTCCTGTTTGAATAAAGAAGCAAAAGTCACACAACTGAAAACATTAGCTGCTGAGGAACTAATGAACTAATAAAACTCAAATCAGTCAAAAAACTCTCTTTAACCTGATCAATACATCACCAAAAGGCTGCAACAGAACATTGAACTTTTACAAAGAAGTGAAATCAATTTGTGATGTACTGAATTTCTTTTGTGTCCATTTCCACACAACAAAGACAGCAGCAGGAATAAACACCAACGCAGCACAGCCAATAATAACATGCAAACTACCAGGACTACCAGGAGTACTGGGGATCGCAAAGGAATTATCTGAAATGGTAAAAAACAGAACAGCATGTTGTTCATATATATTTTTAAAAAAACAGAACTGTCTGATCACATCATTAACGTATAAATGGTATTTACAGAGAACATGAATCTGAGTCTCTCTGGTCTGGTTGATGCTCTTCTGTTGGACTCTACAGGTGAAGCTGTTGCTGTGTCTCTTCTCCACAGTCACTCTGCTGCTGACAGTATAGAGGTCATCAGGACCTCTGACTGTCTCTGTAGGTCCAGCAGAGAGCAGGTTTCCCTCACCGTCCAGCCACAACACCTCAGGCTCTGGATACCAGCCTTCAGACCTACACTCCAGCACTCCACTGCTGTTTTGGCTCACCTGGACAACAGGTAAGGACGCAGCACCTGAAGATGAGAAGTGTTAGAAGTTTCTAAAATTGTTTGCACCGATTAAAAATGTGGTTTAATCACCTTCACTGTCTCGTGAAATCTTAAGCAACACTACTCTTGCGCTACATAGATGCTACTTCTCTACCCTCTGACTGGAGGAGGTTATACCTGCAGGCAATACTCAGGGCTGCAAAAAAATGTTAGTGGACAGATTTGAGAACTAGGTTAAAAATCCCTCTTACCTACAACAAGCTGAACAGAGTCTGTTCCTGGAGCTCTGAAAAAGAAAAGTTTAGGACAACGATAAAACAGAAAAATACTAAAAATACTAACATTATGCTCTAAATGTGTGATTTGTATTAACAGTACTTCTTACACAGCACTGCCCCTCCCAAATCATAAATACTGGAAGTACAGTTGGATTTGTCTTATTGCACTTTTATAATAGCTTCTCTGTTCCACTTCTCTGGGGTCTAATTGATCCCAAATATAAGTGATATTAGTGGGGTATCTTTTAATTATTATTTTCTTCATTCATTGTTTAGTCTGTAAAATGTCATAAATGGTAAAAATAAAAATGCCAATCACAATTTCCCAGAGTCCCATGTGATGTTTTTAATAATTCATCAGTAGAGAGGAATAGAAGCACCTGTCAGTATAAAGCAATGCAGTTCAACACCACAAACTACGTCCTCCGAGATCACACAGCTGAATCAACAGGTCTCTAAATCGGCTTCAACAAAACATTATAACCTTCATCAAGGTGGGATTTATTACAGGACTGTTGGTTTGACCGAGGTGTAATAAACTGGCTACTGAGTGTATAAATGACTCAAAACAATGGAAGCATTTTACAATTATTTTGACAACAGCAGGGAGTCTGTGGGACTCCAAACAATGAGGAAGTAAAGCCAATTTAAACCAAAGACAGGATTTAAAATATATCAATGCAGACTATTCTACTCTTTATATATTTCCTCACAGGTCAACGAAGCCTCAGGTAAACAAAAATGAGAACAGGTGACAGAGGACGTTCTCACGTTTCAAACTTTAGATTTATACGAAGCTCAGTGGCGCCCTCTGCTGCTCGTTAAGCTACATTACAAGTTCACGCGTGCAGGTGAATTAAAGTGTAATCTCGGTTGCAGAGTGAATCTAAACGCGGCTTTAATTTTGAGACGCGTTTCATGAGAATAAATGTTGGATAAATCTCTGCTGCACCGAGTCTCTCTGACTGAACTCGAGACTTTAGTTTCACTTTCACTGGTAACAAAAAGACACAAAAACTCCTGATCCCGATCCAGTGATTGTAAAAATAACCACAACCACTAAAATAACCCGCAGGCTCTAAAATCGTTGGTGTCCGGTTGAAAAAAGGACTGACTGAATCCATCAGAATTCATTTTCTGTATAACTTCTGTCTTTTTGAAAGAAGTCACAGAGGAGACCTTTATTTAATCAAAAAACAACATTTTATATGTGATATAAAGTCCAAGCCAAGTATCATACATGATACACAACATTATTAAAACGTCTTCATACCTGTATGTTTGTGAAAGTCTCCCTGAGGAGCTTCACGGTCAAAGTCTGAAGAAAGGAGATGAAAGGCTACTTCCGGTCACCTGGAATAAAAGGTGCGTTCACGGTCTAATGCGCTGTAGAGGATTATGTTACGGTTTTCACTGTAAACTGCACAATTTGCATATGTTACATGTCATCAATACATGACCCAATAAAAAGGGGAGATCACATTAATGTCCAGTGATTTTACATCTGTGAGCTGCTTCTTTTCTGGCCGAGTTGGACTTTAATGTTCAGGTGAATAAGATGTCTGACGAAGACAAAGTCAGAACCAATCAAAGACGTTTTACATCATATAAAATGACTCTGCTTCGGAAGATAACCTGAGTCTCATGTCACAAACATGTTCAATTACCTCGTTAAAAAGGCTTCAAATGACGTCTAGACCTCCTTCTTCTCCCTCACTGACAAATGAAGAATCGATCAATATGTGTGTCATGTTTGTAAGTGAATAATTTACTGTTTGTCCAAATGATAATAGCACAATATTATTATCATTATTATTACAGCATATATGAGCTTAAAGGCCTGAAACAGCCGCTTACTCTGAGTGATGGATCCTACATCAACACTATTTTCTGCCTAAATTTAAACAGTTTTGGTTATTTCACGTGACAGATTTCTGCTTTTCTCTTGTTCTTCTTCTCTGTGCTCTTCTCATTGGGTTGAAGGTGACGTCACGTGCTTCCACGCACCAATCAGGATTCAGCTACAGTGGACTCAAAATCTGATGGCAGGGCTCACACAGTCCTGACGAAGCAGACTGGCTGAGTTTTTACATGTTAAACTCTTAATAAATAACGTTTTTCAGCTCACGTAATTGTATTATAATATACTGTATGAGAGTTTTCTATTAAAGATGCAGAAAGTTAAACAGATCACATTAACAAAGACTCTTGAGACCAGCTTGTTTCAATGCTTGTTAATTGTTTCTTTATAGGGTGGTGCTAACAGCGTTCTTTTCATATCACATAATAAGAAGAAGAATAAAAGATCCCCTCGAGACATGAATATAAATGAATATTAATCAATATAACATGCTTTGAATAATCCATTCTTAGTGTACGGCACTGCAGGCTTCAGCTTTCCACATCTGTTTATGATTCAGTTATTTATTTGTCACAGACACAGTCGTACACGGTACAGCGTGCAGTCAAATGCTGCAGTGCAAGTAGAATGAAACGGAGAAACATATACATATACAATATATGTCATGTTTTTTCTAACACGACAAGACGGATATACAGTCCAGAATAATACAAATACAACATGAACATCAAAATCCAACTTTCCTGTTTTGGTGACCACAAACTCCCCGTGCAAGAAGAAAAAAACACTGTACACATCTATATATCCTTGAATGTGAGTTTGTGTAGTGGAGAAAAGTCAGATCACTGAGCTTCTCACTGTCATTACATCAGTGCAAACTAAAAACTCAAGTTTACTTTACCTCCATCTTCAGCTGATGTTCATCTTCACTATCAGTGCATCAGTCAATGAATCCAGTGGATCACTCTGAGTCTCTGCTTTTTCTCGACTCAGGGTCGAAGACTGTTGTCCGATTTCTTCTTGACCTTTCAGAGGTTTTTCTTGCTGTTGTTGCTCAGCTTGACCTTTTGTCTTTTCTCTGAGATCTTCATTTTCAGCTGCTTCTTCTTCTTATTATTATTATATATTGTCTTCTCTGCGTCCGTCTGTCTTACTTCTTAACAGACCGGCTGAAGTGTCTTGCGGTTTTTCATTCCTCTGTGTCTCCATTTTCTTTAATTTTTCCATAATTTCCACCTTTTCATTTGTTGCTTTCATTCTCTTTTTTGTCGTGTTAATCTCTTCCCTCTTCATTTCCTCCAGTTTTGTCTCTGCCTTCTCCAGCTGTGTCTGAACGTCCTCCTTCTTCCTCTCCAGATCGTTCATGGTGTCTAAAAGAAGTTTCTCTCTCTCTGCTGCTTCTTTCTGTGTTTCGGGGTCCATCTTGTCTTCCTCCCTGTTCCTTGACTGTAGCTTCCTCTCAGTCTCCTCTCTCTGTCTCTTCACCTCTTCCAGCTGCAGTTTCAGTGTATTTATCCATTTCTCCTTCTCCTTCATCTGCACCTGAACTCTTGAAAGTGTTTCTTCAAATTTTTTCTCTTCTCTTTCTTTTCTCTTTAGCTTTCTCGTGAGTTTTTCCTTCTCTTTGTGCAGGTCATTCAGTGTCTGTCTTTGTGCCGTCAGCTGTTCTCCATGTTCTTCTTCTGTTTTGTCACCTGTAGACTTTATTTTCTCCTCTTCTTCTTCTTCTTCTTCTGTCTGCAGATTATTTCCTGCCTGTCTTTCTTCCACCAGCTGCTCTGTGTTGTCACTTACAGATTTAGTCTCGTCTTCTTCATTGTTCAGATCACCTTCAGTTTCTCTTTCTGCTGGATTCGAAGCATCTCTTTTTGTCCGTCCTTCTGCCGAGTGCTGGTCTGTTTGTCTTTCTCCCTCCACTGAAAACTGAAGCTCTGTTTCTTTATTTACAGACTGTTCCTCCATCTTTCCTTGTGTCTGGATCAGAACATTGTTTGATTCTGCTTGGTGTGTTTCCTCGTCTGTTTGAGTTTGAAGTCCTGCTTCTTCCCTGAGCTCGTCCTGAATGTTTACTGTCTGTCTTTGTGCTGTTAGTTGTTCTCTGTCAGTTTCTCTTGCCATCAGGGACTTCTGTTCTGAATTGTTACTTATAGCTTTGCTCACTTTCTGTGTTTCTTCATCCTCGTGGTGCTTCTTGTTCCCTGTGTGCAGAAACAATGAACTAAAAAGGTCTGAAGCTGAAGAGGAAAAAGCTGCGAAAGCACAGCAGAGACGTGAAGGAGAAGAGATTTTAATCACATTTAAATAATGAAAAAATGTAACGAGTGTCATAAGAAGGTCATTTCAAAATGACACAGGAACCATTTTAAACAAGAAACAAACTGACGACTGATCTGATATTTCAAAACTAAAATCAACTGCCACAGACTTCAGTCATGTAACCATTAAGGTGAAGTTGACTAAAGTAAAACTAAAGTGTATTTTCATAAAGGAGCTGTGATCGACAGCTTGGTACTTTAAAAAGTTACTGACTTACTGATTTTGTTTTGTCTCCATTTCCACACAGTGAAGGCAACCGCAAGAATACACATGATGCCAACAACCAAACCGGTGATGGTAGAAGCAGATGAACTAGAACTAGAACTAGAACCAGAACCAGAACTAGACCCAGAACCAGAACCAGATGAGCCTGGGAAGAAATCATCTGAAATGATAAAACACAGAACAACATTTATATAAAACTGGACCTCAGCTGTTTGAAGCTAAAACAGTGATCACATCATAAAAAATGATCATGTTTACCTGTAATTCTGATGTGAGTCTCTCTGGTTTGGTTGGTGCTCTTCTGTTGGACTCTACAGGTGAAGCTGTTGCCGTGTCTCTTCTCCACAGTCACTCTGCTGCTGACAGTATAGAGGTCATCAGGACCTCTGACTGTCTTTGTAGGTCCAGCAGAGAGCAGGTTTCCCTCACCGTCCAGCCACAACACCTCAGGCTCTGGATACCAGCCTTCAGACTCACACTGTAGAACCACACTTCCACTGTCAGTGCTGTTATTCTCTTCCATGGTGACAACAGGTGAGGAAACAGCACCTGATAAAGGGAGAGAGTCAAAATGTTGCTACCGTGCTGCAGATCCATTATTATCATACCCCTTAATACATATTGTTGGCTCAAAAGTTTACAATTACGGGACATTATTGGGTGAAAATCTCTTTTATATTTTGTATTTTTCTGTCTCTTTGCTGTGAAGTCATATAACACAATGCAAAACTGTGCTTGTCAAAGTCGTTTAATATTGCTTCCAAAAAAAGTTATTTCAGTTTTTTTTATTCTAAATTCAATCAAATAACCTCTTTGGTAAATCATAAAATAAAGGACAGATAAGATACACAGATATATAACATTTTCTTTTAGCTGAAATATATGGCATAGCCCATTATAGATCTAATATGTATATAAGTTTATATGTTCAGATTTTTGGTACAAATCTTATTGGCACATTTTTTTTGTTTTAAATACTGAAAACTTTATTTTCAATACTTCCTTTTCTTTTCTTTTTTCTTTTAAATGTACACCTCTTAATCACACTGTGCATTCTCAAAAAGAATGTATGCTTGCTCTATGATTACAGAGTTAAAGTAAAAATGGGAATGCTGTATTTGCACATGTAAACAGGTGTTAACTTACCAACAACAAGGACAACAAAAGAGTCCTTCTCCCACTCTGGGATGAAGCATCTGTACGTTCCCTCGTCAGAGCGCTTCACCTCTGACAGATTCAGTGAAATGTCTCCGAGCTTCAGTCTGTCGACGGACACTGAGGTTCTTCCCTCATAGAACTCGTTCTGGATGTCCTCCAGGTCCCGACCAGCACGCCACACGTGGACAAATCTGGGGTTCAGCTCAGGTCTCGACCATTCGAACGCGATGGCTACAGCATCCTCGGCAGGTTCCAGGTGGCAGGGCAACATGATGTCGTTACCAACCGTTGCCACTATTGGCTGACATGGACCAATCAGCTGACTCTCACCTGAGGAAGAAACACATCTGTTTTTAGAAATGTCCCACATCAACCTGGTCTGCTACACTGCAGGTGGGTCAGTTGTTGGGGGGCACATTGTTGTGATGCAGAATGACGGGACTCAAATAAATCATCCTGACCCAAACCCAAAGACTGATTAAAACACTTTACTTCATGTGAAGAGCCAGGCTCAGACTGAGGAGCATTAACATGGAGCAGTACCTGGAGTCAGCAGGCTGTCACTGTCACTGTTACCTTAATCAACGCAGTTTCAGCTTGGAAGCCAGACTGGAATTCTTAAAACTGATAGGTACAATTTTGAGGTACTTTACATGAGTATTTACATTTTCAGCTACTTTGTACTCAAACTCCACAGGCAAAAATTGTACTTTTTACTGCACTGCATTTATTTGATAACTTTAGTTACTGGTTCCTTTGCAGATTCAGATTATTTATACAAAGTAATACAGTATATAAAGTCTTTAAAATGAGTATCACTTTTACCAGCTGCAACATTAAAGTGATGAACACATTAATGCATCAATAATTATAACCCAATAATATTATATATATAATTCAGAATGGGCCATTCTTTTACTTTTGTACTTTTACTCAGGTACAGGTACTTTTAATGGTACGTACTTAAAGTAAAATATTTGAGTACTTCATTGCTTGTAGCACAAAATTCATTTGTTCAAAGGGCCTTAAAAAGAATAATGTAACCGAGAAACTAATTCTTAAAACTTCTGAAATATTGTCACTTAGTTTTCATGCATATATGTGTGTGTGTGTGTGTGTGTGACTGCTTGAGTCTTCATTCTGTCGTCTCAGGATGGCGATGCTACAGTATCAGTTTGCTCTTTTTATCTTTTATTTTTTGTAAAATCACATGATGTTTTACCTTCTAACTCTCTTCCTCCACATGAGTCTGTTAGCAGCAGACAGACAGCCACAGCGATGAAGACGCTGAGTCGAGTCAAGTTCAGGTGAATCATGTTGCAGTTTAAATCTGAAAATTGACACAAATCCAATGATAATGCATTTTGAAGTGATGTTTGTAAAGAAAAAAAAAGAAAAAACGAATCATACTGCAAATTCAAGTATTTTCAGTGTGGAGATTAATATTTACAAGGTTTCACCAAACAACACTCTCAAGTTTCTGACTGTGTAATTTGTAGCATAAACCTTTCACTTTCATTTCACTGTCTGCACAAGACTTCCAGTCAAAGGCAACTAAAAGTGGGCCTGTATTTAAACTGTACCTAGTTTGGAGGCTGTGACTTGTTTCTAAGACACCACATTAGTTTTTGGTTGTATATTTTTTTCATACATGAACACATGCTAACACTTCTTTAGCACATTAGCATCTGTTGCGCCCTCGAACATTCAAGCTTCCACTGTTTCAGTTCCAGTAACAGATTTTTGCATCTCAGTAATCAATTCAATTAAATTTGCTTTATTCTACCCTGAAGTGTACAAAGGATGTGACATGTAGCTGCATAACAGTCTGTTTCATTGATGTTTTAAACATAAAACAATGTCCGCAATAAAATTACATTCCTGCAATAAAAGTTGAAAGAGAAAAAACAAATGAGATTATTGCAAAGAAAAACTCGGTATAGATAATAGTCAATTCATTTTAATTTAAACTTCACCTTTAAGTTGAAACTGCAGTTAGTAATAAGAACTAAGAAATGAATTCAGAAAAGCAGACCTACCTGTTTCATGGCGCAGACTGTCACTTCTCTGATTCACTTTATTCTCCAATAAAAACTCAGACTTTAACCTCTGCAGTTAATGACGGGCACTGTGTGTTTGATCTGTGTTAGCTCTGCCGCCTTGGTTGATGACTTTCTAATTCTAATCCAGCATTTTGCACTTTGAACATAACAAATAAGATTTTAAACATATCAAAGAAAATAGATTTCAGATGCTCCCTCTGGCTGCAAATAATAAAAATCATCCTGTAATTTCAGAAAGATTAACAAATTGTTTCTGTATATTTCAAGAGCAGTAACATTTCTCTAAGGAAAAGGGAAGTGTTTGAGACCATTATTCATGCTGCTGCCTGTCAGCCTGTGATGAGTGACCTGTGTGTGTGTGTGTGTGTGTGTGTGTGTGAGTGTGAGAGAGATATGGAGCTTCGATGAAATCAAAATGCATTGGTCACATTATTGCAGAGCACTGCCTGTAACAATAGTCAAAAGACTGCAGTCATGTTGTTATTATTATTTAGAGAATTATAAATTGCTCTGGGCCCAAACACATCTCCGAAGTGCTTGTGCCACGTGTCCATTTTACTTTACCTTTATTTGTCTATTTTTTTAATTGTATGCTCCTATATGATGTCCTAAACTCTTTCTGTCTGAAACAGACGGTTTCTGAATGTGACAGTTAGTAACAGCTACGTCTGACCGATGTACTTACTTTTTTGCCGATGAGAATATTTGCAAGAGCCCCAATTTTCACAAGAATAAAATGGAGTAAATAACTTTTGTGTGTGTTGTTCTAGCCACTTAACATTTTTGTTCAGCTTATTATAAAATGATGAAGGCAAACAAAAAGACGAGCTCCACCTCTGGCTGCTGCAACTTTTTTTTCTTTCTCTTTGGCGCTGACTTTATTATTGAACCCAGATAAACGCACCAGTGAGGCTTTACTAAAGTTAAACTACAGTAACATCAACACGTTGGTCGACCACAGAGTGTTTTTAAAAGCTGCAGCAGCTCCATTCTTATCATCAGCGTCTTCAGCCGAGTGAACAGACAGAGCAGATAGAACAACGTGGTTTAACTGCCACTCTAATAAAAATAGACACTGACTGAGTAGATCATGTAGCTGAACTTCCCCTTTAACTTTATTTCCAATCTAATATTCTAAATCTGCTATATTTTCTTTTGAATTCAGTTTAAAGCTTCACAAAGTGTTCACATTTATTGAAGTGTACATTTTAAGTTTCTTACATGTTTTGTTACAGAGTGAACAGAAATGAAATATGCAACATTTTGAAATACGAAAGGTTTGATGTAGATGCAGGATAATATTGCAAAATACGTTTTTGTTGCTTGTTATTTTCAATGAATATTAATACATAATATACTCAGTACACAGAGCTACGCAGTGACACTAACAGAGTCTCTCCTCTCTTCTTCTTGGCTCTGTGTGGCCTGTAAGACAGAAAACACAAACATTATGTAATATAATGATATAATATTCTAAACTCAAGGGTCACTTACTCAGCTTTTTCAGGAACTTGCTTACGTGTCATCACCTGAGCAAGTTCCATTCACTGAAGAATGCCATGGAATACAGTCGTAAGCTTATGGAAAAGCTAAGTAAGTGAATCTTTTACCACAGACCTGTGTTTTCAAGGTTAAGAGTGGAAAGAAATCTACAAGTTCAAGTACGACGAGTACAAAAAACAGAAAGCTGAAATCTTATTTTATTAAAACCAAAGTCAATCAAAAATGTATGACTAAATGTGTCAGGCCTAATTACCCAAGGGATCGGGGGGGGGGGGGGGGCTGAGCTAGAGAGAGATGATTGATTGATTGATTAGTCTAGAAAATGTCCCCTTTTTTGATCATCTAGTAATTGTTTAAGCATTTTTTCAAGCCAAAATAGCAAACGTTAATCACAGTGCAGCCTCTCAACTCTGAGGACTTGCTGCTTTTTCTTTGTCTGATGACATTAAACTTTATTTTTTGAGCTTTTATTGTCTTTTTTTATTGGTAAAACTTAAACACAGCAGGTGATTTAACAGACAGTGACACAACAAACATACATACAAACATATACAGCAATTAAAAGAATAAGTTAAGTTAGGGAAAAAAAACAAGCAATATGATGACGTGACATTGGAAAAAAACATTCTGACATTTTGTTGAATGATGTCTTTCTCTCAACATCGTTTTTTTTTTTTTTTTTTACTTAAGAAGATAATCTCATGGATTTCAAGCAGTAACTTAAATGTACCAGTAACAGTGATGTTGACAGTGCTGCTCCTCTCTCCTCCATCAGTCTCACACCAGTATTCTCCACTGTCTGTTGGATAGGCTCTTTGAATAGTACAAGATAGTACTGGCGCCTTCTCATCACATGTTGAAATAAACTCCTCTGTATTCCTGATCCCCCTCAGCTGAGTGGAGCCATCAAAACCCTCACAGTGAAAAGAGACAGACTCGAATTCAAAGACCTGCAGTCTGTCTGGAACAATACGAAAAGCTGCATCTGAGACACAAAGACAGAGAGTTACAAAATGAAGCATACATTACTGGACAAATCTATGTTATGAAGCACAATATCAAGACAAATCAATTT